>CM068827.1:6455566-7028066 GCA_028554795.2 Sinohyriopsis cumingii | reverse complement strand
GGATATCAATTAGCAATTAGTCCTGCTGATCTGTGATGTGTTCGATCATGAGAGTCCAAGAGTGAACAGTTTTTTTGTGATCTTCAGCGCTTATCATGGGTTCGATCATGAGAGTCCAAGAGTGAACAGTTTATTGTGATCTTCAGCGCTTGTGATGTGTTCGATCGTGAGAGACCAAGAGTGAACAGTTTATTGTGATCTTCAACGCTTGTGATGTGTTCGATCATGAGAGTCAAAGAGTGAACAGTTTATTGTGATCTTCAACGCTTGTGATGTGCTCGATCATGAGAGTCCAAGAGTGAACAGTTTATTGTGATCTTCAACGCTTGTGATGTGCTCGATCATGAGAGTCCAAGAGTGAACAGTTTATTGTGATCTTCAACGCTTGTGATGGGTTCGATCATGAGAGTCCAAGAGTGAACAGTTTATTGTGATCTTCAACGCTTGTGATGGGTTCGATCATGAGAGTCCAAGAGTGAACAGTTTATTGTGATCTTCAACGCTTGTGATGGGTTCGATCATGAGAGTCCAAGAGTGAACAGTTTATTGTGATCTTCATCGCTTGTGATGTGTTCGATCATGAGAGTCCAAGAGTGAACAGTTTATTGTGATCTTCAGCTAATCAAACTATATCTTAAGGGAATATTTCAATCAAGTCAAGGTCAGAATGAAGTTTTCAGAATACATCTTTGATGCAGAATGTTTTTGATAATATTTTGGCCATTATATTTGAAATATATGGTGGGATAGTAACCAATATTTCAGATTTTGTTAAGTGTTTTATGCAGACACTTTCATTTGTACCAAAGATTTCTGTACAATATTCCTTAGGAGAGATTAAATTCAGTGTATTTAAAGATATATCCTTGATCTCAAAATGGCACATGGAGCTTTGCCTTGCTCTAAACAATGTTTATTCAGATTTTCAGTTGTATTATTACTGAAGTCTTCAGTGACTTTTCTTCGTTCTCTGATGGTGTTTTTGCACGCATCATGTAAGCATGGTTTGTTGTCATGTTTAAGAATCGCCGAAGCAACTGGTATTGCTTCCTAAGAATTATCCTGGTGTATGTAAGAACAAAACAGTGTCCGTTCCCCGCTACTTTTTTCGAAACAAGCATGGGCCAAACTTGATTATTAGAACGACTGAAACTTTTCCGTGTTCATTTTACATCCCTGGCCTGGATCTTCAAGTTTTGGATGTTACATTGTAAGTATATTAAAAAGTGGCTAATACCATATAGGTCGTCATCAACTTCCCAAGAGATGTAAGTACAAAATATGGATCGAACATGTTTAGATTAACTTGCTTGCAGGTACCCGTGGCTTTATGTAATTTATCATTAAAATTGCAAGGAATAGTTTTAACAAATTTTTAATTTTCTTTCTTCATTTGTTGATATCTTGCAGTCCTAAAGCTTATGGACACCACTTAAGTCCCAGGTAGAATAGAAAGTGCTAGTAACTGATTAATAAAGTGGTCAAAATCAGATTGATTGGCTGGAGTGATTGCAGGGAAGATATACTAAGAAAAGTGTAAGAGTTTTGCCAATGGACACACGAACTGCTTTATCATGCAATGTAGTACTGTCATTAATTTGTCTGTGAGGAGTTTTGTTATTTATGGTGATGGACACTCCTCCAGCAGCCTTATTAGTATTTCTTCAATAACTGAATTACAACTTTGCAACTTTTTTATATCAACTCTATCCTTTCTCTGGCTACAGCTTACTGTTAGGTCATGTTTCTTAAGTAGAAAATTTATCTCGCCATTATATGCCTATAAACCTCGGCAATTCATCTGTATGATGATGTAGAAGATAGTAATAGAATTGGTGGAAGTACGGGATTTCTGGGAGGCTTCGTTACCGACGTATCAAACAATCTCCGACCTCTCTGGTGGTCTAGTGGTTAGAGCGTCTGCCTCGGATGAGGAAGGTCGTGGGTTCGATCCCGGCCGAGTCATACCAAAGACTTACAAAAATGGTACTAACAGCTGCCTCGTTTGGCGCTCAGCATTAAGAGGTTAGTGTTAGGACTGGTCGGCCTGGTGTCAGGATAATGTGACTGGGTGGGAAATCATGCTACATGTCTGCGGCATGATGTCCCAGTGCTAGACATCACTATAAACATCCATATTGCAGACATCATAATGATATGACTGAAAAATTGCTAAAGCTACGTTAAAAATCCAAATCACACACACACACACACACACAGAGAGAGAAAATCTCCAGTTTTCATGGTTTCTAGACTTTCAGTCTTATTGACCTGCTTGATAGGATCGTCAGAAGTCTAGTATATTTTTTAATTTCACTCTATGGTCGCTTTTTATCATATACTACCACTGGATCCAGCGAATTTGCTGGTTGTTTACTTTCTTTTTTATCTAGTTAGACCGGATGAAATCGGTTTCTCACTGTTAGTGTTGTTTTATTTCTTCCTTTTATTACATTGATCAGGTGAGTTTTAAGCTTCAATCTCGATTCAGATGGCTGCTTGCACGGATTTGGCAGGTGTCAATACTGTAGACGTAGTGTCGTTCTGTGGTAAGGGAGTATGTCTTGGTGCAGACATAATATGTAGAAGATTCTCTACTCATGCTGCATTCACGTAAGATTTGCCGGCATTATTAGGCGGAGTTGTAGCTTCCACACACTTTCTGGCCTCAGAAAAGCTCACTCATGCTTTACCGGTTGTATTGATGTCTCGTACGTCTTCTTTGGTCAGTCTTTGGAATAATAGCAGCTGTTCACGAAAGGGATATTTTTGCCTTGCTTGACGACCCATTGTGGCACTTAAGCCTCAGTTTTGGGTAGATTGGTTTCCTCTTACAATCATATTTGGTTACCATATTCTTGCAGTTAAAGCGTGTCAAGGGAGTAAAGATGAAAGAGTCTACTGGGATGTTTAAAAATCGATACAGCGCAGATGGTGAGTGAAAGTGTCGGCGCGGACCACCTTGCCGTTTCGGCAAATATTCAGCTTTACTTAGAAGATGTTCATAGACCGGAGATTTTTCCACCATCTCATATTCACAACAGCCATCTAAAATTTCTCAGTCACACGACACCGCAACGCAACTTCACATATTTATGCTGAGATAGATTGACGTATTTCTCCACAGTCTTCTTTTAGTGAATCAAATCAACAGGCGATAACTTTGCAACTGTTTTCAACGTGTAACTGGCCCGAACTCACTTCATTCACACTCTTTGGCAATTCTATGAGGCGCCGTAGCGGACAAAAGCTGGTCCAATGAGAAAGTTGCAGTTGAAATTTCTATGTCGTATGTCGAGAAATTCATGATCACGTGTTCGATCAAATGGTCACAGTCAATGTGATTCAACACATTAAATTGAAATTCTCGACACATGTTATTAAAATTTCAACAACCGCCGTGTAATTCAGAATATGCAATCTAAAAACTCGACATTGGACATCGAATTTTCAACCAGCGCTATTTAATTCAACAAATGAAATCTAAATAAACAGCATATGAAATGGCTCTTTCAACATAAACTCTTTGAACCAATATGTAAATTAGGAATTATCGACGTATGACATTGAAATTTCAACCACCGCCTTGTAATTCAAACAACACAATCTAAAACCTTGACACAGAAAATATAACTTTCAACCACTACTGTTTAATTCAACAGATACAATCTAATATCTCGACCTAGAAAATGGAACTTTAAGGACAAACATTTCTGACATAACACGTGAAATTGGAATTCTGGACACATGACATTAAAATTTCAACGGCAACGTTCTGAATTGACCAGCTTTTTTCCGTTACGGCGCCTCATACAATTCAGCTAGACTACGGGAGCGTTTGTAATGACAAAAGGCGCGAACTTGGTTACTTTTGCTGTTCTTTAGTAGTTTTTATGATGAAAAGCGCGGACAAATGCCTTAACTTTGAACAGTTTTGTTCCTAATCCGTTTTAATCCAGGCTTACTACTGTTGGTTGCTCGTTTGTTTCCTTTTTAAAGAATGTTGCAAGATTCCAGATTTAACAGTATTAAAATACCCGTTGGCAGTAATGGTGATCTTTAAAAATCAGGAGACCTATGGAAACTAAAGCTGTAATTGACATAGATTGGTATGAACATCCGATTGATCTGTCCAGGTCCTTTTCACTGCCCGTCAAACTTAAAGTGGAGGTTTAAGATGAGTTTTGCATTCAAGCAAACTTCACAATTTCCGGTGTTTTTTTATTTAAAAAAACGATCACTACTATTTAGGCATTATGGGATTTCGAACTACAAGCAAGATTTACTTACCTCCGAAATTGAAGAACTTTACAACGTGCAAAACTACCCACCCCCGAAAATAAAGATTTGACAACAGATGTTTTTCAATAAGTATCGACAATTTTTCGCTCTGCAGAAACACATATCGGCACCTTTTTTTAAGAAGGGTGCTTAGTATAAAATCACTTCCAGATATGTGTTAGAATGACTTCAGTGAGCCATGAAAATTACTAAAGTATTAGGGTCACATGCTTGGAACTAATTTGTTGCTCTTAAGATACAAACGTGACCGCATCTTTGGTCGGCGTAGGGATAATATCCAAAATTGACTGTAAATCGCCAGATAGCAGAGTCGCTTATTTAGCGAATATGGCTAAGAGTGACCTTCAAGTAGCAATAACACGGCCTCTCATCTGGTCAGCTATATGTGATCCCCCCCCCCCCATTCACCGACACGGGACACAATCCACTACAGACATGTTTTGTCCTCATCAGTCGCCTTTATGACACACAGTATGGTGCATCAGGCCCGTTACTGACCCTGCATGATGGGGCGGAATGATAGTTATGGAATTTATAATAATCTCGAAACGTCTGTTATTAAATCGATTGAAATAAAGAGTTCTTCAGTAAACAGGATTTTTAAGACTATTCTTTTGTTCACCTCCTCTACGCATGTCAGATGAAGTGCATGTAGTCTTGGATTGTCCTGTATGATCTATCATTGGGCACTTGATCAACTGATAAACAATTCTAGCAGTTGCATTCAATGTTCATCATTCTGCCATAATTTGAACACGTGATGCATGCACCCCAATACTCCAACTGCCCACTCGCCTTCTCAATATTCCACTGCAAGGTCATACCGACTGGTCAGTTGGATTTATTTCTATCTTCGTGTTATTTCACTTTTTCCGTAAATTAGGGGCGAATACAAACTAAGTGCTTACAAGTAGACATTAATCCCCATCATGTGATTTCGATAATCGAAACTTTAATTATATTTGACATCGGCTCATCCTAAAAGAGATCAGAGAATGAGAAAATTGTTGTAATCCTCATCTGCGAAAGGCTCATATATACAGAAAATGATTCTTCATGATTTTGTATAAACCTCGTTTATAAATCCTTTATTCTGACACGTACCTTACATGTTGCGGTTGATTTTTTAAAAATAAACGTATATTTCATGCATATGGCTGCAATAACCTAGCAGAAAATTAATAGTTTACCATAAGCTAAAAATTACTGAAGTACAAATGAGTATACCAGGGTCTTAAATAAAATACAATTCAATTCTTCGGCAGATCAAAGTTAATGTAAGTTAGAGTGTGCTTTTGCTGCTTTCTCTTTCTGATATTAGGGTTTAACGAAAGCCAAAACCTTAATAGGATTTACGTTTGAAAAACTAAACATTAAGGTGTCTTACTCTGTTTATATTCGTTTCAATTTTGATGAGATAGCAGTAAGATCTAAGCAATGATGGTTTCTACTATCCATTAATTATCTCGTTCTCTTTTGACGTTTCATTATACTGCGAAAGACTGAGTACACCACGCACCAATCTGTAACCCGTATAGATCCAGATAGGTCACGCAATGCTTGCTCGTAATTTATAAGAAAAATGAGCAACACAGACCCTGATATGCTGGCGCTTTATGCCACTGCAAATCTGGGTGTAACGTCGCCTTCTTAGTAAGAGGGGTGGTTAATTGGATTTGGCTGGCGTTATCTAGAGGAGGATCTCCCTCGATATGATAGCCCGGCGGGAGTAAAAGAAGAATGGAATTTCAACAGAGAACTGATCGAGAATACTGGGAAGAAATAAAGCAATATGAGCCCCCTTTTGACAAGAAAATAACAAATTTAATCAGAACAAATTAATAACTGCAATCCCAATTCAAGTTAGATTATATCAGTAGAATTTAACAGGTGTGTCCAATTTGGATTTATTTCATCATCATAATAAGAGAGGTGAAAAGAGCGCAATGTCCACGAGCGATTTGCGTTACCTTCCTGTCTGGACCGCATATCAACGTCTCCTAGTTCATCCTTCCTAAGATCTATGCCTTGCCCGTTCATGGACTTCCTGGTCCTTTTATTTTGACCTTGTCCTTCTTTTCCCTCGGACTTCTGTCTCCAGACTGTCCCGTCTTTCTCTCAGAAAGCAGTTCCTTACAGGACAAAATTACCCCATATTTCTAATACCCCACTCTCTAGGGGTACATACAATTCACTTACGTTATTCAGAGCATGTTGATATCCATACACTGCGTAAATTCTGACTTAGTACGATAGGACATTGACATCGCTTCCAGCACAAATCGTTTTATACTTTCCACGGAATCGAGAATACGTTCCCTCTTCTAGAAAATTTTCAGGCTAAAGAATTTCGACTAAGGTCGTCACTTTAAAGTCTTATTGCTCTAAAGTGTACGCCCTAATTTATTCAGCCCAATCTTAGGCAGCGGTCCCTAATTGTTCCCAAACAAATAATTCCTTTCTTCAGGTTTAGACAGCTTGGAATCTGTGAACGACAGTGCGTGGCAATTTCCCTTTGAAAAAAATGATAAGAGGACATAGGTTCCTACCAAGCGGTTAAGGTTGGTAGCTCAAATGTTTACTTTCTAAGGATCTTGTTAAGATACCCCGGTTAATGTCACTGAGTTGGAATCTGCCCCTTTGAAGTTTACACTGACATTGGGGGAGATGAACGAATAAAGGTCTAGTGGCCCTTCACAAAGACTTTTCCAGCCTAAATGCGATAAAAAGTTTAAAGCTCAATACATTCAACTTTAAAGTTTCTGCAATTCAAAATTCGGCACTTCACAATGGGTCTGAGGTATTTGTAGTTGGGTGGGTGTTGTACATGAGCAAGATAATCGGTGGTTGTTTTTTTTTTATTGATGACCCCATCGTCACTAATATACATGCACAATTAGCTGAGTATACATTTCCATTCTACAAGAATATATATCTAAAATGTGCCAGAGGCGCTTACTTTGAACCAAATCTGACACAATCGAATACTACTGACTGTTTAGTTTAATTATATTTTTTCACAAATTTGTAATTGGAGATTACAATGCATATATTGTAGAAGGTAAAGGATTAGGACGAAAGCCAATGGCTTATAACGTGATTCTCCCTTTACTATACAAAATTTGTAAATGTATGTGAATATATTGAGGTTATTACGTTTTGATGACAAAATAATTTTTTAATTTAATAAACAAAATGAAGTCTCTTGGTTAAACATTGGTCAAAGTATATAAAGGATGAACACTGAAGGAATGAGAAAGACGAGGATGAAGAAATAAGTTACAATGACAAGTTGTTAATTAAAATGTGTTTAATGTTGAATAGAAACTTAAGAAAATATGGAGACAAGAAAGGGGAGAGACTTAAATAAAGAAAGAAATAAAGTAAACAGTGATTCTTTCAAGAGCAAGTCGTTGCAGAGACGATGACGAATCATTTTTTAAAAAAATGGGAAATTGTTGACTTTGACCCGTAGAAGTCCGTGCTTGATAGTAACGTGTGTGCTTACGTAGACCTTTTCGACTTTTCAATAAATTTATGAACTGCATCGAAAATACGAATGGTTACGTCGTACGGAAGCGTTATATCACCATATAAGAAGGTATTTAAACTTAATTGCATATGGAGTGATGGATTGAAACGGTTCGATGCGGTCGTCTTGGTAATAAACACAAGAAAAGTGCTATGTACTTTCGACAGATCCACGTCTACAAAACGTAGATAAATGACGATTAAGTGACATGCATTTTGTCTAATACGGGAATGAAGAAATTGAAAATTCCTGCGACCCCACTTAAATTGCGTGGAAACATAACTGTCACGAATATTTAATGTGCTTTTGAAGTTGCTAATGAAGTCTATTTGACGAGCCTCAATAGATAATATATTCAATTCTCGAATGATCGAAGGAAGATACGAATTGTAATAATGACTTGTTCTAGCCAGTAGAAATTGGGAATTGTTTACATTACGTAAATCATACCGAGTAATATCACGAACAGCTGGTGGAATCAGAGATGTAAGATAGGGATGGCTTGAACTAGTTGACATTTTATTCAAGAGTGTAAGTTTGTATTTTTGTCGTCTGGATTCAAGACTTTGCTATTCTATTTCTTGGTGTAGCGCTTCAATAGATGCAATCTTTTTACGAATTCTCTTTTGTCGAGTAATGTACAGTTGACCCAAGCCACATTACCATACTCGACAATGGGTAGTATAAAGGACGTAGATAAGATTTACTCTCAAGCTGGAATTTTAAAATTTATGCATTACATTAATTCTTGGGTTTTCCTTTTACAGAGTTTATTTGTTATTTGAGAGCAAAACTCTTTGAAGGTGGTGAACGTCAGCTTCCTTAGTTGCTGGTTGAGCAAATACAGTTATGGGTGGACGGGTTTTTAATTTTTCTAAAAATCGTTAGGGTTTCAGGTCTAGAAAAGTTGGAAGATGCAAGCTAATAATTTGCCCAGTGTAAACTCTTTTTCAAGTGAGAGTTGATGTTATGAGTGGTTTCGATGTCATTATCATCGATTAGAAAGAGACTTGTTTCATCTGCAAATAAACTTATATTGAAATGTATATTACATATAGATATTATTTATGTATATCAAGAAATGTAAGGGACCTAAAACGGATCCTTGGGGCACACCGTCTCAAATACATTTCCTCTCTGAAAAACAGACCATTAGGTAATACTCCTTGTCTTCTGCTTTGAGAGAGCTAGAGAACCATTTTACATGGCTTCCTGTGATACCAATAACTTTCAAACTAAGTACAAGTATATTATACCACACTCAGCCAAAAGCTTTACTTATCTCACAAAACACAACTCTAATTTCTTTAACTTGGAATATACTGCTTTGCAGAACGTATCATAGGGGTGTGATAATTGATAAGCTGTAGAATCACCCTCAATAAAACCAGACTGGAAAGTAGTAAAAATGTTACTCGCACGGAAGTAATTGAATGTGTATTTAAAAATAAGCCTCTCGAAAACTTTGAGAAGCGATACTGGTCTGTAATTATATACGATGGAAGGGTCGCCCTTTGTTAAAATTGGACAAACGTTTGTTTCTTTCCAAATGTTAGTGAAGGTTGATACTCTAAGAGATTGGTTAAAAACTGAGCAAAGCTGATATGACAGTTCAGTACAGTGCTTACTCAGACTACAGTTATTTAGACCATGGGGACAAAATGCCTTACGAAGACTGTTTTGCAAACCTGATTTCATTTTACGCGAATTAACATTCAATCGTAAGGTTCATGCAAATATTGATTTTTTTTCTCAAAACTTAGCCCGATCGTTTCTGTTATTCATTTTCAAGAATGATTACAATTGAATTATCACAAAACAGTAAACACTGACTTTTTCAAGGACTATATAATATCAAAAACTAAATCCAATTGGATCGCTGTCGTTAGTCTTTGATTGATTGGCCATCTTCATGTAGAAACTTTTAATGCGGTAAAAAGGACATTCCGGCCAGATTCTTCGTTTTTTTTTTATTTTTAGTATTAAATGATAATTAAGTGCTTGCACGCGTTTGCCGGAATCGAAGTATGATTGTAAGGTCCAGCGTTTAAATTCTTTCTGAAGTGCACCTACAAGCATTATACATAAAGCGAATCGCGTGTGGTCGTTATTTTTATTTCTACGATGAATACCACCAGAAACAAGTATTTAAAACCCGTTAAAGGTTAACACTTAGCTCGTGCAATTCCAACGCTTTACCATAATATGATATCAATGTACGACGACAGGAAATGAAGCACGGCGAAAGAACCTTGGTCATGATAAATCCTTCGACAAAATGGACTTGAGAAATACTGACATGAGATGACTTACAACGCCTTTAAAACGGTCTACGAGTAGTTGGTATTTCACTTCTTCGACTTACAGTGCCTTTAAAACGGTCTACGAGGAGTTGGTATTTCACTTCTTCCTGTCCATTTATTTTGGTCGCTCTGTGTTTGACGCCATAAAACACAAAATATTCGCAACTCAAAATACACAAAACTTAATGCAAATATTTTTAAATCTACAATACATTTATATTCATATACAGCCGACGTTACCAACTCATAAAACAGCCTAAAATTACAGCATATTACAATAATAACTAAGATATATAATTGTTTGTATTTGTAGGTTTTGTGAAATGTATGTTTCAGTCTCTTTTTCTGATGTAATATTTAGAGCTGTGTTGTCATATCTTTGCTTTAAATTTTTTTATTTATGTAATTTTCAATGTTTCATTGGAATTCGAGCTAGAAAGTATTTTGGAATCCTGTTTTCGTTTGCTTGTTTTTTGTTGGTAGCAGTGCGGTGAGTTGATCGGCTTTTATTTCTTGATCTTTTTTACCTTGATGCTTTCTTTCCACGGCTATCCATTGAATTTTCGTACTTTCTCTTTCGTTTGCCTCAGTTTGTTCCTTTTTATCTTTGTTTCATACTTCATTCAGTTATTGTTGCATTTTTCAAAAAACATTATTGTTCTATTTCTATCTTTTCATTTGCTTCTCTTATTCATATTTTCTTTTCTCTTCCCATAATTCTCTTCTCACTTCTTGATTTTCTTTATACGTTTCTAATCTTGCCTTTGTTCTGCTTCTTTCCATTCTCTTTTCTGCTTTCTTTTCTCGCACATTATCTTTTTTTCTTGACCTTCGTATTCTGTTTCTCGCTTCTCTTTCTTCGTTTGTGAAATCTTTCATGCCTTTCTTTCCACTTATTTTTTTTAAATAAAAGCATTCGTATTCTTTCTTCTTCTCCTTTTTCTATATCTTCGATTGAACCGATCCGGTGGCCTTGTGGTTAGAGCGTCCGCCTCGGGTGCGGGAGGTCGTGGGTTCGATCCCCAGCCGAGTCATACCAAAGACTTACAAAATTGGTACTAACAGCTGCCTCTCTTGGCGCTCACCATTAAGAGGTTAGTGTTAAGACAGTCGACCTGGTGTCAGGATAATGTGACTGGCTGAGACATCGTGCTACATGTCTGCGGCATGATGCCTCAGAGCTAGACATCACTCTGATAAACTGCCACACTGCAGACATCGTAGAGATATGACTGAAAAATTGTTAAAGCTACGTTAAAAATCCAAATCTCTCTCTCTCACACACACACACATACACACACACACACGTATCTTCGATTTCTTTTGCCGTTTCTATTTCTCCTGAGTATGGATGCTTTGTTTTTGTGTCCCCTTTTGAGAAGGGGTGGGGGCTTCATCACTTGCATTTTTCTTTTTATTTTTTGGCTTTCTTTTGGAAAGGGATGAACTTTTTTCCAAGTTCTATATACTTTTTGACTTTCATGGTATGTTCTGTTTCTGATGGATGTTCTTCATTTGGTTTGCCTTTCATGATATGTTCTGTTTCTCATGGATGTTCTTCATTTGGTTTTCCTTTCATGGATCTCCTTGAGATTTTTCGATTTATTTTGTCTTGATGTTTATCAAGCGCGTGTCTTTTGTTTTGATTTGGTTTGATTTGATTTGATTGCAATTATTCTTTTGGAGGTAAAGGATTTACCTTATTACGGTGTTCTTTCATCATATATATGCAAGGTAGCAGCGTACCCTCTTTTTTCAGCTGTGTTTATGCTATCTACATTCCTGTGTTGCGCGTTGTTTGAGGGCTGTTTGAAAGTGTCATATTTAAAATGATTGGAGAAGGGATAGACTGGAATAGACGATACAAATAGTGTTGCTAAAACAATGAAAAACAAAGATATGATAAGGCACTAGATCATTGCCTGTTTCGAATGATAACACGTTCCGGTGAGAGCCAATTCGACAATTTGACCTCGTAGCGTACAAAACTATCCCATTGTTTGTACAACCTTGACGAGAGGAAGTTAACTGGCGAGAGAGTAAACATTTGTCATATGTTTAAAACTGTGTTTTTGATGACGTATCGTCAAATAATACCTCTGAATTTTACACAGCACCGTATTCTGGCAAATATAATTGACATGCAGTTGAAATGGGTTTAAAGTCATAGCTGCGATAAGCAGTTACCGTCTTATCTAAGCCTACATATCGCATGAGCAGCACTCGGAGACCTTGCCTTGTTATCTTCTAGCTGTACAAAACACTACAGATTTATTTTCTGTAATAAATCTTGCTTACATAATACATTCTGAATCATGCTTTCAAGAAAATGTATATATATTTGAACCCGCTAAAGTGCAAATTACCTAATATGTCAAAACAACCAAGACAAGGTAATTCGACGTCTTATGAGACGTATTGGACCAATTAATGCATAGTATATAGGGTATCTTACCTGTGATTTTATCTAGTTGTAACCATAATGGATTTTTTTTATCAAAACCTCTTTAAAACGACCCTAAAGTTGTACATCTACATTCTTTTCATTAACAACAAGTCATAAATAGGAATACATGGAAATCTCATGCGAGGACTTCAATTTTGTGATTTCAAAGTATTACTATTTCTGGGAACCGGAAGTAAAACTCATCATTAATTGCATACAAATAGAGAGATTACAAAATGAGATCGGAATTTTCATTTATATTGTTGAATAATCCTTCTTGAAAGATATTTATCTTAAGAAAGACGTTTGAAATAATCGATTTTAGGGAATGAGGAAGTTTGCCTTTTGGGGATAAATTTCTTTGCCAACCATTCAGACAGAATAAAAAGTAAAGTCAAATACATTAGAAAACAGTATTTTACAAAAACATCTCTCTTCGTCTCTGTCTGTCTGTCTGTTTGTCTCTCTCTCTCTCTCTCTCTCTCTCTCTCTCTCTCTCTCTCTATATATATATATATATATATATATATATATATATATATATATATATATATATATATAAACTGAGTAGAAGCAGTTGTATTATGCGTTTGTATCTGTCCCAGAAGCGGATCAAGATGTATATATTCATTTGGGGCTCGGGTGGGTTGTAGATCAGAAGACAAAGGCTATGTTAGATGGACCATTTAGTGGACGGCAGGGGCGCAAAGCCTCTCGAAGCTCTTGCATTTTAAGTGTTTACAGCTAATACTTTTAACCATCTAACTGTAAAGAAAACATATTTCTTTATTGCTCAAGCACAACCCATCTCATCTTGGACCCGCCCCTCTCTACATCTGCCTATCTACCGGGGTCTAGTGCTGTGAGAACGGTGGGAACATGTGGGAACGACGTTCCCTTACATTTGTGCCCGTTTCCTTCATTTTTTATTTGCGCTCGCCGTTGTCCCACCGCATCTCAGTAACATGCGTTCCTCAACTTTTTTATTACGTTCTCTCGTTTCTTTTTTTAGCACTACACCACTGCTTATCTAACGCATGTATCTTACCGTATCTAAATGGGAAAGTTTATCACTGTCATTTAAATTTGCGAAATTCCACATAGACTTGTATCGTACAATATTTAATTAGTGTGTCTTTATATTGAGAACATGTGTGTGTGAAACATTATACAATTCTAGCTATGTAGGAATAAACAAATCAAACTTGTAATTAAAAAACAACAAAAAACAACATAAAGAATAGAACGCAGCAATATCGCTGTTCTA
This sequence comes from Sinohyriopsis cumingii, assembly GCA_028554795.2. Classification (NCBI taxonomy): domain Eukaryota; kingdom Metazoa; phylum Mollusca; class Bivalvia; order Unionida; family Unionidae; genus Sinohyriopsis; species Sinohyriopsis cumingii. The sequence goes on along the minus strand of CM068827.1, from coordinate 7,014,216 downwards.
GTGCACTATAATGCAAAGATGCAATTTGTCTAATTGCCCCTAACATGACTGACATCTTTACAAAACTATAGTATTACTTCTACATAAAAATATTGTTCAGTGCATGTTTTTATCTATCAATTTACAATTTAATGATCAATATGATTCCCTATTATCTGTACTATCGATGACCTCGATAGTCGTATGTCTGCACCCTGTACACAAACCTTTGACACCTATATGTCCCTAAATTAAAATCATAGCAATAAGGTATGTGCTTTGTATTGAATATTACTCGCCAAATTAATTCAAACACCATAGTTATTATGTTTTAGCCTCGAAAATGTATTACATGTATTATTTATTCTTAACACGCAGGATGCATACATACGACTATAAGATTTTGTGAATTATAATTTTAAATCCGATTAGTAACAAAATAGTCTTCAAACCAGGTTGTAATTCTTGTTTCACGACGATGGAATTGTTGAAGTATATGGTATTTTTCATTTTTTCTTGATATTAGTTTAAACATGGCTTGAAGTCCACTGTTTTTCCCTATTTCCAAGGACCTCGGGATAGCAGTCTTTATCAACATAACGGTTCTTAAACGCTAGAATACTAGAAATATTTTTATATTAACCAAATTACCACACGTCACGAAACTCTAGTTTCACACTAGCATGATTTTCTTTTGTTCATATTTGCATGACTTAATAGAAAGCCTTTCTAAGCCGAATATCAATACTCCACGCCGTGCAATACAAAACAGACCCAGTCACTCAATACAAAAAAATATTGATATTTCAGATTGTAGAAAAAACTTTTTACTCAGAGATGAGGCTTCCGGAATGAACACATTAAAAGGTAGATCCCAAGAGATGTGACGGGCGATCCATTTCTCCAGACGCTCCCTAATGGGTAGTTTTGACATCACTGGACGAAAATAGCTTTAATAAGTAATTCCATGGTTTTACGACCGACCACTGTAATGTGACAAAACATATCTTTGTGGAAAATCACACGGGTTTTGTTGTTTAGTTTTTATTATTTTGCTGCTATAAAACGCAACTTGAGGGAAAGTTGTTTGCCATAGGCGTTTCGCCAAATACTACATTGTCATGGTAGTAGCAATTGTGCCTACGATCTTAGAGTAGAATGTTTGGCCCTATTATGACAGCAAAGGAGCGGGTCGACTCGTGTCTATCTGAATTGCATTCTCGTTCCACCACAATCTGAACCAGCGCGTGTCAACCCCAACCTGATGAAGATACTTTAGCACAAGTGAGTTGTATTCCTTGTGGATGTCAGGCATTTGTTTCGCGATCAGCGCCATATCAAAACTTCGTCGTCTATGTCTGGGTTGTAACTGTGAGCGCCGAAGATGGACAGAGTGGATGAAAGCCCCACCGCGTGTGTGTTGACGTTGAGACCCTCGCATCCGACGGTGTCCCTGGCGGCAAGCATGAAAGAGCTGACAGTCATAACTTATGTGAACCGACAGCCCACGTCACGACAGCGGAGACACACTGCTGACACCATGGGCACACAAATCAAAATAGTGACCCAGACCCAAATACAGCAGCCACGACTGACTTGGAGACTGATATAGAAAAATCTGGCATCGGAGACGGTGATAGTTTAGTTATTGTTTTATTGTTGATGAGATTAAAACCGCCGTTTAATACCTTTTTTTAATTGAATTCTGGCAAACAAAGCTGAAGAATTTTTGGGGATAGTTCCACTGACGGTCGTGATAATTTAATCCTCTAAATACACGTCTTTTAAGTCTGCCATAGGGTCTGTGCAGTGCTAACACTGGCAGCATCTTAGACGGCATGATTAAGCGAGAGCGATGGCCAGAGGTAGATTGCCCCTCCGCTGAAGAAGACGCCTTTAATTTTAAGGCGATCATAATCAATTACTGAAACCGAACGATGATCAAGGCACTTATTGATATGTTCAGCAGAGTAGTGGTGAGTGGGTGGGTTCTAAAGGAATATTTTACTTCGGACCTTAAGGCGGAATTTACTATGAATTAAAGTGACAGGCACAACACTGTATCATCCCATGTGTAACTGCTTGGTCGAGACATTTAACAGACCAATATTTAAATGCGATTTCGTATCTCGAGATACCTCAATAAAGCCTGGAATTTTCGCCTTTAGAAGTATACGGTAGGGCAATTTATGATCCTGCAGGGATTCGGCGAGAACTATGGTCGGGCGATATCGCGGACGAGGAAAGAAAAACGAACTTCCAATACTGTGTCGATTTGCGCAAAAGATTGGAGAGTACGTGTCGAATGGTGATATACAAACTCGCAAAGTCTCGTCGTATGAATGCAACCTATGACAACCGCGGCAGGCAAACTTGGAACTTTGCGATGGTGATTATTGGTAGTCCTTTTCAGCACTAGAGGTAGACTGAGAATATTTCACACAAATATGCTAGAATGATACGTAGAGAGATCCGCGGTAAAGAAAGACAAATATGCGAATTAAAGAAGGACCCCGTAAAAAATCGCCTAAGAATGCCATTGAGGGGTAGCAGAAGAAGAAAGAGATAAGGTCAACGTGTGACTAAAGTTAGACGAAGGTCAGCGTCGACAAATCACGAAAATTTTAAATAGGTATCCATGTGTGTTTACCGACATACTGTTTTATAATATACAAAACAAATTTAAAAACATCAGAGCCAATCAAAATTTTAGGCTACTCAGTAGACTCAAAAGCCAAACAACGCTTAGGCAAACAAACTTCTGGATCTGGGGTCACGACCCCATAAAGAACTGTATCAGTTTAAAGTCATGCCTTTCGGTTAAGCCAACGCAGACGTGTGGCACTGACTTCTTGAGCGCAAATTGTTGACGATCTTCTGACGTATGCTTATACATAGGAGAGCACATTGCCACCTTGACAAATCTATTCGACAAACTCCATAAGTCCAATCCTTAAGCAAGAACCAACAAATGTAATATCACACATTCAATCTGTAATGCTTTAGCCATTTATTAAGTTGGTCAGAGCATTTCAAACCCCAACCTGGCAAAATTGAAGAGATCGTGGACTCTTCTAGACCATAAACCAGCAAACAGGCTTAGTCGTTTCTTGGATTAGTTTGTAGTATGGTTCATGTCTTTCTGGTGAACCTTGAGATCCATGATCTTGGTCCCATGCTAGACCCTCGCGAAAAGGTTCGAGGGCAACATCACGCTCTTTCTGCTGGTTCACTGCAACAACTTTTTTGGACGTCTGGCATAAATAAACAGCCCTCAAGAGACTCGCATATGTCTCTAGCCATCGTCTGAATCACTGTACATAGGAAATATGCTGATGCAATGGACTTTCGCGAAAAGACGTTTTGGAACACATTTAAGTACTGAAAGGATGAAGATCCATTCAGAGACGAGGTGCAAGAAGTAATGCCATTTAGTTTGCACTAATGTGGGCAATGTTGTTGCTTCGTTAATAGCCACAGCTTAACCCTAAGGACCTTAGCCTCTCCGTCAATCCAACTTCACAGAGCTGGGCACTCAATGAACCATACCTTTTAAATACACACAAGATCCATGGAAGCTGTTGTATGTGACTTAGATGTGAAAATAGTTGATGTACGGATTAGCTGCCATGGGCAGCCGACAGCTCAAGAGCAAGCGCCTGACACAACTGCGAAACTAACGCCTGTCAGAGTTAATTGCTTCCTGTTCAACAAATGAGTACCCCTGTCGTCTTCTCAACCTTGACGACCTCATGACGATGAGCGATGAGTAGTTCGCCAAGATACATGCCTTATACGAAGTTCATCTATGGGCTCGGATGACAGCGTACTGTGGGAGTCTCATTTCGGGCTCTACGAAGCGACGATCATCCGCTTCCTGTCAATAAACGAACATCGATCGCTCGACAAGGATCTTAAAAATATAATCGTATTTAACAAGCAAGCTGCCATAATAACCCACAAGCATGTGCGGCCGCCGACTCCTACCGAGAGACTGCTATTTAAGATCAACGATCAGTAACGCGTCAGCCCAACTGGCGGCCTCTGAGCTAGATTACGACCAGCTTCCTGATATTGTACCATCACATGAATTTAATCGAGTCACAAACGTTAGACACTCTGGTCAAGAGCTGACATCTGGGAAGGATATGTGGCCGTTATATACAGAGCAGAACTGCCTACACACAGCCCGCTAGCGAACATGACTGATCAGGACATTCCGCCTTTTGCTTTCAGAGGCGTTGTAGTCTTGACTGCCGCTATACCGTGCGTCAGCAAACGTTCGCGGAACCTCAAAGTTCAAGAACTAAAAATTTCAACATCTGAAGATCCGCCAGCTCATTAGTATTCTATCAGACAACTGAACCCCTTTCGTATGTTATATCACGTTGTCGCTACCATACACCAAATACCTCGAAACCACGGTGACGGAGAGGGTGTAGGTGTCAAGATAATTTATCAAAGTTGTTTGGCCAATCGCTGTAGTAGTCTATGCACATTAGACTCTTCGCTTTGACATGACGGCAGCTTACTGTCGAAATGCACCATAGTTTTTCTATGAACAGATGTAGTTCGATGTATGTCAGCAGCTCGAGCTTAACGCCCGTCGTCTTCAGGACAACGTCAGAGCTCAAACCAGGCGAACTATATTAATGAGCTGGGGGCTGGCCATATTGTTAGAGTGAAGTTTCGCGAAGAACTTTGAACACGTCTGTCAGTATCAACAGGTTGCTGTTACAGTACACTCTGTATATACTCATAGCCTTCTTCAGATATGCCACCACGGCTGAGTTGGCTGTAGAAGGCCTCTATCAAAGGAGGCTATGTTTCTTCGAATCTCTCTCAGCTGCTTAAGAATTCATATTGGTAAACACCGCTGTCAAATAGAAGGTTAATATAGTCTTTTTCTGTACCAATCCATGGCGCGAAACACCTCCTTGGATAACCAGTTTGTCGTGGCTTGTTCTTATAAACTGAAGCCTGTGAACAGAGTGCAACTACATTATTAAGAACGTCATATAATTTTCCATGTTGTCTGGAATGATATTGATATTCTCCAACAATGCTGTTCTGATAATAACGTACCCGTCATAATCTCACAGATTATGAAATAAACTTGGCACCTTGTTTTGTTTCTTGTGTCTTTTTTTCCTGGGTAGATATGTAGCATGAGGCTGCATGCTTTGTACGTGCAACCACGGTATTTGCCGGTAATTTGGCAGTTAGTTTTGCACCCTGCCGTCATCACCCAGGTTCTCGCCAAATAAGTGGTAGTCGGTTGATTCCTAGATTCACTATCCCTGATAATCTCGGCCGGACTTAGATACACCTCTCGGACCTCCTCAAACTTACTCTTAGAGCTATAGCTAAAAATGTCCCAGCTTCCTTACGGTGATATACCACCGGATCCTTGCAAATTCCGTCGAAGAGTTCGAATGTGTAACGTAAGCTGCATTGGACCTGGACAGCAATTTGTGCGTGTTACTTTTATCCTGAATGCCGGAAGGGACTACCACTAGCACGTTCAGTGCCTCAAAGTCCATGAAGATGATGTATATAATGCGCATCTGACGATGGTGGTTGTGGAAAGTTAAGATGTTCTTGACCGTCTCCGGTAAGGACACGCGCTATGTCTATACCGTTGCAGTTTTTCGAGTGGGAATGAAATAAGTCGGCATGGTTGTAGACCTGGAGGCACCGGAGGGGGGGGGGGGAGCAGATATGATTTTTTCTACAGTACTTACTAGTACTTTTGGACACAGTGCGTCTAGGGGTTTTATCTCTTCGCCACCTGTGAACTTCAACATGTCCACAATCTATCGCCTTTCTTTCTCGCTGATGCGCATTGGTCAACGTTAATATCTGTTGGGTATGGAGCCAATTTAATAGCCCACTCTTTTTCTCAACGGTGACGGCGGAATGCACCTAGGTCGGATTTAAACTCGGAACAGTGGCGCAATAATCTTTTATAGACGCTTCGACTCTGCCTTGTCGTTGTACGAAGGATGACAGTCTTTAGATTTCAACCGCTCTTTTTCGTACCTCTAGCACATGTGCAGGGTTGGATCGTCTACCGTGGGGACTTGGTGCAAGTGTAAACAATATCCTCTTATACATAGTGTTTTGCGCATAATTAATCAACCTTCTTTCGTTCATTTAAATTTGTACTGGCTAGTTCGTCAGTACCCTCGGCAAGTTGTTCTCCATTTGTTTAAGCTTTATCGTCGCTGTAATAACACCACTACGTGGGCGGGTCCCATGACCGGCATAAACTATTACGTGGCACCTTTAACATGATTTTACTTGGCATCCTTTCCTACACTTTAACATATGAATACACTCTTAACTACACAGCTGTGTTCCTAGTTAGAGTCAAGAGCAGCTGATTTCAGCAAAACAAAGTATAGCTCACAGACTGTCTAACTGTATCACCTATCAGCTGTATGCTACAGATAAAGGATTTCATTAGGTGAAAAACTCTGCGTGTAAGCATGCCTTTAGACGAGGGTTATGTAGACATCCGAATCGCCAAGGGAGGTGGGTCAGCCCATATCAATAAGGAGTCAAAGTTTCGATACCTTCTTGATGGAGGCCACCTCTACTAACAATTACCTCACAAATTCTGCAAAGGGATAATAGAGTCTCCACCTTCGACATCCATTCCATTGAATGAATTAAAGTTCTAACCCGTTGCATACATCATAATTATATACCAAGGTTTTAAGTCTCTGTAACGGAGGAATTTCGCCGCCAACACTACTCCTAAAATTACTTTACAGCTTATATACCTTTCGGTTGATGAAAAGTTATCCCACCCTCAGTCTCCGACCCAGCGGATAAAGCAAAGTATAAAACGGTTGATGAAAAGTTATCCCACCCTCAGTCTCCGACCCAGCGGATAAAGCAAAGTATAAAACGGTTGATGAAAAGTTATCCCACCCTCAGTCTCCGACCCAGCGGATAAAGCAAAGTATAAAACGGTTGTGCACATTCACAGACCACCCCAATCATATTCCAAGATTTAAAGTTGTCATACGATGTACGAGGAGCTATGCAATATTACAAAGGCACGAACACAGGAATAATTGGACATATGATCCTTGTCCTTTCTTAGAAAAGCGCGGAGATAGCGAATTATGTCATTATGCATTATATTCTCAAAGAGTAAATTGTGCAGTTGAACATCTATGAAGGTAAAATGTATAGTTGTTTACCTTCTGTTTCCTAAAGCAATGGAAAGCTAAAGCGCACAGTTAATTTGTACAAGTATTGTATATAACGTAATATATGCTTTGCAGTTGGAGCCGTCGATATATGAAGTTACTCCTTTGCCAACCCGTAGTATCTGGGCCTTACAGCCTGTTCTAGAGAAGCAAGACTGTGATGTATAGGTACCATGTTGTATCCTCTACGGCGGCTCTACTTTGTCTCATTTCCTGTTACATCTAGTCTCACAAACAACCTTCAACTATCGGTGACACTGTAGAAGCGAGATAGCGTTTCGATCACTATGAGGGGTAGAACTGGTGTGGATTTCATAAACAAAATCCTCAAGGTACGTGGAAGGAGTGAAACGGTCGAGGGTATGTGAGGCCACTTTGCTATCAGCTTTGCTGCCCCTGAACTTCAATCTCGTTATATACACACTTGATCGTGCTGCATAGGTATTAGATCCTATCCTCGATGTGACCATACTTATCCATATTCATGTTACATAATTAAATCGAATTATTACTTTTTTTTTATTAATGATTAAACTGAAATGATGATTCAGAGGGTAAGGGATTTGTAAATAAATTTCGTGAAACTCTTAAAGAAGAATTTAAACGGTAGGTTGAGTGTTGTTGCATTCTTCTTTTCAAAGAAATAACAATATTTAGAGATTTGTCCAGATGTCATTGAAGTGTCTGATCTGCTAGTCATTGTAAAAGATTGTTTTGTATTTAATGTATAGCATCTAATTTCCACTCTACAAAGGGCACACATTAAACTTTTTATCTACTCTGTGAATTTCATCTGTAGAAACCTTTTGTAGTTGGACCGTGGTATGACGTAAATTTACACCGCAAAGCCTCAGACGTTCATTTCCAATCACTGAAATGAACTCGTTCAACTCCTTAACATCACGGTCTTCCTTTCTCTGTGCCATATGACACCTGTGATATTATTCACTGAGATACAAAGCTTGAATTCATGTCATTTTTAATGATGCAATAGTGCACTGGGAATCAATAGGAGCGAATTCAAGATTTTGAGGACCTAAAATTAAAACTTAGTTTTGTAAGATTTGAAGAGTGTTTAACACACATGTGCACATTTTAGACGATGATAATTATTGTAGAAATATATTGGTTTGGAATCAAGATCATGTTAGAGCCCTGTAAATTGTTCCATGAGAGTTAAAGAAGATGCAATCCTGGTGAAATGCTTCGGTCAAACAACATGCTTGAGCCACCAACAATAGACTTACGGAGAAAGGAATATAGAATCTATATGTCTGTCTGTATATCTGTTTTTCTATATTTATATCAGCGCAATGATGGTGGTATATACAGACATACGATCATAGATATATGCATATTTGTTTAAAAAAGAAACTTTGGTAATTAAGCATTCATTAATCCTGCGTGTTTGGGTATATAGAATAGCTCAGAAGTTAATCCCTGCGTCCTTGGGGATATAGAATAGATCATAATTTACTCCCTGCGTGCTCGGGGATATATATTAGGTCCCAATGTATTCCCTGCATGCTGGGGCTATAGAATAGTTCCGATTTTACTCCCTGCATGCTTGGGATGTAGAATAGATCAAAATTTACTCCCTGCATGCTTGGGATGTAGAATAGATCAGAATTTACTCCATGCATGCTTGGGATGTAGAACAGATCAGAATTTACTCCATGCATGCTTGGGATGTAGAATAGATCAGAATTTACTCCATGCATGCTTGGGATGTAGAATAGATCAGAATTTACTCCATGCATGTTGGGATGTAGAATAGATCAGAATTTACTCCATGCATGTTGGGGATGTAGAATAGATCAGAATTTACTCCATGAATGCTAGGGATGTAGAATAGATCAGAATTTACTCCATGCATGCTGGGGATGTGGAATAGATCAGAATTTACTCCATGCATGTTGGGATGTAGAACAGATCAGAATTTACTCCATGCATGTTGGGGTCATAGCATATGTCATATGCGCCTCTTGCATGTTGTAAGAGGTTATTAATGGAACAGTGTCCGCGTTTGTCAGTGGTTATTGTGCTGCAATCGCAACTATAATGGTCTGTGTTCATTCTGCCTTCGATACAAAATATATTTAAAAAATGGGCATTTAGCGCCGCCATTTTGGATAACCTAAAACACTATCTCTAGACGAACTATGTTACCAAAGCAAGATAACATTATTACAGTACAGTATGACATATTAAGAACCGATACCAACACAGATATTAATATTTATACCAAAACAATACATATAAAGAACTGATACAAACACAGATATTAATATTTATACCAAAACAATACATATAACGAACTGATACAAACACAGATATTAATATTTATACCAAAACAATGCATATAAAGAACTGATACAAACACAGATATTAATATTTATGCCAAAACAATACATATAACGAACTGATAGAAACACAGATATTAATATTTATACCAAAACAATACATATAACGAACTGATGCAAACACAAATAGTAATATTTATACCAAAACAATGCATATAAAGAACTGATACCAACACATATAGTAATATTTATACGAAACAATACATATAACGAACTGATACAAACACAGATATTATTATTTATACCAAAACAATACATATAACGAACTGATACAAACACAAATAGTAATATTTATACGAAACAATACATATAAAGAACTGATACAAATACCAAAACAATACATATAAAGAACTGATACAAATACCAAAACAATACATATAAAGAACTGATATCAACGCAGATAGTAATATTTATACGAAACAATACATATAACGAACTGATACAAACACAGATATTAATATTTATACCAAAACAATACATATAAAGAACTGATACAAACACAGACAGTACTATTTATACTAAACAATACATATAAGATACATTATATGCCAACAGCCACAAAAAAAAAACAGTAGCTTCTCGTGGGTCGGTGGTTCTTTCCGGGGTTTTCCCGGGTTCTTCCTCCACCATTAATACTGGCCGCCATATATAGCCTATCGTGTGCTGAAAAATGGCGTTAAACCCTGCAACAGAATAAAAGATATCAGAAACAAAGTTGTTAAAATCTGAAAATTACAAATAAATGAACAACATATACATGAATAAAATACGCAGGATTTCAACCAAAGAACCGAGGCAAATCTAAATAAAAACAACCCACAAAACATATTACCACCGACCGCTGAATAAATCACACGAAACAAGTTGAAAATGTGGCCCTAACGAAATCAGACATTGTTCCGTATTCATTGGGCAGGTTGTTCCAAACTCTGAAAGCCTTACATTTAAAAGAAAGCTCGCCATGCCATGTGGTTAGGACCCATGGTGTTTTGGATAAACGTTGGTTTCTGATATTATAGTTGCATTCTTTAAATGTCACCAGATTACTTAATTAATTAGTTGTTTTCTTGTGATGTGTCTTGTATATTATATTCATTAGGAAAATTAAGTAATTATGTGTTTTCTTGCGAAGTGTCTTGAATATTATATTAATTAGGAAAATCGAGTAATTAGGCATTTTCTTGCGAAATGTCTTACATGCTACTTTAAGTATGCAAATGTAGTAATGAGGTGCATTTTTATGAAATGTCTTATATATTATGTTATGTAAGTTTTCTTCACAGACAATATTAAAAGCTAGTAGCATCCTCAAAGAATAATTTTTGTGCCCTATACTTTAAATTTGTCACAGTTGTGTTTGCGACAGAAATATCAAAGGGGATGATTAATATTTGACCAAATTAAGCAAGTGTTGGTCATTAAGTTAATATTGATATTTGACCAAATTAAGCCTGTGTTGCTCATTAAGTTAATATTAATATGTGACCAAATTAAGCATGTGATGGTCATTAAGTTAATATTAATATTTGACCAAATTAAGCATGTGTTGGTCATTAAGTTCATATTGATATGTGACCAAATTAAGCATGTGTTGGTCATTAAGTTAATATTAATATGTGACCAAATTAAGCATGTGTTGGTCATTAAGTTAATATTAATATGTGACCAAATTAAGCATGTGTTGGTCATTAAGTTAATATTAATATGTGACCAAATTAAGCATGTGATGGTCATTAAGTTAATATTAATATTTGACCAAATTAAGCATGTGCTGGTCATTAAGTTAATATTAATATGTGACCAAATTAAGCATGTGTTGATCATTAAGTTAATATTGATATTTGACCAAATTAAGCATGTGTTGGTCATTAAGTTAATATTAATATGTGACCAAATTAAGCATGTGATGGTCATTAAGTTAATATTGATATTTGACCAAATTAAGCATGTGTTGGTCATTAAGTTAATATTAATATTTGACCAAATTAAGCATGTGTTGGTCATTAAGTTAATATTAACATTTGACCAAATTAAGCATGTGTTGGTCATTAAGTTAATATTAACATTTGACCAAATTAAGCATGTGTTGGTCATTAGGTTAATATTAATATGTGACCAAATTAAGCATGTGATGGTCATTAAGTTAATATTAATATTTGACCAAATTAAGCATGTGTTGGTCATTAAGTTAATATTAACATTTGACCAAATTAAGCATGTGTTGGTCATTAAGTTAATATTAACATTTGACCAAATTAAGCATGTGTTGGTCATTAAGTTAATATTAACATTTGACCAAATTAAGCATGTGTTGGTCATTAAGTTAATATTAATATTTGACCAAATTAAGCATGTGTTGTCATTAAGTTAATATTAATATTTGACCAAATTAAGCGTGTGTTGGTCATTAAGTTAATATTTGACCAAATTAAGCGTGTATTGGTCATTAAGTTAATATTAATATTTGACCAAATTAAGCATGTGTTGGTCATTAAGTTCATATTGATATGTGACCAAATTAAGCATGTGTTGGTCATTAAGTTGATATTGATATGTGACCAAATTAAGCATGTGTTGGTCATTAAGTTGATATTAATATGTGACCAAATTAAGCATGTGTTGGTCATTAAGTTCATATTGATATGTGACCAAATTAAGCATGTGTTGGTCATTAAGTTCATTTTGATATGTGACCAAATTAAGCATGTGTTGGTCATTAAGTTAATATTAATATGTGACCAAATTAAGCATGTGTTGGTCATTAAGTTCATATTGATATGTGACCAAATTAAGCATGTGCTGGTCATTAAGTTAATATTAATATGTGACCAAATTAAGCATGTGTTGGTCATTAAGTTAATATTAATATTTGACCAAATTAAGCATGTGCTGGTCATTAAGTTAATATTAATATGTGACCAAATTAAGCATGTGTTGGTCATTAAGTTAATATTAATATTTGACCAAATTAAGCATGTGATGGTCATTAAGTTAATATTAATATTTGACCAAATTAAGCATGTGATGGTCATTAAGTTAATATTAATATGTGACCAAATTAAGCATGTGATGGTCATTAAGTTAATATTAATATTTGACCAAATTAAGCATGTGATGGTCATTAAGTTAATATTAATATTTGACCAAATTAAGCATGTGATGGTCATTAAGTTAATATTAATAAGTGACCAAATTAAGCATGTGTTGGTCATTAAGTTAATATTGATATTTGACCAAATTAAGCATGTGTTGGTCATTAAGTTAATATTAATCGTCAGTTATCGGTTGTGGCGTTGCAAACTATTTAACTGTCTTGCTTCTTAATGATGGGTCTTACATATAATGTAGCTGTTATGATTTTATTACGAGTCCCTGTCATCTTCAATGCGTTTTTTGCAGTCGTCACATGATGATTGTTGGTCTTCTTTGAGAACATCAGACAAATGTTGCATTATTACAATTTCTGTCAAGGATTATTTTTCACTCATTTTGTAAAACAGAATTTAAATTATCTGGATCGGTATGAATGTAAGAGATGGGATTTCTAAACCTTTTAGAATAAGATCAATTTAGACGATATGAGGAACTGAAAAGCATATAAACCTTGACTCTTGAGCCATAAGGACTTTGTACTAATGACACCTTTAAGACTTTGTTGTAATTTATTAAATCTTTACCTTCGATCTCTATTCAAAATAAGGAATAATACTTTCAGTGGTGTAAAATATGAACGTGGTAATAATATTTATTGCATTTGACTGAGGTATTTAGGTGCATGCCATTAAAACTATTATTTACAAAGGTGGGTATATTGTGTGACTGTATTCCAAAATGGCTACACAAACTAGTGGGGGTTAAATGAAAAATAGTGAAGGGGAAGACTTCATGTGAAATGGAAGACCAAAAAATATCTTGAACGGAGAGACTTCATGTGAAATGGAAGACCAAAAAATATCTTGAACGGAGAAACTCTTTGTGAACTGCATGACCAAACAATCGATTAAGGGAGACCTTCGGTGTAATCTCGGAGACCAAATAACAATGTTGAAAGGAGACCCTCCGTGTCAACCTGAAGACCAAATAAAAATGTTGAAAGGAGACCCTCCGTGTCAACCTGAAGACCAAAATAAAAATGTTGAAAGGAGACCTTCAGTGTCAAATGAAAGCCCAAAATAAAATGTTGAAAGGAGACCGTCTGTGTCAAATGGAAGACCTGCTATTATACATAAGATATGCTGCACTGAGATGTCGAAACGCCACTCATTTTATTTAACTTGTTTCAAATGCTTTCAAGTATGTGTGAGATTTGAAGATCAATAAAAAGTGAAACTAAACCGAGCTGTGTGTCCTGTTCATTGTTTATGGCAAAACCATCAGATGTGTAAGATACCATCTTTTTTAATCATAAAACTGCATTCACAAAAATGTGTCTTAAATACCGTATATAACTGCTTATAAGCCGAGTTAAATTGCAAACAGCAAATATCCTGATCTGCCGTCACATAATGCGCCTGCAGATCATGGTCAATGTTGTTTATTATAATTTTGCTGATTACTTCCAACAAACTGCACATACCCAGATATGCCAGTACATTATGTGCCTGCAGATATGAGTCTGTGCAGTTTGCAGTTGGAATCATCTTATAAGCGACCAGCTACGGTGATGCATTGACCGATACGACAAGTACATCATATCATTTGCAACGTATTAATTTATAAAAAATAATTAGCAATTATTGTGAACATGACGAGTATTAATAACTATTCAGTGCGACCAGGATCCTAAATATTTGATTACAGAGGCCGTAGATGCATTAGGGTCACATAAGTTCCGAAAAGCGATATTTATTATTACTTCACAAAGTTATTATATTAACTTGTAAAACTAAACGGGTGTTTTTTCGCATTGAAGTATGAAGAAATAAAACCTGACCATGCCTGTCTCTGAAAACATCAAAATTTTAATACACCTCCATATACAAAAGCGATCATTCTGTCTCGGTAATATCTTCTAGGCACATCACTCGCACCCCAACCCACATCAGCGGAGCTACTGAAAATTTGTCTTCTTGTGGTTCTCAGAGTATTCTAAACGTATTTTCTTACTTGTATGAATACTATTTTTCTTCTTTATCAAATGTTCTCTTTCTGCGCAAGTGCAATCTGTTTGTATTCTGAGTGTGACATACGTCATCAAAACAAGTGTTCAAGCCGGTTGTATGTGATACAATTATGTTACGTACAAGGACCTTGAAATTGTTTGTGTGTGTGTTAGTTATTACTTTAGTGGGAGAGCTTTAAGTACGTTGGAGAGCTTGTAGCCCAAGCCCAAATGCTTTACGTACGTTGGAGAGCTTGTAGCCCAAGCCCAAATGCTTTACGTACGTTGGAGAGCTTGTAGCCCAAGCCCAAATGCTTTACGTACGTTGGAGAGCTTGTAGCCCAAGCCCAAATGCTTTACGTACGTTGGAGAGCTTGTAGCCCAAGCCCAAATGCTTCATAAAAGGGCAATAAAATGTCTTTCAACTAAACTGTTTGGAAATTAAATTGATTGACACTAACAGTAAATAATTCCCTGAAGAAGACACGATGAACACAGAGCAACATCGTCTTCGTGACTGGAAATATTTTGTGCGACAATGGGGTGGGGACACATCATCCATCTTGATAGACTGTTGAAGATATCATTAATAATTAGTCCTATACGATATAATAGGGTGATTCTTGGAATACAGAACAAGTTTGTCGGCAAACATTTTTATGAAAAGCAAAATATTGAATAATGAAAGCTTATTTAGTGGCTTAATGGATAAACATTTCAAGCTAATGCACTAAAATATATGAAAGCAACATATTACTCGTCACCTTATTTGCCGTCAGGCACTGATTTTGCACATATGGCCTCGTTCTTGATATGTCAAATCAACACAAGTGACCGCTCTTAATACGCGGTTGGTTGTGAAAAGGGTCTATTTGCGGACCCACCAAGTCGTTCATTTTTTAGTATAGACATTGCGTCTAGTTTGATTGTGTGTTTGTGTTTGTATACGCACACGGCACCGCAGTGAATGTTCTTTCTTAACAATGCTTGTCCTGTTGATTAGCGGAGTTAAACTAATTTGAAAATAATGGATGAATAATATGAGATTAATTTTAAAGTAATAGTCCATATGAGGCTTGTAAATACCTATTTCTATATATGAAATGTAATTATAATAAAATTCACATTATGGTAGATGGTTGTGCCTTTACTTGTCCTCTGATTAATTGACATAGCGCGGAACAAGAAAAAGCATGAAACTATGGGACAAAATAATAATTAGAGAAATCGAAAGACAACTCCCATTATCGAACATAAAAAGTGTAAACAATCTACCACTGTATACCTGAAAATGTGTAATGCGGATATATTTTCGTAACTGCATATTATACGTAATTCAGGTTATTGTTTTGTAAGCATCAGGGTATTTCTAGAAGGTCATTTTCCATTAGGAAATTTATTTTGTTTAGAAAATGCTAATTGTGACCTGAGGTCAAGTAGAGAACTATGTAATCTTGTGATGGTGAGGATTTGGTCATTCGTGCTTTAACATTTAGCACTTTCAAGTTGTATTATGTTGTGACCAGTTTGGCTGGATTTTATTTTCTGAAAATTATTGAATTCAAGTGGTTATTTTCTCTGGAAATACAAAAGTATTCTGGTAAAATTCTTGGATACAGACAGTCACTGGAATTTATAGTGTATTCAAACCTGGAATTATTTTCTGTGATTCAACAAAAGAATGCAGACACATCAACACTTTAATAGCTACCACAGACACATCATCTCCTTCAGTGTTTGAATTTGTTCCGGACTTTAACTGAATTTTATTCAGGACTTTAAACTACTAGGACATGTGTCTGTAATTCTTGGATTATTTTTGTATTATTCTGGCATTTATTTCGCAATAATATAGGTTCTTTTTTTCCTCATTTTCACTTTGTACTCTAGGGAAATAAAACTGTTTGTTAAATTTTACAAAATCTGCTGTCTTTCACTCTTTTCTGTTACTTATTTTAGGAGCATAGACTCGATATAGGAAATCGGAGGCTCGTCCGGGTTACGAATTTCGCTAAAATATTTCAGAAAACTTTGGTTTTTAAATTTTGATTCACTTTGTTTGGGAATCTTCTAACTCCCAGGTATTATTTCACATTTTACAATGTTTTAGTGAAATCAACAAGAGTTGTACAATGTTATCAAAAGTGGAGATCCCTATTTCTAATCCTACCCAGGGACAGTTAGACTTCTTGACTTCTTTAACGAAGCAGGAAATAAAAAATATTCTGGTCCAATATTTGGTGAAAAAGAATGTTTTGGATAAAAGTGCTTTGGATTTGATTAGTAAGTCTGTATCAGACTCTAACATAAAATTAGGGAATTAAAATTAAAATGCAAGATGGAATTAGAGTTGAGAAATCTTGAGCTTCAGAAAAAGAAAGGAAAGAAACAAATGCAATTAGACAAGGATGAAAGAGAGAGTAGGATGCAGCTGGAGAAGGAGAAGTAAATGCAGTTAGTTTTTTTTGTTTTCAAGCTAATTTTTTAAAATTATACTCTTTTCTGTTACTTATTTTAAGAACATAGACCTATCTTACATGTTTTGGCTCGAATAAACAGCAACACAATAAAGATTGAAAATAACAAGTTTTGAAAAATTTAAGAAATAATTTATTTCCATGTTAAAATACTGTAAAATAATTATTTTAAAAGAACTTACGGTTTTAAGAATCGAATCCAAAACAATAATGGAATAATCCACGAATACAGTTTTAGAAGTCCTAATAACAAAATGTTCTAATGAATTCAAGATCGATTCCCGACGAAGAATCCAAGATGGAAGGCGATGACATATGTTGTATCCTGTACTGTGTTAAAGTCCACAGTTACTTGTAGAAACACAAGAAATAATCCGGTGTTCAAATTAATGAAATTTCTTTGTTTAAGAATTCTGCATTAGCGCTCAGAATATTTCCAGAGAAACGAATTAGTCTTTTAGAATCTAAATAATTTGAATAAAGATTAAAATGTATATCCCAAAATGAAACAACAAAGAAACACCTTTACGTCCCAGTGTTTAGAAGCCGACTGAGGTTGTTTCTCTATACAATGGTTTAAAAGTTGAATATTGCGCAAAACAGATGCCCGGATAAGGGTCAGGTGATCATGTTTACATCACGTACTCTCAGTATAGCCCTGACAAGAACCAATCATTTTGCTCAAAGAATAAAATGTTAAAAACAGTTGTTTATTTCAATAAAGGTATTTACAAGCCTAGGATCACATGTCTGCGCGATGATGCCCCAGTGCTAGACATTACTATAAACTGCTACACTGCAGTTATCGTAGCGAAACGACTGAAAAATTGTTAAAGCTGCGTTAAAAATCCAGATCACACACACACACACACACACACACACACACACACACACTGTCACTTTTTCATCTAAGGTCGAGTCCAAGAAAAAAGGACAATCAACAAGTAGAGAAGATCCTTTGCATCAACAAAGCAAAGAAGAAAAAATGATGATGCAGAATGTCAATAAGAGTTTTATATTAAAGATAAAGGTTGAAAGCGTTGAAACAAGTATATCGCTTTTTGCTATTTTGGATGCAACGTAACAAAATATGGAGACGCTATGTCAGAGCGTAAACAAAAGCGAAAGGAAAGAAATGCAGCATCTACTAAAGTGAGGAGCACCTTGAAATCAAAAATCATAAAATTAAATTACATTTTATAATAATCTGCGAAGTAACTCGCTTTCTGGTTGGTATAACGTCAAATCTGTAGCAGTATAGCTCGGCACTTAACCGTCAGGAACTTGATACTAGTGTGACGTCATGAACAACTCAGCAACGTAATGCCGCTTAGAAATACATTTTCGGTTATCGACAAAAAATTCAAAATTCAATACAAAGATATAATTAAATGTTGAATCTTTGGGAGGGACAGTATACTCGGATAAGGATAATTATCCAGCCCTGTATAAGAAAAAAATGACAAACCGTTCAAATGACTCATCAATTTTCATTGCTCTTTATGTATTCTTCAAAACAAAGGAAATACCAGAAGACCTACACTATGTT
Organism: Sinohyriopsis cumingii; assembly: GCA_028554795.2. Taxonomy (NCBI): domain Eukaryota; kingdom Metazoa; phylum Mollusca; class Bivalvia; order Unionida; family Unionidae; genus Sinohyriopsis; species Sinohyriopsis cumingii. The sequence goes on along the minus strand of CM068827.1, from coordinate 6,995,524 downwards.
TATTCTGCGTCCTCGTACACGTGTGTGTGTGTGTGTGTGTGTGTGTGTGTGTGTGTGTGTGTGTGTGTGTGTGTGTGTGTAACGTAGGTTCAACAATTTTTCAGTCATATCGCTACGATGTCTGCAGTGTCGCAGTTTATCGTGATGTCTAGCCCTGGGGCATCATGCCGCAGACATGTAGGATCATGTCCCAACGAGTCAATTTATCCTGACACCAGGACGAGCAGTCCTAACACTAACGTCTTAATGCTGAGCACCATGCTAGCGAGGCAGCTTCTAGTACCATTTATATGTATTTGGTAAGACTCGGACATGGATCGAGCCAGCGACTTCCCCCATCCAAAGCGGGCGCTCTAACCTATTAGGCCACCAGAGCGGTTTCTTAAAAGGAGAACCCGGGCTATTTGAATAAACCATCAGTTATACCTACGATTGATGATCTAGAATTATCGCAGTTCGCCATTTCATAAGATCCTTAAAAAATGTTGTTAGCGATTTTCAAAGATTGAATCACAGTTGTTGAATGTATTAATCAAAACTAAAAAAAAAAAAATTTTGAACACTTGAAAAATCTGATATAATTATGTATATCAATTGCGTCAGTACTACTAAAACCACTATACTACTAATAATAATATTTTTCATAATTGTTATGATTATGATTATGATTATTATTATTATTACGGAACTCTCAAAACTAGGATGAGATAAACGAAACCGCTGGTTGGCATTATCGTATCACCTTATTAAATAGCTCCTCTGTTTTAATATTCTTTTATAAAATGTGAGCACTGAGAGCTTAGTTAATAAATTAGAAAACAATATTTTGGCTTGAGTGTTAAGTGTTAGCTCGTACTATCAACCAACGTTTACCGTTTCGTCTTTCTCTGAAATCAGGACCCAGGGTGGAAAAGTGATATAAAGCGCTCGCCTTTGATCACTCGCATCTCACTGCTGTCCCAGTGGGTTCGAGTCTCGGCTCGGCCAGAAAGCTTGCCATTAGCTTCCCGTTGGTGTGTTAGTTTTCCCGGGGTTATACTTGTCACCATGTACGATCTTTTATATGCTGAAAAATGGCGTTGAGCCCACAAACAACATTCTCTGAAGTCACTATGTCTGTCATTGACAAATCTCTGACTCCATCATCCTGCCATTCAACTTGAACATTTTGCGATTTCAATAGACAGTCACCAACACTACCGATGGCTAGATGTGAGCCATTAATAGTTACAGCTATCGTATGTACTCACTTTAATAAGATTCAAACTACAAACTGCACATACACAGTTCTGCAGGCGCATCGCGCCTTCAGATCTGGGTATGTGTAGTTTGTTAGAAGTTATCAGTAGACAACAGAAAAACACAGACCCTAATCTGCAGGCGCATTGTGCTACGGCAGATCTTGGTTGTTATTGTTTGTAGTTAACATTCACTTAAGAGTGAATATATACTGTTCTTTGAAAACTAGTCAGAGTATACTGAACTTGTGCTCCAACATATAGAAGGTTTTTTACCATACGTAATGTAAACATCCTAAGGTAAACTTTGTTTCAACGCTTTTGATCCACTGCTTTCCCGATAATGTATATGTTTGCTTTAAAATGTATCTAACATAAGAATGACATTATGGTTTAAAAAGAGTTTCATTTTAAGTAGGCGCGTTTATCTCCGCTCTGACGATAGGTAAATTTGCAATAGACTTTTATAAAATCTTTTATATTTTTAACAAATGTCAGTACTGTATTTTGCGTAGTCTCTATCGACTCTTCGTTATCTAGTTTCTGCGGAATATGAATGAAAAGCTGAATCAGCAAATATTTTGATGTAATTTAAATGATGGCGATGAATACTTTGATGTAATTTAAATGATGGCGTTGAATTTTGATGTAATTTAAATGATGTCGTTGAATTTTGATGTAATTTAAATGATGGCATTGAATACTTTGTACGTAAATTGAATGGAGTATAGGTTTTCAATTCTCGGTTTCCCACCTACCAAGTAACTTAACCATCTAACAAGAAATATGCAACTATACTAAATCAATGCCAAGATGATACGACAATTATGAACTGTTTTTTTTATCAGGGACAAGGGGTTGGGAACCCCTTAGAGATACAGCCCTTAACTAAGGTATGCTTAACCAATCATTAATTTCCACACACACAAAAAAAACTGCCATAGGTTATTAGTCTTTCGTTTGTTTGTTTTGGGGCTTTTTTCTTGTTTTTTAATGACATCTTTGAACTCTACTGACAAGGTTAAATTTGTGAGCCAACTGATTGACATTGCTAACATTGACTTATTCGATTTTGTTGGAGTGGAAAGAGGAGGGAGGAAAATCGACAATGTTGTAAAAGCTTGGTTTAGGGTTACCAAAATGCCAAATTATGTGGGCACTGAAACGTATAATATTCCTAAATGTATGGAATGCCTTTATTGTAAGTATGTGAAACTCGACAATGACGTATATGTATGTGAAACTCGACACTGATGTAAATAATTATTTACATAAATATAGTTCTTAAGGACTCTTTTTATTATAAGTATGTGAAACTCGACACTGTCGTAGAGAATTATTTACATAAATGTAGTTCTTAAGGACTGCCTTCATTATAAGTATGTGAAACTCGACACTGACGTATAAGTATGTGAAACTCGACATTGACGTAAAGGATTATTTACATAAATGTGGTTCTTAAGGACTGCCTTTATTATAAGCATGTGAAACTCGACACTGACGTATAAGTATGTGAAACTCGTCACTGACGTAAAGAATTATTTACATAAATGTAATTCTTAATGACTGCCTTTATTATAAGTATGTGAAATCCGACACTGACGTATAAGCATCTGAAACTCGACACTGACGTATAAGTATGTGAAACTCGACAATGACGTAAAGAATTATTTACATAAATGTGGTTCTTAACGACTGCCTTTATTATAAGTATGAGAAACTCGACACTGACGTAAAGGATTATTTACATAAATGTAATTCTTAATAACTGCCTTTATTATAAGTATGTGAAATCCGACACTGACGTATAAGTACGTGAAACTCGACACTGACGTATAAGTATGTAAAACTCGACATTGACTTAAAGGATTATTTACATAAATGTGGTTCTTAAGGACTGCCTTTATTATAAGCATGTGAAATCCGACACTGACGTATAAGTATGTAAAACTCGACATTGACGTAAAGGATTATTTACATAAATGTGGTTCTTAAGGACTGCCTTTATTATAAGTATGTGAAACTCGACACTGACGTATAAGTATGTGAAACTCAACACTGACGTAAAGAATTATTTACATAAATGTGGAATTTTATGACGAAATCATGGTATTTATTCTTTCCAAATTTAATTTGTGTCATTTCCACTGCAGTCACTGCAAAATAGGCTTTCATTTTCAATCAAGATTATTTTCCCACTTTATTACTTTATATTTCCAGAAAGAAAATGTCTCCTTTTCAAAATGTTTTGTTTGGCAATAATCGCTACTTTTTGACAATTACTTTGGTTTTGTTCTCTTAATTTAACTTGTCTTACATCGGTTTATTTAAATTGTCCCAGTCAAGGAACATACAGCGAAGTTTGCTAAATATTATGAAATGTGAGTAAAGTATATTTATTTTTCAATCAAAATTTCTTCTTTGTTAATATGGTTTGATCATACAAAGCCTTTTCTACATAAATGTTATATATAACGTTCTTCAAGTGATATATTTATAATCAAAACCGGTATAGTATATATGTCGTACAAAGTTTATACTCTGTATTCACCAGCTTCGTAAACATTATGTAATGTTGTCTTTACACTCAAGATATATGCCTGTAGCTTCTCGTGGGTCAGTGGTTCTTTCAGGTGTTTTCCGGGGTTCTTCCTCCACCATTAATACTGGCCTCCGTGTATGGTTTATCTTGTGCTGAAAATGACGTTAAACGCTATAACAACAACAACATGCAAGATACAGAACCTAACATTACTCTTCGGTTAGCACGTTTTCATCTAACATTAGGCGCCTCTTGCCCCCAAGTACTCATGAATACGTTTCTCAATTATGCAGACTTCTTGTTCAGAGGGTAAATAACCCTTTCAGCTCATGGATTATCTTGCTCGCTGTTGTGATATAAATAGAATACAGTAGAGGAGTGGGAAGATTTCCCATTAAAATGACAGAAATTTAAAATTGATGCTCTTTTTTAATGATTTCGAGTCAAAAGATATGAATTAGCAAAAATGATGTACAGCAGACAACGTTTAGCATAAACATGAACAAATGAGAGATCGATATACAAATAGGCACTCAGCAAAATAAAGACTAGAGCCAAGGATGGACCCAAATCTCCACAGGACCACACACGGAACGCATGAGCTTCTTACATACATATGTGTATGTGCTTGTAATAATACAACCACGTGACCGATAATAGTTAGTTTCAGGACTGTTAAAACGTGGACTGTTAAAACGTGCCTATATCCTTCTTCACATACCACCGATAATCCAGAGAATGTGTTCTGAATAATTTAGACTGCTGAACACTAATGATTTACTCGTTCATAGACAAGGTGTTTAATTAATGAAGTATTGTACTCTTCTCCAAAAACCTGTCGAAGACGTTTGTTTTCACTTAACTGCGTGCGAATCATACATCTTGGATTTACATTTGGTGTAAACGACGAGGATTGTTCAGACAGAACTATAATATACCATCTATAGTCAGCTTTATGACCAGCGTATCTATTCTTCATTCATTGTATTCCTTCGATATAACTGATATTATTGATGTAGTACTGAGTTAGCTGGAAAAATGAAGCTGATGATACAACTGGTTAGTTATGGTAAATTTTTCTGTAGAAGAGATGTTTCGATTGAATTTTCAAGGGATGTATAATATACCTGTAACTTTTAAGTGTTGAGAAATTGTATTAGGAATACACCTTGGTATTATATATCAACAAAAATACAGGAGAATTTTGTTTCCGCGCAGACCGCACCAATGGCATATTGGTTAGAGCGTCCGCCTCAGATGCGAAAGGTCGTGGGTTCTAACCCCGGTCCTGTCATACTGCTACACGTCTGCGGTATAATGCTACAAAGCTAGATCTCACTATAAATAGTCACACTTCAGACCTATGGGCGATATGACTGAAAAATTGTTAAAGCTACGTTATAAGTCCAACACACATTCACCCACGCTGGGCGGACCCAGGGTGTATGGATTTTAATCTTGGCGATTTCGAAATGCCAAGGTTTGTTCACTTGCTGCATCAGGCTCTAAGGGCCAGCAAGAGGGGCCCATTTATTCCGAGTTCTCTGACTGTATATTTGACCAAGATACTATTTGAACTCGTAGCGCTATTTTCTCTGTGTCGTCACGATACAGATCCGTTTTGTCAAGAAGCTGTGCACTTAGGGAGGCATTCTTCAAATGTAGTGGAATGTGAAATGGATTAATTTCTTGCTTTATGTTACATATGATGAAATTATTTACAATATCGAATGTTTCAGAATTTACTCTAAATTTCTCTAAAGTCAGACCCATTTCAAATAACGCCATTGTATCCGATATAATATAGTCTTTATAAGTCAGATATTTTAAGACGATGTGTTGTGATGTGATGTGATTTGGATTTTTAACATAGCTTTTTGTTTTAAGATGAAGAGACAAATTTGAATTCAGTTATGTGTTGTACGCAGTAAAGGATGAGATAAGTTTGTGTTATATTGTCCAGTACGATCAGTCTTGTCAGAGATACGCATGATTGTATATTAATACGCTCATGCAATCGTTCTTGCCAAAGAGGTTAATGTGTAATGAAGTTATTACGTACGTTCTCATGCGTAATGTATATCAATGTTTTTGCACTCAAACGTTTCGCGTTTAGAACACGACTATGTTACGTTATTATATAACGAAACGTGAAATATAGAGGCTTATTGGCGAAATAATGTTCATACTTTTTTTCACTCCTATATTTTTATATGTGAAATATAGACCCTTATATTTTCACATGTAAAAGGTTATTCCTTATCTTTTCACATGTGAATAAATAAGATTTCCTATCATGCCATGCGACGTTTGATTATGTGTACTTACAAAACTTGTACCTGCAACAACTAAAACGAGTATTTTGTGAGCTCAAACAAATAAACAGAAACTGTCTACCATTTCAGATATGGAAATTAATCTTTGATAACGAAATTTGACCCGAAGTCTTCAGTGCATCTCTGAATTTATTTCCCATTACTTCCTTGACAACAACGACAAACCCGCTTCCCTGACAACAACGGCAAACACGCTGTGATGCAATGCAACATAATCCTACTGCTTTCTTAAGTCACGTGTCTTTAAAGGGGACAAAAACCCGACCTGCACAATTTTATTGTAAATAGAAGGATATTTAGTAGTTTGCGTATATAATCTATCCCGACTATTTTTTTTCTTTGCATCTATTGTATTTGCACAAACATTTCATTCAAAATATTGTCATGTATTCCGAGATCAAACGGAAAGAACCTGCCCCCAATTTGTTAGCTCCCTTCCATACAAACAGTATGTGACCTCATTTGAGAAGATTAACGTTCAAGAGCTGTATTCAATTTGTGCAGCGAAGTGTCAAGTAGAAACAAGATGGTTCAATGCGCAGCTCTATATTGTGTGACTAATATCTGTTCTGGAACAATTTTCAATTATTTTACTCTTTTTTATTTCTTTCTCCATCTTTGAAAAGTAAGAAATTATCTACCAAATTAAATAACATTAAAGAAATGTTTACGCTTTTTCATTCAATGTTTCCAACATCAATTTATTATGCACGTTTGATTTTGTATGTAACTGCATCGGATGAATATGCATTTTGTCTTCCACACTTACGTTCAAGACTGTTCTCTACTCGTTATACAATAAACCCCTCCTTCCCATTCTGCCTTCATCTTGTTTGTGTAACGTCGATAATAGAAAAATAAATCACTTATAATTGAAAATCTGTGTTATATAATAAACCCCTCCTTCCTATTCTGCCTTCATCTTTTTTGTGTAACGTCGATAATAGAAAAATAAATCACTTATAATTGAAAGTCTGTGTATAAACTCATTAGATTTCTTATAACTACACACACCGGAACACCACGATACAATTTTTCAAACAAATGTTACTGTTAACTTTCTTGATTGATAAATCTATTATACCTACATTATTCATTAATGTGGTAATTACTCTCAAACTCGGACCAGGCTGATTCGGTACAAATCGCTGACTGATTCGACTCATATATCTGGCTGATTCTCCAAACTTCCAAGCTGATTCGGACCATGTGAAATATTATTCAGTTTAGTCCAGGATTTAAATGTGACATTTAAATTTGTTTTTTTTAAGATGATCTTCTCATTATGTCCCAAGTACGTTGAGCAGTTCAAATAAACATTTAAAGTAACAAAATCCCGTTAGTACGCGTGATCATGGTATTGTTATATATAATAAAATAACGTAATCTTGTTTATTGTGCATCGGCAATTTAGTAGTGAAATATTTTTTAAACTTCTCGTTCAACTTTAAATATTTAGTTTTATTGAGAAATAATAAAATTACGAAAACTGGCAACAGGAAGAAATAAATAAATGATGGGCATAGTACAAGTGATTTTTCAGAAACCGTCCGAATTCTGTGTATTAGCCCTGATGATGAACTCAATAGCGACCGGATTTCCTGAGTAGGCGTCAATGGTGCTTTTTATCGAGTTCAAGTATCATTCATCAATGGCAAATCTCAAAGAAAAATCAGATTAAATTGTTCAGTTAGAGAGATGATACTATAACCCTTTGGATTATTGACGGTCAGCAAGAATTCAGTCGATTTCGGGTTATACAGGTCCATGCCATAAAGTTGTCTCAGGATGACTTTAGTTATTAGGTTGGAGCCCTTTCATGTATAAAACTGCAGATGTCACATCATCCTTACACCCGCTCTATTTTTCCAATTAAAATGCATTTAATGATTTGAAGAGCAGAGCAAAAGGGATATATACCACTTCTTTTTCGTTAAGTACAGTAGATGAGTTGATCAAATGGAAAAGTTGAAAAGTTAAATTTTTTTTAGATTTAACAAGTTATTAAGTTGAAGAAAACAACAATAAAAAAGCCTTAACAACCACGTGGCGACATCTCAGAATTAGTATATATGATCCTTGGGGCGACTTCTCCAGGCGCAGTGGGGCGACTTTTCCGACCACCATGGGGTGACTTCTCCTAACACCTGGGATGAGTTCTCCCAGGGCGAGTTCTCCATAATTTATAATCAACAATGCCAGTGTGTACGCAGTGTTTCAAATGACGTCACACCTACTATTTTTACAGGGGGAAGCGCGTTGTTCTATTCAAGATGGATCGGCTTTGAAAGTGAGGTGAATTTACGAAAAGGGGGTTGGGTGAGCTTTCGTGCCGAAGAGTGAGTTTAATCTTCTGATTTTCGATTCTGCAGACATTTTGTTATATAATAGAAAGAAAATTGTCTTTTCCTTCGTCAATACCGGAGATATATTCTCTTGACGTAATAACTATATGTTTTAACTCGTGGCTTCGCCATTCGTTAAAATATCATGCTTTCAGTACCACACGATGAAATATATCTGGCAATAGCGTAGGAAAAGAAAACGTCCTCTTTGTATTTTTAGCTGTTACGGGAAGCCGCCGTTGCGCAACCCGGATAATGCGGTAAATGGTGACGTTGGTTGGACAATACTGATCAACTCAATGTGAGGAAGCAGAGTTTATGCACCTAGGGTCTACGGGTTAGGGATTTATCGAGCGATCCTTCGGCAAGCTGGTAGAAGCAGACCACATTAGTTCATTCCTTAACCACTTGTCTGGATCTGTGGATAGGAAATATCTCGTTTATATGCTTTTCGAAGTGTATTATTTCGCAATGATTTGAATGTTGATTCAATTGGTGAATGTATTGTTGAATTTTGTCAAGCGTAAATAATTATTTTCCAACGTAATCACGTACAGCATAATGAGTGATTTTGCTACCACGGACTTTGAGACACGTAGACCACGTCTGAATTAGACAACGTGTTTTTCTTATCACGAACGTTATATGATTGATATCTTCGATGCTCTTGTTACTGTCTGCGTACGATGTGCGTGCTGTGCATGATTACACTTGGATTGCGCTATGGACATTGATACTCGGTAGGCTTGACTGGTTTTAGCAATGTATTGACCAATGAGAAAACCAACAAACATACCGAAAAGAAAGAGAAAATAATTCGAACAAGCAGATGTCCAATATGAAACTTCCAAAATTTAAACGAAGAATTTTCTTTGTTCAGAATATTGAAATGGCACGAGCAAGGGTTTCTTGAAATGCTTTCATCAGACAAACTACTCGTCTTTAAACTAAAATGAAGATTTCATATTGACTGTTTAACAAGTGATCTTATAAAGTACCTTAGTCAAATATGAATTCGTTTTCATTCAATTGTTATCACTTCAGACGTTTAATCTAAACTTTCATCTGTTATCGTATGACCTCGCTTATAAGTCGAGACCTATTGTAAACTGCACATACCCAGGTCTATTTTCACATAATGGACCGGCAGAGCTGGGTATATGTAATGTGTTAGGAGTAATCAGAAACGCAAGTAACAATGACCTTTATAGACCTACGCATTATGTGACGGCAGATAAAGGTCCATGTTGTATGGAGTTAGATTCGGGTATATGCGGTGCTTTCAAGTTATGTTTACAGTTGTTGTTTATTTTATTATATTACTACAAGTACTGCATTTCCTATTCCAGAAGTTTGAAGTCAAATTCAGTTTAAAACCATTGACAGCGTAGTATTGTTAGCTTAATACTGGCTTGCTGCGGACTTATAAGTATTTGCATATATGCAAGTTCTGTCCAATAAAAGGTTAGGAGCAAGACAACGAGAAAGATCAAAAGCGAGAAAAAGCGCATCCCAGACAGAGGACTGTCTCCATAATTATCTCTGCCTAGAAATTCAAATTTGTGTAGCTTTGAGGAGACAAAAAATAAAATGTTCAACGTTTTGTGTTTGCAAATAAACCAATAGCTCCTTAAAAGAATGGCTGCAGGTGTGTGAGACAAATAATTATGAAAACCTTATTCTACATGTCATGTTTCCTTTCAATAAGATTTAACAATGAGAATCCATCATTAGAAGAGCTTGTTTATCTCAATAAGTCATTCAGGTTGAATGACCAGAGAAATTTTCTCAAAAGTGCCAATTTCTATTAGAGTCAAAAAACAATTTTGTTTTTTTTTTCTGAAACTCCTATTACATTATATCCTTTTGGGCATACAACACTCCCTCTCAACAATTTTTTAAGATAACACTCTTTTTTTTAAAACTCTAAAACATATTCCTTTTTATGACTGGCATTTCAATTAAACGGGATATAGGCCTATAGTAAATGAAAAAGCGAGAAAAATCCAATCAGGAACCCATAAAAAAAAGTATGCAGACCCGATTCCATTTCCCTTCACCGCATGATGAAATATGAATTCGTAATGATACAAGCGTACGTGACGAAAAGCACCACTGTGGTTATTGCTGAAGTACTGGTTATATTGACCCAATAAATCAAATTGAATTTTGCATAATGAAAGCCAAGAAGGCTTGGTCCTTCTTCGCACCTTTACAATCCTTGTAAAGATATGTCTGTTTCTTTATATTTCATAGTAATGACAACCATTGTGTGTCTGATCCACAGCACTAAACAAATAAAAATATTTTAATTTGCCGACCATAATTTCAAATTCCAAATGTTATAATTATTTGGCCTTAGTAGGTTCGCCAAAAATGGAATGTGTTTATTGACTATGTAACACCCATACATGAATCCCGATCGAAATTGTTCTTGTTTGCAGAAGAATTGTTAGTGTGTGTGTGTGTGTGTGTGTTGCCTCTCTTGGACACACAACGGGGTACTTTACAGCTAAAACAGTTCGTCATTGAGGAAAGCATATACGTGCTTTTTGTCACTTCACAAAATAAATATTGTGGCAAGCAGGTGAATCAAACAAATATATAAGTGCGTGAAATCAAAGCAAAACGTGTCCAAAAACTGTACATGCTGTCATATCTATGTATATACGTACTGAAAAGAATGTAAATAGTACTGCAAGGATTTAATAATAACTTAAAGGACACGTTAGTAATGAAACAGTTGAGATAAAACTGTCGAAATTAATTTGGCAGATATTGACATAGCACTTGTTAATGTTTCTAATTTTGTTTAAAATGCTTCATATATATTTTTTTAATGTAATTAATTTCATTCACGTTCATAGTGTGTCTATTAACTGCATTAGTTTTGAAAATTGGCAAAGCAATCCGAACAGTTTTTTACTCGCCACTTCTAGATCAATCCTATGGATCATTCCTTGAAAGTGTGCCTATAACCTACCATTGGCTGCCCTTCGCACCACCTAAGTTTGTTAGGAAACAATGATCGACCGAAAATTTGCGAATGAATTGGACTTTATATATTTTTTTTCCATTCATGACTTTTCATAGTATGGTTCCCTGCTTCGTATGCTCTCTAGGTTTTTACACTCCGCTATATGAAAAGTGGAGTCTACGAAGCAGGGAACGAGACTAAGCTTTTGATTCAATCCTACCGTCAGCGCAATCACAGAATAACCAAGATAGTCTGAACAGATATTTTTTCATTTAAAATAAGTGTTTGCGCCTTTATTCAATGACTGAAAAGCAAATTCACAAATGTATTTGTCAGACTTTTGTTCAAGACTCAATATGGGATACAACGTTAAAGTAGAAAATCAATTTTCCTAATAGTGCAATGAGCTGAAACAGGTCTTAGTTTACTGGCATTCTAATAATGTTCGATGGGACCTAGCTGATACTTTAAAAAAAATATTAACTATATTACATCATGTTTATTGTTAATAACCAGATATTGTCGACACAAGAAAACAATACACGCCTAATAGCTATTTGCCAAACTAGTGGTCATATTTTCTACTCAGCAACCTTGACACCTAATATGTCTCCATGGGCTCATAACAATTTTTTCCTATATAGTACTGTTACGGGGTACAAAAGTTGCAAGCAATAACATCCAACACAAAGTATATTCCCAGACAATTTTTAATGTTCACCCAAGCTAGGGCTCAAGACGACTGTCCTTTACAGGAAACACAATAGTAGTTTTACACCAGGGAAATAGTTTATCAAAACAACAGTGATGACAAATACAGACCCCGCTTAAAGTCATTTAAACTAAAACTAACGTATACACCCATGTCTCTTGTGTTAATTATAATCAATATTTATACAATAAATTGGAGGGAAATGTTAAGCATTAATCTGAAGGCAACACCTTCCCTCTTAAAACAAAACTTTAGTTTTCGAACAAAATTATAAATGACTGATAAGCAAGATTGAAGGGTCACTGTTTGGCTTTATACAGTTCTATGCAATTACCTTACATCATGAAACTTAAAACTTTTTGCATCTCCCTCGCAAATGAATTCTATCAAATAACATACAGTGCGTAAGGTAGCATCACATCTCACTCTTCACCGTTCGTGGAACACAGTTTCTTCAAGAATGCTTTGAGTGTGCCATTAAATCTTTTGACCTTTCCATTGGATTGTGGCCTGGAAGGAGAGGTTGTTATCCCCTTGATGTTCAACATGTTGTAGAGTTCTTTTAGAAGAGTACTTGTGAAGTTGGTTCCTTGGTCTGTAAGGATAATCTTAGGTATACCAACTCTACTTAATATGGCATTTAAAGCGTTTCCCACTGTTTTGGGATCAATGTCCTTTAAAGGAATTGCTTCCGGATACCGGGTGGCTTCATCTACGATGGTTAGTATACATTTGTTCCCGGCCCATGTGCGCTGTAGTAGGTCAACGATATCCATCGCAATCTTACAAGGTTCACACACAATTGTTGGACATGCCAATAAAGATTTCTCCTTCCCTGTTGTCATTGCTGTCTTTTGATAGATGTCACAGGCCTGACAGTGCCTTTGAATATCCCCACACATTCCTGGCCAAACAACGCGGTCGTTATTCTTGCCTCCGTTTTCTCCCTTCCTAGATCACCAGCAAGCTGTCTATCTTGCGCCACTGCTTGGCGTAACTGCTTTGACAAAACTAATTGGAGTCCATATTTTTCTCCATCCGACGACTCCCACTTCAGTCTTAAAATTCCATGCTCCCAGAAAAATGCATTGTCCACGCCTTCGGCTTCACTTTCAGATGGCAGGGCCTTTTCTTTCACACCAGCGAACGAGCTGTCATTCTTTTGATACCGAGAAATCAATTCAACTTCAACATTGTACAGCTGACCAAGCGACAGGTTGTTGTCATCGGACTCATCTTCATGATGGATGTCATCCTCGTCATCACTAGAACCATGATCATCTTTCTCCTACGTAGAATGTCCATGCCCAGAAGCGCTTGTGCTGCCAAGTCAGATACCAGTCCAACCTGGACATGGCCCTTGTAGTATGGCGTGTCTAGTTCTACTATGGCTATTTTCGCCTCAAAAGGCTATCCAATGGCAGTGTAGAGCGTCAGGTTCTTCCCTTCAATGATATATGACTTATCGACAAGGTCCTCACGTATCAAGGTCATTTCTGTACCTGTACCTTTAACAAACAGTACTTTCTTGTTGTCCATCGTTCCCGGCACATTTATTAACCGTTCACCAATGGTATTCTGGACAAAGTAGGTTGCTTGATATTGTTTATTTCTGCTGGGACAGTCACACAAAACATTACGCTTCTGGTGACATTTATAGCACTTTTTGTCTCCTTAGGATTTAGTTTATCAAACCAATTTTCTTTGACTGAGGTGAACTTGATCCTTGGTTATTTGCTTGTTGTCGGCTGTATTTAGGGTCAAGCTTGCTGTAATTGAGCGTGGTCCTCAGCAGCACCGACCAAAGACCCAGTGCCCTTATTGCGCCTTATCCAATGGTACTGCACTGGCGGATGAGCCTTCAAGCCTTCATCTGCTAAACATCTAGGTGGATAGGGCAATAGTTTATCAAAACAACACTGATGACAAAATACAGACTCCAATTCCTATGGGTCAGAATCTTTATCAGTATCAGATGTGAACTAGGTAGAATTTGTTTCTAACATAACCGTATCTAGCCGCTTAAATCCCTTGAAATTAAAACTACCATATACATCCAAGTCTCTTGTCTTAATGATAATCAATATTTATACAATAAATTGGAGGGAAATGTTAAGTATTAATATGACGGCAACAACGTACCAACATTTATTTGTTAGTACTGACTTTTCCAGTATCCAAAAAAAACCTAATAGACGATACATTAATATAATGTACCTTGAACTCACGGTGAAGTTCTTGACAGTTTATTCGACTTTATTTTGGAGAGACTTGACTGTAAACCAAACAATGTACCCTGAGTCACGGATTTCACTTGTGGTCACTCATCAAAACCAGATTACTTACTGTGCTCTGTCGCCAAAATATACGAAATCAAGCACACCATAAATGACCAATTTGAAAATAAATCAACAACTTCCGTTAAATCAATACCCAGAATGCCTAAATCTAACTCAAAGATCACTACCAAAAAAAAAGGCAACTATATTCTAAAAATAGATCTTGTTTGTCGGTTTAACATAATTTTTCAACAATGATAGTCTACACATGGCGGTCATACTGATGGAGAAAGAACCTAGGAAGATCTCAAGCAGAATCACCGAACCACTGGAGGCTACTGGCAAGTTTTCTCACGTAATCACATTAGTCGAACCGAGACTCGAACTCACGCAGACAAGATGCGATATGTGTGAGCGATTTGTAAAGGCGAGCGACTTAGGCAACTGGGCACCCGAGGCCCCTTAAAATAGATTGGGGTTGCATACATACCCAGAAGTAATAGTTATGACCGAGAGTCCGAGTGCATACTGCCCAAAACGTACGTGAGATAGCGCACTTTTGATGCAGACTTCTACAATAGGGTGAGAGAGAACGCTTTTCCTTTGTGATCAAATCAAGTTTATGATAGGATCCCTAAACACTTGATTACATTCTGGGTATGTGGTCTGTCTGCTTTAAATGATATATCTAAAAGCTCTTCTTTTTATAAAATGCCGACTTACAATTAACATTTTTGTACGAACACATCGATGCCTTTTTATGTTTTATGTAATAAATAAATTACTATGTCTCGCTTATCTGAAATGGATTTTGATAAATTGACCGACATTTACCTACGTCGCCAATTCCATGCGTACTACCACCTTGATCGGAACCAGAAATAACAGTGTCCCAGAATAATTCTTCTTGGCTCGAGTTAAATTTGCTAATTCCATTACATTCGGAACTCTAAATCAAGTGCCCCAGATTTGAACTCTTAAGGCCGTATTAGGTGCGCAAATAATGGGAAGCTTAAATTGCAGACACTATAAAATCAGAGGTAATAATGTTGCATAGTTAATTACAATATGTTGGAGAATGTTTGAGAGAGAGCATTGACTTGTTAATATCTACGACATGCATAGTAACATGCATAACGAAGTCGTAGCGCATAGATACCACTTAACGATTTCATTTGTGATGTCGTCAGCATGCTCGTTGGTTACTTAGTTAAACGATGTTAAGAATTCTGAAGGAGTAGACGTTATTGTACCTTGTTATTTATGAGTTAAATGTGTATAATCGATTGCATCTACCAGGTGCGTAGCTACCAAAGAGCAAGACCATGTAAAACAAAGGAGTCCCAGAATTATGTTGTGTTTTGTTTTGTTTTAAATTAGGCAAGGTCCCAGCGGTAAGCTTTGCACTGGGGCCCAAAGATCCTAGCTACGCCACTGGCATCTGTGTACAAAGTGTATACATCGTTCCAAAACATTGTAATTTGCTTGTTTCGATTTTCGAACATTCTGATGGCTATTCTGACTGATTTGTTTTCAATATATATATATATATATATATATATATATATATATATATATATATATATATATATATATATATATATATATATATATATATATATACCATGGGATAGTGTCTGCTATGAAACGTTGTGACCTGACATCATTTACTTTATCTTTCTTACTTTTTATAGCCTCTCTCTCTCTCTCTCTCTCTCTCTCTCTCATAGAGATGACACTAAAAGTACTGCTAAACTACTGATATAGTCAAGGACACACGCATTCCTTTGATAAAGAAGTAATCAATTATAACTGTTCAAACATGGGTGTTTACCAACCATTCACAACGACGGCTTGTAGCAGCTCTGTGGCGGTCATATTAAATGACTTTATTCAGAGCAACATTCGTTGACAAGTGCATAGTTTCCCATTTTATTCTGCACCATAAAGAAATTTCATCAGTACCACGTGATCAGTAGCGGCCTTAGCGAGCTGGGTCAGGTGCCCACAAGCAATGGTCACAAAAAAATTGTAGTTTGTTTGAAACATATTGTAATTAGAGCAGATTACTTAAAGATAAATTTGGTTTTGAACTAAATATTTGTTTTTCTATGAATATTTCACAGAATGTCTTCAGCGTTATATAAATTAGATTTCCAGGGTTCTTTGTCCTCATTTCGCTTCTGCTCCGCACAGCCCTAAAACTGCCGCTGACCTAAGGTAAAGTTCAGACGCCTTTATCTTCGTTTTGACCTTATATACCGTGGTGGTATTCAGATCAATTTCAAACGTGCATTGGAATTATATGCGTTTTTGCATATTTAATGGCAAAGGCGGATCCAGAATTATTGTTGATCGCCGCGCGCGCGCGCGTGTATGTGTGTGTGACTTATGAGTACGTACGGGGTATTTGGGATGGAAGCCCTGGAGGTCGAGCAGAGGCCCAATCTCATAGACCGGCCCAATCAGATGGGACCAGAAGGGCAATATGGCCGGGTCTCAACACCTAAGGTGTCTCATAAAGTGTTTTTTAAATAAACATTTCTGAAAATCACAAATGCATTTCGTTGTGTACTTTGTTGTCTTTTAAATATTTATATAGTAAATTATATAGGCTTGTTTTGTCAATCGATTCATTTCCGAATTGTAATAGGCCTAACAAACTCTCGATAGGGCCCGGGTCTCTCTCAGCCCCTGAAGGGTCCTACTTATAGAAGCCTGATTTTAAGCGTTTCCAGGGCAGAAATTTGAATATCCATTTGTAAAGAAAATTTGATCTTGTAAACGTGCTCCCCGCACCTCTTGACTCGCTTTTGATGAGGTCAGTCATCAATAACTTAAACAGCATTTTTTTATCGACTGGATTTTTTTGCATTTATTCAGTTGGCCATCAGCAAATATATCCATATTTAATACATTTTAAGTTAGCTTTATGTATAGACATACATACATACATACATACATACATACACCCATGTAAATACATATTAATACGTACTTATGTACATATATTAATGTGTGACCTATACAATAAACCAGAAAATGTTAGTTCATTCGAATACTTGTTTAAGTTCAAGCTTTATCTGCGGACGACAAAACGTTGTATAAATATATCAGTATTAAAAATGTATCTTAGTAGCATAAGTACAACATAAAATACGGTAATGCCTGTATTAAACAATGAAATGGAGATGAAATGAAACAAACAGCAAAAGGAAGAAGAAGAACAACAAACACAACAACAACAACAACAACAATAATAATAATTATTATTATCATTATTATTATTATTATTATTATTATTATTAGCCATGGACTTTTATGCCATTTTACGTATCGAATTTCATGATTCATCTACAAAGCCTTGTCGGATCTTAGCTTAGGACTTAGGACTTCTTTTCTTTCAGAATTAATGAAAATTGTGACATAGACATTTGCTGTTCTGGTAAGGTATAAGAATGGTGCTGGACAAGAATTGATAATTTCATCTATCGGTAAACTTGATATTGGTCTATTTCTTTTCATTATTTTCATTCACTCGATGTTGTACATTGAATGCTGGGAATTAAACATATTTCTTGCCTAAATGAAGATATCGAAATTTTTTAATTAAAAGTTGGTTTTTTATATTGCAAATAAGAAGCATTCTTTATTTGGAGTCATTCACAAACTATTGTATTTGTGTGGTTTCAGATTTAAGCCGACCGCTCGGATTGCCTAGTGGTTAGAGTGTCCGAACCCCGGCCGAGTCAAACCAAAGCAAAGTCTAAACAAAATGGTACCAGCAGCTGCCTTGCTAAGCGCCCAGCATAAAGAGGTTAGTGTTAGAAATGATCGACCTGCTGTCAGGATAATGTGATTGGGTGCATGATGCCCCAGTGTTAGACATCACTATGAACTGCCACAATGCAGACATTGTAGTGATATGACTGAAACATTGTGAAAGCTACGCTAAAAATGCAAATCACACACATTAAGTGAAGTTGACTTTAAAATGTAATATTTGTAGAGATATGCTTTCTTTCTTTAAACCAGCATTGACATGTAAAACAAAAACATCTTTTCATGACTTCGACAATAGGAATATACGGGCAACAAAAAATCAACAGTTTCGATCGCTTCAGAACTACATTTTATAGCGGACACACATTTCAGGTGTGTGAACATTTGTCGCTTACCTCCCATAAACACGTTCATGTATTAAATCTTACTTCCTTTGGAAATGTTAAGTATGTGTATTTTTGGCATATGACATAGGTCAGATATGTATAGTAAATGCACTGTATCTGTGATATACCACTCGTTGTATAAACTATTCATTTAATGGTAACTCGGCGAATCTGGTTTCTTCTTAATGAAAAATGTATAAATCTCAAGGTTTATCAAAGACAGAAGATATTGTAGTTTTTTTCTGGCCATACATACTGTTGCCGGATAAATGGCGACATGTTCCCCAGCATGATTGTCCGTCTTGCTGTACAGATGGCTCACATGTTCCCCAGTTTGGTTGTCCTTCTCGCAATACTAATGGCGTGCATGTTCCACATTTTGGTTATTCTTCATGTAGTACAAATGGCGTACTTATTCTTCGGTTTTGTTATCCTTTTTGCAGTACCAATGGCGTATCCGTTCCCTAGTTGTGTTGCCCTTTTTTGCAGTATCAATGGTACACGTCTTCCCCAGGACGTCATAAGCTTGTGCCTTTCACCCTTCTACGAATCAACCGACAAAATATCACGATGTGTTTTCGTGTCCTTGTGTTTTTTCTGTTGGCATTGTTGTTGATTTTGTTTGAATTTTTTTGTATCTTTATCCGAAGACGTATACTACTTTGTAAATGTTAATTAGTATTGCTACTTTGTAAATGACATTTAGCATTGCTATTTTGTAAATGACATTTAGTATTGTTAATTTGTAAATGTCAATTAGTATTGCTACTTTGTAAATGTTAATTAGTATTGCTACTTTGTAAATGTCAATTAGTATTGTTAATTTGTAAATGTCAATTAGCATTGCTACTTTGTAAATGACATTTAGTATTGCTACTTTGTAAATGTTAATTAGTATTGCTACTTTGTAAATGTAAAATAGTATTGCTACTTTGTAAATGACATTTTGTATTGGTACTTTGTAAATGTCATTTAGTATTGCTACTTTGTAAATATCAATTAGTATTGCTACTTTGTAAATGTCATTTATTATTGCTACTTTGTAAATGTCATTTAGTATTGCTAATTTGTAAATGTCAATTAGTATTGCTAATTTGTAAATATTAATTAGTATTGTTAATTTGTAAATGTCAATTAGTATTGCTACTTTGTACATGCCATTTTGTATTGGTACTTTGTAAATGTCATTTACTATTGCTACTTTGTAAATATCAATTAGTATTGCTACTTCGTAAATGTCATTTATTATTGCTACTTTGTAAATGTCATTTAGTATTGCTAATTTGTAAATGTCAATTAGTATTGCTAATTTGTAAATGTCATTTAGTATTGCTACTTTGTGAATGTAAAATAGTATTGCTACTTTGTAAATGACATTTAGTATTGCTACTTTGTAAATATTAATTAATATTGTTAATTTGTAAATGTCAATTAGTATTGCTACTTTGTAATCGTTAATTAGTATTGCTACTTTGTAAATGTCAATAAGTATTGTTAATTTGTAAATGTCAATTAGCATTGCTACTTTGTAAATGACATTTAGTATTGCTACTTTGTAAATGTTAATTAGTATTGCTACTTTGTAAATGTAAAATAGTATTGCTACTTTGTAAATGACATTTAGTATTGCTATTTTCTAAATATTAATTAGTATTGTTAATTTGTAAATGTCAATTAGTATTGCTACTTTGTAAATGACATTTTGTATTGGTACTTTGTAAATGTCATTTAGTATTGCTAATTTGTAAATGTCAATTAGTATTGCTACTTTGTAAATGTCAATTAATATTGCTACTTTGTAAATGTAAAATAGTATTGCTACTTTGTAAATGTCAATTAGCATTGCTACTTTGTAAATGTCAATTAGTATTGCTAATTTGTAAATGTCAGTTAGTATTGCTACTTTGTAAATGTCAATTAGTATTGCTACTTTGTAAATGTCATTTAGTATTGCTACTTTGTAAATGTCATTTAGTATTGCTACTTTGTAAATGTCAGTTAGTATTGCTACTTTGTAAATGTCAATTAGTATTGCTAATTTGTAAATGTCAATTAGTTTTGCTACTTTGTAAATGTTAATTAGTATTGCTACTTTGTAAATGTCAATTAGTATTGTTAATTTGTAAATGTCAATTAGCATTGCTACTTTGTAAATGACATTTAGTATTGCTACTTTGTAAATGTTAATTAGTATTGCTACATTGTAAATGTAAAATAGTATTGTTACTTTGTAAATGACATTTAGTATTGCTACTTTGTAAATGTCAATTAGTATTGCTACTTTGTAAATGCCATTTAGTATTGCTACTTTGTAAATATCATTTAGTATTGCTAATTTGTAAATGTCAATTAATATTGCTAATTTGTAAATGTCATTTAGCATTGCTACTTTGTGAATGTAAAATAGTATTGCTACTTTGTAAATGACATTTAGTATTGCTACTTTGTAAATATTAATTAGTATTGTTCATTTGTAAATGTCAATTAGTATTGCTACTTTGTAAATGTTAATTAGTATTGCTAATTTGTAAATGTCAATTAGTATTGTTAATTTGTAAATGTCAATTAGCATTGCTACTTTGTAAATGACATTTAGTATTGCTACTTTGTAAATGTTAATTAGTATTGCTACTTTGTAAATGTAAAATAGTATTGTTACTTTGTAAATGACATTTACTATTGCTACTTTGTAAATGTCAATAAGTATTGTTACTTTGTAAATATCATTTAGAATTGCTACTTTGTAAATGTCAATTAGTATTGCTACTTTGTAAATGACATTTACTATTGCTACTTTGTAAATGTCATTTAGTATTGCTACTTTGTAAATGTCAATTAGTATTGCTACCTTGTAAATGTCATTTAGTATTGCTAATTTGTAAATGTAAAATAGTATTGCTACTTTGTAAATGACATTTAGTATTGCTACTTTGTAAATGTCAATTAGCATTGCTACTTTGTAAATGTCATTTAGTATTGCTACTTTGTAAATGTAAAATTGTATTGCTACTTTGTAAATGTCAGTTAGCATTGCTACTTTGTAAATGTAAAATTGTATTGCTACTTTGTAAATGTCATTTAGTATTGCTACTTTGTAAATGTCAGTTAGTATTGCTACTTTGTAAATGTCAATTAGTATTACTAATTTGTAAATGTCAATTAGTATTGCTACTTTGTAAATGTTAATTAGTATTGCTACTTTGTAAGTGTCAATTAGTATTGTTAATTTGTAAATGTCAATTAGCATTGCTACTTTGTAAATGACATTTAGTATTGCCACTTTGTAAATGTTAATTAGTATTGCTACTTTGTAAATGTAAAATAGTATTGCTACTTTGTAAATGTTAATTAGTATTGCTACTTTGTAAATGACATTTAGTATTGCTATTTTGTAAATATTAATTAGTATTGCTACTTTGTAAATGACATTTCGTATTGGTACTTTGTAAATGTCATTTAGTATTGGTACTTTGTAAATGTCAATTAGTATTGCTACTTTGTAAATGCCATTTAGTATTGCTACTTTGTAAATGTCATTTAGTATTGCTAATTTGTAAATGTCAATTAGTATTGCTAATTTGTAAATGTCATTTAGTATTGCTACTTTGTGAATGTAAAATAGTATTGCTACTTTGTAAATGTCAGTTAGTATTGCTACTTTGTAAATGTCAATTAGTATTGCTACTTTGTAAATGCCATTTAGTATTGCTACTTTGTAAATGTCATTTAGTATTGCTAATTTGTAAATGTCAATTAGTATTGCTACTTTGTAAATGACATTTAGTATTGCTACTTTGTAAATATTAATTAGTATTGTTAATTTGTAAATGTCAATTAGTATTGCTACTTTGTAAATGACATTTAGTATTGCTACTTTGTAAATGTTAATTAGTATTGCTACTTTGTAAATGTAAAATAGTATTGTTACTTTGTAAATGACATTT
The DNA here is from genome assembly GCA_028554795.2 of Sinohyriopsis cumingii. Taxonomy (NCBI): domain Eukaryota; kingdom Metazoa; phylum Mollusca; class Bivalvia; order Unionida; family Unionidae; genus Sinohyriopsis; species Sinohyriopsis cumingii. Next base: position 6,972,982 of record CM068827.1, on the reverse strand, counting down.
ACTATTGCTACTTTGTAAATGTCAATTAGCATTGCTACTTTGTAAATGTCATTTAGTATTGTTAATTTGTAAATGTCAATTAGTATTGCTACTTTGTAAATGACATTTAGTATTGCTACTGTGTAAATGTCATTTAGTATTGCTACTTTGTAAATGTAAAATTGTATTGCTACTTTGTAAATGTCAGTTAGCATTGCTACTTTGTAAATGTCAATTAGTATTGCTACTTTGTAAATGTCATTTAGTATTGCTACTTTGTTAATGTCATTTACTATTGCTACTTTGTAAATGTAAAATTTTATTGCTACTTTGTAAATGTAAAATTGTATTGCTACTTTGTAAATGTAAAATAGTATTGTTACTTTGTAAATGACATTTACTATTGCTACTTTGTAAATGTCAATTAGTATTGCTACTTTGTAAATGTCATTTAGTATTGCTACTTTGTAAATGTTAAATTGTATTGCTACTTTGTAAATGACATTTACTATTGCTACTTTGTAAATGTCAGTTAGCATTGCTACTTTGTAAATGTCAATTAGTATTCTTACTTTGTAAATGACATTTACTATTGCTACTTTGTAAATGTCAATTAGTATTGCTACTTTGTAAATGTCATTTAGTATTGCTACTTTGTAAATGTAAAATAGTATTGTTACTTTGTAAATGACATTTACTATTGCTACTTTGTAAATGTCAGTTAGTATTGCTAGTTTGTAAATGTCATTTAGTATTGCTAATTTGTAAATGTAAAATAGTATTGCTACTTTGTAAATGACATTTAGTATTGCTACTTTGTAAATGTCAATTAGCATTGCTACTTTGTAAATATCATTTAGTATTGCTACTTTGTAAATGTAAAATTGTATTGCTACTTTGTAAATGTCAGTTAGCATTGCTACTTTGTAAATGTCAATTAGTATTGGTACTTTGTAAATGTCAATTAGTATTTGTACTTTGTAAATGTCATTTAGTATTGCTACTTTGTAAATGTCATTTAGTATTGCTACTTTGTAAATGTCATTTAGTATTGCTAATTTGTAAATGTAAAATAGTATTGGTACTTTGTAAATGTCAGTTAGCATTGCTACTTTGTAAATGTCATTTAGTATTGCTACTTTGTAAATATCATTTAGTATTGCTAATTTGTAAATGTAAAATAGTATTGCTACTTTGTAAATGACATTTAGTATTGCTACTTTGTAAATGTCAATTAGCATTGCTACTTTGTAAATGTCATTTACTTTTGCTAATTTGTAAATGTAAAATAGTATTGCTACTTTGTAAATGACATTTAGTATTGCTACTTTGTAAATGTCAATTAGCATTGCTACTTTGTAAATGTCATTTAGTATTGCTACTTTGTAAATGTAAAATTGTATTGCTACTTTGTAAATGTCAGTTAGCATTGCTACTTTGTAAATGTCAATTAGTATTGCTACTTTGTAAATGTCATTTAGTATTGCTACTTTGTAAATGTCAATTAGTATTGCTACTTTTTAAATATTGAAACCAACACCCGGACTCAGCCCGTGTCTAATAATTAATTGAAATATTTCAACTTGTTTAAATCTGCAGAAGAAGCGTTTAGCAGCAAACATACACGATTTCTTGTCATATGTGTGCCATGCATTTTGTCTATCTAACATACACGATTTCTTGTCATATGTGTGCCATGCATTTTGTCTATCTAACATAGCATGTGCAGATTCAGTTTATAATCCTATTAGAAATATGTCAGATGAATTTAGGGACAATATAGTGCTTACGACACGTCTCACATGTCATCACAATACTTACATGTTCCGGTAGCCAGGTAAGGAATTCAATGTGAATGGTCCAATATCAACAGTGTTGTCTTTATTGCATCAACGGTTATAAAACTTGACCTAGAATTAAAAAAATGTAATGCCATATTATTTATGGGGAAAACTTCTTATTTTCATCTCAGTGATACACTCGGATCCTAATGAAGGAACCATTGTTCTTCTTGGGACAGTATAAATTAATATGTACTTCAGACCCACCCCGCGGACCGCTCCCGTGGCCTAGTAGTTAGAGGTCGTTGGTTTTATACCCGGCCGAGTCATACCAAAGACTTAGAAAAATGGTATTGGCGTTCAGCATTAAGAGGTTAGTGTTAGGACTGGTTGGCCTGGTGTCATGATAATGTGACTGTGTGGGACATCATGCTACTTGTCCGTGGCATAATGCCCCAGTGCTAAACCACTATAAACTTCCACAGTGCAGATATCGTAGCGATATGACTGAAAAATTGTTAAAGCTACGTTAAAAAATCCAAATCACAGACCCACCCCGCAGTGCCCTCCATCGTAATTTATGTTACAAAGTTAAATGCAATCGATTTATCCATAGGTCAGTGAATTTTTGTTTTGGAACTTCATCATGTGATATCTACTTAAGAACAAAATGTAAAAACAGAACCTCAAACGGTATTGTCTGGTTATAGACACAAAAAATGTGGTCAGATTACGCAGTTATTTGGATTATTCAGTATCAACTTCATGAGCAGGACGGACTAATTGTTTGTGGCAGGAATCATCTACAGTCGTTGGAGATTGGCTTCAAGGGCTTCTACTGTATTTATAAATCATTTCTTTGGGTGCTTATCAGGATGAATCGGTCTATGTTTTTGATTCTTACGATTTTCAAAACATACGAAAGTCTTGACATGATAATGACATTCCAAAGGGAGAGCATTTGCTTTCGTAGTTTGGTCAGAGCTAAGGATGCTGAATAAATATTATGTCGTTTAGTGCGAGCCTAGCTACTAACACAGGATCAGATCTGTTACCGCTGGTTTTAACGTTCCAGATTTATATTCACACAGAAATTTCACAATTAATATATCCCAACTTTTAAAAAAGTATGATTGCAAACACAACAGGCACTGCTAGAGTTATTGGATTGGATAAAACGAGTAACTGCCACTAAGGTCAAGATATATATATATATATATATATATATATATATATATATATATATATATATATATATATATATATATATATATATATATATATATATATATATATATATATATAGTTTGACCTCAGTGACACTTATTTAAAATGTTATTTTAAAAAGTTGAGATATATTAATTGTGAAATTCCTGTATAGGCAAGTCTTGAACTTTAAAACCCTTGTCTGGATTTATTTGTCACACTGGCTAACAAGCGAATTTTGCTATACAATTTGTCTCTCACTGACACGTGGGTAGAAAATAAATGAAACGTAACTACCAGGTGTTGATCCAATCAGAACTTTATGTTTCGATCCTGATGCGGTAAAATTGTGCCTGCTGTACTAAAGACAGTCTGTATCTTGTAATGGGGCTTTTAGTACAACAGGGGCTCGTTAAAAAGAAAATTAGGAGGATCCGTTAATGAACCAAGGGCTGGAGTGGGGAGGTCTAATCTGCTTTATTGTTACGGGTTTGAACCCCAGCCCTCAATTCACTGACGGATACTCCTAATTTTCTTTTAACGAGCCCCTGTGCTTAGTACTATGAACAATCAAGCTAGTGATGGGAAGCCTCACTTTAAAATCACTTAGCATACACTAGTATACGCTATGATACCAATAGCATACACTAGTATACGCTATGATACCAATAGCATACACTAGTATACGCTATGATACCAATAGCATACACTAGTATACGCTATGATACCAATAGCCCAGTGTGAAAATGAATGATATCAGGGTCACTTACAACATTGTCAATTTAAAGGTTCTTAATACTAGAGTCTGGGTTATTGTATTCCGGAAGCATGGCTCATTCCCTTCCTTCAGATCGCGGTTAACATCTACAAAGACTGATATGAAACATTTACTTCCTCACATCCAATGTCATCATGGGCCAAAGGTATCTGGAGATATTCCTGAGAAGTCTCCAAACCTTTCCCTTTCGTATTAGCTAATCTTTTTCTTTCTCCATAGCAATGCAGATAAGTTGGTGTTAACCAACTCAACAGTGATGGCACGCACAGCAACCGGTTTAAGTCGCAAGTACGAAGGCATATTTTTGGGCGGTAAAATTAAAACAGTAGTGAAGGTTTTCTTGGTAGATACAATTTGCATTTACTGGGAGGAGATATGAAATTTTAATCGGTATGTTGGGTGATAGTAGTAGTAGTAGTAGCAGCAGTGGTAGTGGTAGTAGTAGTAATAATAATAATAATAATAATAATAATAATAATAATAATGAGGAGGAGGAGGAGGACGACGACAACAACAACAACAACAATGACCTAAACACTGATTTCCTATGTGGTACAGACAAACAAAAACAATGCAAAAACACGGACAATTTGGCTGTAAAAACGTCATGGAATTCGTTACCATAACAAACATAATTTAGAGATGGAGTGTATTTTTTGTGACCCTTAGATAGAAACAAAATCGCTACACTTCTTTTACCGCTCCGGTGGCCTGGTGGTTAGAGCGTCCGCCTCGGATGCGGGAGGTCGTGGGTTGGATCCCCGGTCGAGTCATACCAAAGACTTACAAAAATGGTACTAACAGCTGCCTCGCTTAAGGCTCAGTATTAAGAGGTTAGTTTTAGGACTGGTCGGCCTGGTGTCATGATAATGTGACTGGGTGGAACATTATCTACATGTCTGCGGTATGATGCCCCAGTGCTAGACATCACTATAAACTGTCACACACACACACTTCTTTATTCTCTTGCCAGAATAAAAGTAATAGAAGTATTATATCAATGTATTGAATCTCACTCTCCCTTACATACACCTAAAGAGTTTTTCAAAAAAGAATAGTGGAAAGGAAATACATTTACCTGAAGATTACAAATGCTGGTTATGCTAGTAAATAAGATATAATACATTTAATCAGATCAACTCAAAATTCTTATAAAATCGTCCCAAATTACTTTCAAACAAGTGCAAATTTAACCCAAGAAGAATGTGTGGAATCATGGTGATCAGCTGTTTTTATCATCATCGTTGTCGTTTTCGTCGTCGTCGTCATTATCATCATCATCATCATCATCATCATCATCATTACCAACAGTAACTTCTCGTGGGTCGGTGGTTCTTTCCGGGGTTTTCCCGGGTTCTTCCTCCACCATTAATACTGGCCGCCATGTATAGCCTATCTTGTGCTGAAAAATGGCGTTAAACCCTACAACAACAACAACCAACAGTAACAGCATTGTAGTGTTTATCTGTTGATGGAATGTGTGACAATTTATAGGCACATACTCCAACTTGTATAGTGTAATATTAATATTTTTTGGCACATGCAAGACAGTCATTCAAACCATACCAATTCCGTTGATTAGATTTATTACTCTGTTAACAAAGGTGTATTTAAAAGGGCAATACCCTGATTTGCCTCAAAGAAAAGAATTATACAACAGAAACAACCGCTAAAATTGTGTGATTCATATATTGCACAATCAACACTTTGGCCTTGTCAGAAATATTTTATTTTTTGGGTGAGCTATGAAAGAAGGAAATGCACTGACAGGCAACACTAATTGGTAGACCCTATTGTTTCGCTTGATCGCTGATAACCACGCTTTTCTTTTCTGTACGAAGCTGGGAAACTTGTGTGTGTGCCCTAACATTATTCCATATTACATAATCACACATACACACACACAGACACATACTTTACGTCAGGGGTCGGCAACCTTCAGCACGCGTGCCACAAGTGGCACGTCAAGAGCTTTTGTGTGGCACGCGAAGAGCAGCCAAACATCTCTATTTTAACTGTTACAATATCACTGGTGGCACGCGCTCGTTCATTTCGTAATTAATCCGGAAAAAAGTGGCACGCTGTGTAAAATAGGTTGCCGACCCCTGCTTTACGTAGTCCTTTATGGCACGTTGATAGCATGGGCGAATACAACGAGCCAAGTAATCAGAATTTATTTTGGAAAGCACTTTGTCCATGGCGACCTTTAGTAAGAGGTATCTCCCCCAGATTGCCCGCTATTAAAAGTGTTCTCTTTCATATAGTAAGTACTGGATTTCTTTTACAATGTAAAATAAATATTTTGATTTTTTAAAACCATAGCGAGTAAGCAAAACTTTCGTTAAAGACCTAACGAAAATATCAGTATCTTATTTAGAAGTGAGTGTGTGAATTACATTTGTAACGTAGCTTTCACTATTCTTTTTCTCAGTCATATCGCTACGATGCCTGCAGTGGGGCAGTTTATAGTAATGGCTAACACTGGGGAGTCATGTCGTAGACATGTAGCATCATGTTCCACCCAGTCACATTGTCATAACACCAGGCCGACCAGTCCTAATGCTAACCTCTTAATAATGAACGCCCAGCTGCTAGTGTCATTTTTATAAGCCTTTGGCATGGTTTGGCTGGTGTTCCAATCGGCGACCTCCCGCATCTGAGGTTGGTGTTCTAACCACTTAGGTCACCAGAACGGTCTAGCAGAACAGGGGGCAAACAGACCACTTGTCTGAAACCTCATTTGCTTAAAGGCTTTATTTTGCTTTATTGAGGTCCTCACCCCCTCTGCTGCTCTCAGCTGGATTTGATTGTCTGTCCAGCATTACAACTATGACAATGACTCATCAGCGATAAAAGAGGCTAGTAGTATGTGTAAAGGGGGCTATGAGCGCAATTCCATACCTTTCCATGATCTGTACGATCGTGTGATTGAAAAACCCTCGATTAATTAGAGAAAGTTACAGTTTTTTCTGCATCAGAAAATCTTCAACGGTCGGAAAAGTTCTGTTCATTCTGATACAGTATTCGACGAGACATCGATATCTTGATCCGCCACAATCTGTGCAGAGTTGATATTTTCCTCTAACACCCTTGCCACATGCAGCACATGGCCGCGGCCCAGTGGAACCGCTTATTCGTGCTAATACCATGTGCGGCCCACAGAATTCGCCATAACTTCTTTTGCCACACTCGAAAGATGATCCTTGCGGAAGCCACTTGCATTTGTTCACGGCTAATGTTGGACTTGGCATTATATATACTGTTCATTATATTTAAATATGAAACACAATTAGATAATAAATATATTAAATATAATGAACAATCTCATGCCTCGAGAACGATCCAGAATTTATTCTGGATAATCTGTTCGAGCTGAATACCGAAGAAGACCTTCACGACATTTCAGAGACTAATTATTTCGTTTTCAGAGATTATTACTCTGCGTTTGATATATCATCGCTGGAGAAATCTGTTTGTGTTTCAGCCAAGAACGATGCAATACGAGTATTACGCAGCTACAGTCATGATTATTACTACCTCAGAGGAATAATTATACAACATTTCGATAGATTCTACTTATTTGCATCCGATGATGATTTTGAACAACTCGCCGATAAATTTATCGGTAAATCATCGGTGACAGAAATAATACCGAAATTCCGATTGAGATACCCAATCTTCGACATTGATTCATTTTACAAGCATCGGATCATCCACGAGAATAAATTTGATAAGCAAGGTACTTATAAACGGACAGATGAAAAAATTACTCACGATGAGATTATTGATTATTTTGCTCAATTATGCGATTGTCTACGTGATAGAGTTTATTTATTCGAACAACTAGTGGTTATCATGTTCTTGTTAAATCAGTACCTGTATCATTTCAGGAACAGATCGAATTACTGAGAAAGCATCAAATGACAGTCGAGATTGGCGTGTTGATAAACATGCTGGATTACGCAGTATCAAGCTGCATAATACTAAATCACACAAACCAGGTGTAACAACGGCGTGTAAGAGGTTAATTTCACACGGTCATGAGACCATTCGACCGCGCGATTTATTAGTTTGTCCAACATCAATCCAGTCCAGGGAGGTATTATACATCAAGGAAGAAAAACACCGACAGTATTATTCCAATGAAATCACTGATGAAGATCTCGAAAAAATGTCTACGGAATTGACTTGGGAACCGGATCAACTAATGTGCGTAATTAGTGCATGTGAAAACAGATTGACTATTCAGCGACGACCAGGACACTTTTGTAATATCTGTCAACGACGACACGGATACAATTATATTGATGATCACGCCGAGGACAAATGTGATAATTGTCTCGTATACGTACACAGCGATTGTTTTGTTGTGGTTTGTCCGCGAGGAACCAGTAAAATAATAATCCAGCACGATTATGATAAACAAATTGATGATTATCTACGAGGAGCATCAACCAACAGTGTGATTGGCGCTGTCGTGGAACCATTACCAGAGCGTCAGAGATCCTGATTACATTAAATACCTGATGATGGCGAAATACCGTAATAATAATTATCCTGGAGTGAGCATCAACAGCGTCGCAGATCATAATTACACTGCTGTTCCTGTACATGAATCCGGTCCTGGTTGTAAAATCATTGACGGGGATTACATTGATGGATCAGCTTGTGCAATGGGAAAATCTTCCGCGGCAATAGCGTCGATGAAACCACATCAATCAGTGCTGTACTTATCATACCGAAAGACATTTACCAAAAAAATTAAATCAGATCATAATTTTGAATCCTACACAGATATTCCTGGAGATATCGTTTTCAGCGGCGGCAGAAGAGTCATTGTGCAATGGGAATCACTACATCGTGTTCGAGGGATTCCAGATGTCGTTATCGTTGATGAATGGCATGGTCTTCGCAGACAGTGTTTTTCATCACCCGAACTAGCCGCGCACGATGGGATAAATTCGCTGGAATTATTACAACGGCGCCACGAGTAATAGTTGCTGATACTGATGCTGACAATGACGATCTGATATTATTTCGAGATCAATTGGCGTGATCGATATGAAATTTATCATCAATGATTACAAGCCAGATCATGATAAAAAGTTTATTGTTGAGCAATCTCACAAGGACAATTTTGTTAGTTTGTTAAACTGTGTTAAAAACAACAGCGTTGTAGTGTTCACACACAACAAATCCAGCGGTGCTTATTCAGTTGAGAGTCTAGCACGACAATTGCAGCATCAAGGATACCGCGTGAAATATTATCATGCTGTTACTGATTCCGCGCACAAGCACAAGGATTTATCTGATACTGACAGCGCGTATAACAACACCGACGTGGTGATTTTTAATCATACTCTAGAAGCAGGAGTCAGTATCATTGATGAGCGATCTCGACATTTGTTCGTGTTTTCAGAAGAACTAGGATCGGTTGAAGCAACTAAACAAGCACTACATAGATTTCGATGTGTCACTGAGATTCATTATTCAGCGATATCACGACGTAGCAAAAATCTTCCATTGACTCGCAATGATATCATCGCGACAATCATTGACAACGAAAGAAATCTTAATGACGTTGAAAAATCATTCAGGACTCCAAATCTCGGAGAAATTAATACCGCGTTCGGATTCGCATTGATCAGTAATATGATCGATGAGAATAATTCTAGATCGTATTTTACTCCTCGATTAATCGCGGCCATGCGCGATACCGGCTATGAAATCATCCAGACGATCCCGGACGAGTATGAAATATGGTTGTCGCGAACACATGTAAAAAAAAAACATCTGCGGAAGAAATTAATAACAATCCCGCCGTCGATGAATTTCTTAAAACAACAATTGGCACGCGCATAAAAAACTCACGCGAGGAATCAAACAACAGCACGTTAAAATACCATCCATGGAATCCTGATGGGCAATTGGAACCATATAAAAAAAATTGAAATAAAACGACTATATATTTCAGACCGACATTGGAAAACTCGCCGCGGAAAAAAATCGAACAACTTTACAAGAAGTCCACGGCGATGATACAAGCTCAGCATGTCATCGTTGACAAATTCAATAATGGTCATGCCGTAACAACAGTATTCAGATCTGATAAAATATCCCCGCGAGAAAAACTAGCGACGGTCCGAGATGTCCTTGATATGTTAAAATTACCCGATATTGTCCCGGACAACTTATCAACGATGACGATAACGATAATCCGAGACGAGCTTGTAACAAACATCGAAACAATGTTGCGGAGTCCGCATCATATGGAAAAATACAATAAATTTATAAAACATTTCTCAGTAATATTTCCCGAATCTCATTTTTGAAAGGGTAATTAAACAACAAAAAATCATAGAAAAAATTAAATTGATTTATAAGGGATTCGGTGCGGAATTAAAATTAGATGACAGTAAACACGCCGATAGAAACAATTATATACTGTATTATCCACAATGGCCTGAATCGGATTTTATCGTCGATGAATCATGGCTGAATATTATCATAGATGATCGAGGATATTTCGCCGGTAATGATATTCCGATCATAGATGAACACGCCAAATGGTTGAAGTTATATGGAAAAAGTCTTTGATTTTCCTGCTTCAGAAAAAATGTGGACCATTAAAATTCACACAGTGAGTGAGGAGATGGTTGTACCGCAATTTAGAATCCCAGAGACAGAAGATTGGGATTCTGAGGCCACTCATCCCACATACACGCCAGCACTTGGCCATTATCGCATACCGTTAACAACTAGGTAATCCCAACTGCTTTTCTATCATTGTAAATTCTTCTTCATCCTTTTTAAATTGTTTTTCTGCCTTTTCATAACGTCGCTGCCTCCTTTCATCACGTCGCCGCTCTTTTTCCTGCTTTATTAGTTCTTTTTCGCGCATTTTTTCTTCATACGCGCAAGTGTATTTATTAAGCTCACAGTATTTTCCTTGAACAGTCTTTATTTTTTCCGTGACCTCTTTATCATCGGAACTTATTAATAAATTGGCGTTTTCACGAGCATTTTGTTCTAGTTGGGCAATTTTTTTATGTAATTATTTAATTTTCTCAGATTTGATTTTGATCTGGCTTGGAACTTTTAATTTTCTGCTGATCAATTTCAGATTGTAATTTTATGACAGTTAATTCGAGATTTGTTTTTTTGCTGTTCTAGTCCAGATGCATAGTTGTATAACGAACTGATTTTGGATTTTAATTTCATCACAAGCACATCTTTATCAACTGCGGCTTGTTTCTTAGGTTTCACTGTAACATCATCAGGAATTTCAAAAGCAGGAATTTCAAAGTCAGGAATTTCAGAGGTTATTTTATCATTCTTCTAAATCTCATATATCCGTGTATAACCGATACCATATTGATCCGCAATTGTCTTAGCTGGCTTTTTGCCATGAAATGATTTTATTTCTGATATTTGTTTTTCAGTCAATACTACCGTTTTAGGCATATTATACAATAATAATAAAGAATAATAAATAATTTTTAAAAAAATAATAATAATAACTATCTCAGTGTGTGGTTGGTACTGAGATAATTATTATAATCTGAAATTTACTGTGCGAAATCAATCAGATTGATCATTTTGAAAGGGTAATTGGTACTCAAAATCGTGTGAATCAATCAGATTGATCATTTTGAACGGACGGGTAAATGGTACCCAGAATCGTGTGAATCAATCAGATTGATCATTTTGAACGGGTAGATGGTACTCAAAATCGTGTAAATCAATCAGTTTATTAATTTTGAACGGGTAAATGTTACTCAAAATCGTGAAAATCAATCAGTTTATTAATTTTGGCGGGGTAAATGGTACTGAAAATCGTGTAAATCAATCAGTTTATTAATTTTGAACGGGTAAACGGTACTCAGAATCGTGTGAATCAATTTTGATGAGACATAATCAATCAGTGTTTAAATAATTATAATCTGAAATATTTTATTTATTCAGGAATTGACTGCAAAATCAATCAGATTGATCAATTTGACGGGGTAAATGGTACCCAAAATCGTGTAAATCAATCAGTTTATTAATTTTGAACGGGTAAATGATACTCAGAATCGTGTGAATCAATCAGTGCTGCAGTAATTATCATAATCAGAAATGTTAATTCAGAAATTGACTGTGCAAAATCATGTAAATCAATAAGTTTGTTAATTTTGATGGGGTAAATGGTACTCAGAATCATGTAAATCAATCAGTTTGTCAATTCTGAACGGGTAAATGGTACTCAGAATCATGTAAATCAATCAGATTGATCATTTTGACGGGGTAAATGGTACTCAGAATCATGTAAATCAATCAGTGTTGCAGTAATTATTATAATCAGAAATATTTTATTCTGAAATAATTATTAATTCTGAAATATTTTATTTATTCAGAAATTGATGTGGCAAATCAATCAGTTTGTCAATTCTGATGGGGTAAATGGTACTCAGAATCATGTAAATCAATCAGTTTGTTAATTCTGATGGGGTAAATGGTACTCAGAATCATGTAAATCAATCAGTTTGTCAATTCTGATGGGGTAAATGGTACTCAGAATCATGTAAATCAATCAGTTTGTCAATTCTGATGGGGTAAATGGTACTCAGAATCATGTAAATCAATCAGTTTGTTAATTCTGATGGGGTAAATGGTACTCAGAATCATGTAAATCAATCAATTTGTTAATTCTGATGGGGTAAATGGTACTCAGAATCATGTAAATCAATCAGTTTGTCAATTCTGATGGGGTAAATGGTACTCAGAATCATGTAAATCAATCAGTTTGTTAATTCTGATGGGGTAAATGGTACTCAGAATCATGTAAATCAATCAGTTTGTTAATTCTGATGGGGTAAATGGTACTCAAAATCATGTAAATCAATCAGTTTGTCAATTCTGATGGGGTGATTAGTACTCAAAATTATGCAAATCAATCAGTTTGTTAATTCTGATGGAGTGATTGGTACTCAAAATCATGCAAATCAATCAGTTTGTCAATTCTGATGGGGTGATTGGTACTCAAAATTATGCAAATCAATCAGTTTGTCAATTCTAATGGGGTATTTGGTACTCAAAATCATGTAAATTATTAACGTGGATGTTGAAATTTCACACATTGAATATTATTTGCTCAGTGAAAAACTAGCAATTTATTTTTTGCAATTATTTTTTGTCAGGTAATAATATATCAGGACTTTTTATTATTATTTTTCATTGCAAGTCGTAATTACTTAGAGTAACATCTGAGGTTGGTGTTCTAACCACTTAGGTCACCAGAACGGTCTTCTTCTTTAGAATATTATGGATAATATAAATTACAGCTAATATGAATTGTTTATATCCCTGATTTATTTACTTGAATAGAACAGTGTTGCAAAACTTATATTATGTGTAACTAGTAATTAAGAAAACGTAATGTTAAATTCACAAATACAAGCCGTTGTCTGTAGTTAGATATCATATTAAAATGTACCGACAACACTTGCAACACTAAGTCCTAATATTGTTGTTTCAGAAATTTTACTTTCACCTTTAGGATAAAAAATAAGGAAGTACCATCCATATTGTTCTCTATTGTATCAATGTAAAATCATAATTACAAAATACATTGTCACGTTTGCTAAGCCCAGGTATTTAGACATGTATAATTGCCGTGGTCATGTGTTTGATGTCTAAACATTGCCGCGGGCTAGAGTTAATCTCTTACGCAAGGTTACCGTAACCAGGCAGAAGACCGGAATCTTGAATCGGCACAGGCTTTAGATCGCACGACTTCTCTACGTGTTGATAATTAGTGTAAGATCAAAGGGAGCCCGCGGATTGAGCCACACTTGTTCACATCCGTCCCCACGTTGTCAGAGAGTTCGATTTGATCGGTTAACAGCGACATCCAATTGGAGTTGAGATAGAGGGTGTGTTAACAATTTAGATCTGAATTATAACTTTCAGAACTCAGAAAAGATGTAGTATTCGCCTTGACGGATAGCTAATCAATAGGGTTACTCCTAGAACAAAGCCACTCGTAAAAAAATATTTTTGAGAGGGCAACAAAGAGATGCTCCCCCACACACACACACACACACTTAACCAAAGAAAACAACGTTTGTTTATGTATGTTTGTATCCCCCAAGATGTGCGTTCTTGTTTTGTCATATGATTGTGACCTGTATAGTTTTATTATGCTCTCAATATCTACACGCGCATCACATGTTGGTTGTGTACCCGTGCCTACAGTTGCTTATTTTCTAGGGGGTGGAGGTCTCTTCCCAATATTTACCAGCACTACTGTGGAACCTAGAACATGAGAAAGGCCTCATTCAGAAAACTGATGTTATTTTCGAAAAAAGAAATAGGTAGAAACAACTCATCAGTAGTATTGGACGCATCTATCCTCCCCCACTCCCACCCCAAGTCATGAAAGTGACCAAAGCAACGTGACTAAATCAACTGTTTCAAGAAATATCTGAAAAAATATTCCCTTTTATCCTCTGAGGTATAGCTTACATTGATATGTTTTCCTGTGCAAATCTAACAGTCAATGTGCAACTGTTTTGATCGAACGTAATTTAAAATACATTAGAGCGGATAATTTTCATTTTGATACACAACCCCAACTAGCTTGTGCCACTTGGATAAAACATTCGTACAGACCAGTGTAGTAGACCAATACATTTAATACATTGTACATACCTATGTTACCGACGAATACCTTTAATACGTTGTACAGACAAGTGTTATAGACCAATAAATTTATTACATTTCTATAGACCAGTGTTATAATAAATTTATTACATTTCTATAGACCAGTGTTATATATCTACCATCACATATTCATGTTAATTCAATTGAAAACTTGCACTGTGAAGTAAAACGTAGGTTTCCGTGTAATGGCGTTACATCCGAGAAAGCTACTCCTGACATAGATACGTGTATGTGTGAGAGAGAGAGAGAGAGTGTGTGTGTGTGTGTGTGTGTGTGTGTGTGTGTGTGTGCGTGTGTGTGAGCGTGATATTTGAACTTTTAACGTAGCTTTAATAAGTTTTCAGTCATATCGCTACGATGTCTGCAGTGTGGCAGTTTATAGTGATGTCTAGTACTGGGGCATCATGCCGCAGACATGTAACATGATGTCCCACCCAGTCACATTGTCCAGACACCAGGCCGACCAGTCCTAACACTGACCTCTTAATGCTGAGCGCCAAGCGAGGCAGGTGTTAGTACCATTTCTGTATGTCTTTGCATGACTCGGCCGGTGATCGAACCCACGATCTGCCGCAACCGCGGCGGACGCTCTAACCACTAGGCCACTGGAACGGTCCGACGCTTTGATAACTCTTTGTCTGTCTGGCTGGCTGGCTGGCTGGCTCTCTCTCTCTCTCTCTCTCTCTCTCTCAGTTTTAAATAATAGTTTGACTGTCACCAAATAAAGCAATTTTCAACACGATTGTACACAAAATAATTTGTTAAATATAAATTATCACGATTGGAATTAGAAAGTGCACTCAAGTTTATAAGTGTTGTTGAAATAGGGCCAGGTGGGCAGCTGTGACCGCCCTGTTTTACGTTTCTCTTTCCAGTGCAACAGATGCTGCACTAAATTCAGACTGATATTAACAGACGACGTACCTTCTAGTGACCAAAGGGATCCTGAGGGAGAATTATGCGAAATAATTTTCTGTAAATTTCTTAGATGCGATTTAATTAAGTTGCGTTATTAACCTATCTGAGAGAGATAGCTAAGAACTTACTCAAAGTGAAATGCTGGCAGTAATTGTAATTCTGCGTTGTCGAAACAGCCATCAGAGACATATAGTGTTTAAACATGGTGGGTTTCGCTCTTGAGGTGGAAGACATAGCCGCGAAATATTTAAATATAAAAAATTAAAAAAAGCAGATGTCGCGCTGTAAGTAAGAAATAACAACAGCTGTATTGGTACAAGTAACTTGATCGATTGGAACTTGAGTAACCTTGCTCAAACTGGGTCAAAACGTATTTCTGATTTTGGCAAGTTCGACATTTATATCGGTCACAATCTTCTCATGCAGAAATCTCGATCAGAAATATCGTACCATTTGTTGCAATCATAACCTTGATATATGGGCGACATGAATTACCAGAGATATAGTTTGTCGTTTTTATTTTTTTTCCAAAATAGTGAGTGGTACAATTTCAATCTGATGATTAAATATGCAATAAAAAAAAATTGGCATTTAATGTTTATGCCAACTGCATGAACAAAATGGCAAAAACCTTTAATTCTGAACTGAATAATCAGACCTTTGGACACGTGCACCACAATAATGTTGACCGATTTTTCACACAACCTTATGTATTATTGGTATGTCTATAGTCTGTATATGTATTAAAATGGATTTAACATTAACGACAACCGTGCTATATGCCTCTTTGTTAAGCAGTTTTCGCTTCATCCACCTACCCCATCGAATTTCTACACTGCCATAAATATCGGCAATTTTCTGACTTAGATTTGCGTGGTATACGTTGCGCGAAACGTAACTTTTTAAACCGGCCTTTGACCGTGTATGTCAAATAAAATATGTTAGACAAGGGAATAATTTTCTGATAACATTATTATCAGAAAATTATTCCCTTGTGTAACCTATTTTATTTGACATACACGGTTAAAGACCCGAACACGTTTTTAATTAAAGAATGAGAGGAAGGACTCCCTTTATGTAAAGAACAGATACAAATTGAGGAGCTGTATTTTTAATTGTCAAATTTGACTTAGGAATAATACATGTCTTTTTTGGTACTTGTCTTTTATAACCATTGACAAGGACAACGTCCTCACAGTTATGTTATGGGTTGTTTTTTTCTTCAGTTGAATTAAAGTTCATATTGATTATAAGCAAATATAATTCTAATCTCAGGCAACATCTCTTGATATAGTCCCTGCTTAGTCATTGTGATTATTTGTATCAAGTTAACTACACCTGTATTAGTCCAACTACATATATACTAATCCATGTCTGATGACTAATCTCATGAAGGCACAGTCGTGTTTTAAACAATTGTGGTCAATCATGCGAACGAATGATAGTTATCGTATTTCAAATGGATAATTCTTTCGAAATATAAAATACGCCCTCGAAACGACTAGTCACATTCAATATAGATCAGAGAATAATATCTCACACTAACACATTTTGAATCGTCAATATCTTAACATTAAAATGTCAAAAGTATTTTACTACAGACCCGAAATTAATTTTTTTAGAAGTAATAACAGTCAAGATCCATTATTTATTTTAATTTTAACTTCTCTTATGTCACTTGTTTAGGCTCGAATAAACAGTAACACAAGAAAGAGTGAAAACAACAAGCTTTTAAAAAATACAATAATTTACTTCCCTGAAAAATTATGTAAAAATGAAAAATATATGATCTTACAGTTTTATAGAAACAAATCCAAAAATGATCCAAAAATAATCCGAGTATAAAATTTAAGTAGTCTTGATAACAAAATGTTCTACTGATTTCAAGTTCGAATCCCGACGAAGAATCCAAGATGGAAGACGAATGACGTATGTTAAAGTCTGCAGTGTTGAGGTCTACAGTTCCTTGTAGAAATAAGAATTACCACTCCGGTTTCTGATAGCTGAATAAATGTTTATTAAAACAAACTGTCCTTGTTCACAAATATTACATGAGCACCGGCATTTACCAGAAAAATAAAAAATGAATCCTTTTGAATCCAAGTAATTTGAAATAACTCCAAACCAAGTAATTTGAAATAACTCCAAAAAGCACAACATACAACTAACAATTTAACAGCCCAACTTCTATTTGATTAATTCTCCAAAACATGGGTTATATTGGTTTTCTAAAATATAAACAAGAGGCACGTGATCATCTTCTAGAAGTTTATAGAAGCAAGTATTTGCTACAGATCACGTTTACCCAGTGTGACCCTGACGAAATACAATCATTTTCACTCTAAGAAATAAAAAACTAACGTCGTAATGATGATTGACTAGCGATATAGCTGTTAGTACCATTTTTGTAAGTATTTGATATGATTCGGCCAGGATTCGAACCGCGACCTCCACGGCGGATGCTCTAACCAGTAGGCCACCAGAGCGGTCCTTTTATTATTGCAAAAAAAAATATCAGTTTCAGAGTTGCAAGAAGTATTCTAAACATGTACATGTGTGTGTGTGTGTGTGTGTGTGTGTGTGTGTGTGTGTGTGTGCGTGATTTTAACGTAGCCTTAATACGTTTTAAGTCATATCGTTACGATGTCAAGCACTGGGGAATCTTGACGTAGACATGTAGCATCATGTCCCAGCCAGTCACATGATCCTGATACCAGACCGACCAGTCCTAACACTAGCGTCTTAATGCTGAGCACTTGTAGCTGATTACTGACTCAAGTAATGAAAAAGTAAAGATTCTGACTTTAAACAATAATGATGAAATTAGGTTGCCAAAGCCTTCACGAAAAATATACAGCCGTTAATTTTTCAGTCGGAAACAAATAAAATAAACAAACGTAGATCAATAACATGAACTGATTTATTTGCCATAAATATAGACAATGATACGTTTCCACTTAACTCCGTTTCATGCTTTTTTCATATGTCTGCGTCAAATTTTGTTTAATATTTTTTTCACCAAACTTTAAACACTGGCAGCAAAATATTTAACTTTAAGTGATCACCCTTGTATTAAACTATTCCTAACATTAGTGTCCGGTAATCAAGTAAGAATGGGGGGGGGTATGAATTTTCTCACGTCTTAGTTACACAGTCCTCAGTCAGTGATATTATAGACGACTATACAAGTAAATATTTTTAATTCAGTGCATCTGTACACTTAATGTACTGCCAGTTTGAGCAGCGTTCTCCTCATTGACATAGCACTTTACTGGTCCAACTATTGTGATCTTTTTATAGAGAATATATTCCCCGGGTCCTCTGAAAGTCGCCTTCAAAGAAATATAGAAATGCACGTTTTTAGAGCTAGAACAACTCAACAAAAGCTTGAGTATGTAGAAATAAAACCTTCGATTTTCCGTTTGTGTTTTAATCTTGATTTAAATTTGTCTAATGTACAGTAGAAATATCGTGGAATGATGATGGGAGACGCCACTCCTACTCCATTTATGGAGGATCATGGCGGAAAAGATTTATTTTCCTACGGAAAATCCTCGTATATTAAAGTCGTGACTATCGTGTCTAAGAAGGAAAGGATTAAGTTTAAACATGGTTTCCGCATGTGTTTACAATGTTGTCAACTCTGTGTTCGAAGAAAATCAGATATTTTTTGGAGATAGTAAGTTTCGAGCAGGGGATTTAATGTGATGGTGATGAAATACTGCAGTGACCAAAATAATATACTGTCAAATTATGTAGACTGCAAGATCATCTCATACTCAGCATAGATTTCTCAAATTTCGCACTTTTTTGTTTTCACAAAGTAATAATAATTAGAAAAAAATTACTTATATATATATATATATATATATATATATATATATATATATATATATATATATATATATATATATATATATATATATATATATATATATATATATATATATATATATATGTATGTATGTATGTATGTATGTATGTGTATATATATATATATATATATATATATATATATATATATATATATATATATATATATATATATATATATATATATATATATATATATATATATATATATATATATATATAAAGTGTATTTATTAGAGAATCAAGTGCAAATTAACAGTGTGCGTGTGTGTGTGTGTGAGAGAGAGAGAGGATATGATGGATCCAACTTATACAGACCACTGTTCTGTATATATAATTTGCATTGTTCGTTGGCTTTTTAATGACTAAAAGTTATGTATATCTGTATTTTGTAATTGACCTTAGTCCAAAATTAAGTCTAATTGACCAGTGACTTTTATTTTGCAAGCAACATAATACAAATATGAAATTGTATCTGTGCTTGCGGATTAGATATTCAGATCATTATTAATTGCAATCATGTTTACTTCAGTTTGCGTTAAAGATATAGTCTTGATTCTGACGTTAGAAAGTCCCTGAAAGGAAAATTTCCGTTAAGTTGACAAAGTATTTTCCGGAAAATGGTAATTGCAAACTAGATCAAGTGGAGGGGTATGTGAAGTGATTTACCTAAGAATTCACAATTCGTTCCTTAACATCCAAAAATGAATTAGTCTTATTGTTTGTTCAGTTTTTAATTTGAGTGGATTTATCTATTAAAATTATTCTTCTTTGGCATTACAAAGTGTTCTATTATATTCTTGAACTAAAACATCAATTTGGAATTATAGTGAATTCAGTCAAGCACATTTTGGATTATATTATTGTGATAAATGGAAAGATTGTTAACACATCGCAACTTTTCATACCATTGGCACATTACCACGTTCGAGACTACATCCACATCAACACATTCAATTTTGGAATTTATTTTAAATACCACTAGAATTCAACTGGACATGTGATATAACCTTTAGGAGTATTTTGGATTTACTTCACGGTACTGTCAGTTCGTTTCGAGTATTTTCTTTTTATTCTAGGGAAAAATTACTTGATGAATTTTACAAAACTTGATGGTTTTCACAATTTTCAGTTACTTATATATTTCTTTGCGTCAAACTCCTTAAAAAATATATCGGACAGCTGAAAAACAACCCGCGACAACATATTTGAAATCTCATATTTGTTAGAGATCTACACCAAATTTTAGATTTCAGATTTGCTTGTTTGGAATTACAAATGACGCATCGGAACGTGTCCTATCATAGTTACATTGCGACCATATTGTGATAGAAAAGTTTTTAGTACATATATCCATGGCCGTAGAGAGCGATCACGGGCCCTGGGATAAGAAACACCCGGGCCTTTCCTAGTTCTTGTTCAATTTTCCTTTCTTTTATAAACTTAAAAGTGTTGTTCGGCTAGAGCACCCTTACGGGCCCGGGCCCGGGGATATATTCTCAATTGCCCCACCCCGTTGACCCTGCGTATATTTCAGTACATACATTCATACAGTTTCCATTAAAAAAAAATTGAAACAGAACCAGTCAAATCGTGTAAATTAACATGACTCAGCTGAAAAATTTCCGTTGATGTCTCCGGTGGCCTAGTGGTTAGTGCGTCCGCCTCGGATGCGGAAGGTGATGGGTTCGATCCCTGGCCGAGTCATATCCAAAGACTTTAAAAAATGGTACTAACAGCTGCTTCGCTTGGTGCTCATCATTAAGTGGTTATTGTTAGGACTGGTCGGCCTGGTGTCCGGATAATGTGACTGGGTGGGACATCATGCTACATGTCTGCTATATAAATAATGCATGATACTTCTTCATCAAAGGTTGGCCACAAATTTTTGCGTATTGATACGGTACACAACTGACTCAAGGGAAGTAACAAGTGCTTGAATGACATGCAACCAGGTCACACATTACATATCACCCCGTTAGTATCAACATAGTTTTTAACATTACAAAATGTTATTTGCTGAATATATTCCTTGTTTCGGTCAACTCTAGGGGAGGTAACTGTGTACTATACCTGTCATTTGTCTAAGTCAAAAAGATTTTTATAGTCTCCTTTCGGATAACACTCATCTACAAAGATTAGTCAATGTATGTGTGACAAAATGATTACCCCACCCCAAAATAGAAGTGTATTTCATACATTCGGATACTGCAATTCGTCTGATCTTTTTTTAGTTCTTGTCTTTTTCTTCTTGGCTGTACATTTTCACCCATTTACTCATATAATGTAGTTAAGGCTTTGTCGGTGTTATGACTTTACGTGTTTGTTTTGTGTTTGTACGTTAACATGATGATGATGAGCTTCATCAGTTTTGTAACTGCACAGTTACCAATTTCTATTTCAACACACACACACACACACACACACACACACACACACACACACACATTGTGATTGTGTTCAGCTGTCAGAATAGACTGTAGCTAAGAAATGTAAATATATCCTAAATTTACGAGGCATGGTGTGACGTTAGGTCTATATATTGATTTCTTATATACAAAGACTAACTTGACGTAGAACGTACGGAATGTGTTCGTTTAACCCAAAAGCAATTAGAAAAACTTGACTTTCATGATCTGTCTTTATGTATTGCTTGCAATTCAAAGTTCGAGATCAATAATAAGCTGGAATACCACTAAAAAAAATTTAAAAAATTCCCTAGCTGTATATGGGGGTTAACAACTGATCGACAGCTAATATGCATTGCCAGCAGCGGGATTAGCGATGTGTGAAAAGTGCAATCGTCCCGTGCTCGCAAGCTAGAATCCGAAAATTTTGAAGTTTGTTTGAAACAAAATATAATTAAAGCAGATTATTTAAATGTAGGTTTCATTTTTTTAAAAACAAACTTGTATTTTTCTATGAATATTCACAGAATTTCTTCAGTGGTATAGAAATGAGATTTTGAGGGCCCATTGTAATCATATGGTACAGAGCTCTAAAACCGCCGCTGGCAAACCCCTTCCGCCCGCACCAAATTTTGTTTTTAGAGGTTTTTAAATATATTGCATCGTCGGCATGAATGTAAAACATCACAGTAATGTAAGGTGTTTTTCTGAGCGGGGTGGGTCGGTAGTTTGTCTCCTCAAGTGAGGATGGATTTAAAAGTTTTAGCCACGCTATGTATACTACAGCAGTTGGATATACGAGTATCATCTCAGTTGGATATACGAGTGTCATCTCAGTTGGATATACGAGTGTCATCTCAGTTGGATATACGAGTCGAGTGTCATCTCAGTTGGATATACGAGTATCATCTCAGTAGGATATACGAGTGTCATCTCAGTTGGATGCACGAGTGTCATCTCAGTTGGATATACGAGTGTCATCTCAGTTGGATATACGAG
This sequence comes from Sinohyriopsis cumingii, assembly GCA_028554795.2. Lineage (NCBI taxonomy): Eukaryota > Metazoa > Mollusca > Bivalvia > Unionida > Unionidae > Sinohyriopsis > Sinohyriopsis cumingii. The sequence goes on along the minus strand of CM068827.1, from coordinate 6,950,336 downwards.
TATCATCTCAGTTGGATATACGAGTGTCATCTCAGTTGGATATACGGGTGTCATCTCAGTTGGATATACGAGTGTCATCTCAGTTGGATATACGAGTATCATCTCAGTTTGGTAAACGAGTATCATCTCAGTTGGATATACGAGTATTATCTCAGTTGGATATACAAGTATCATCTCAGTTGGATATACGAGTATCATCTCAGTTGGATATACGAGTGTCATCTTAGTTGAATACACGAGTATCATCTCAGTTCAGTTGTTCAATGTAGTATACATGCTTGGTCACTCGACTCATTCCTTAAAAATTATTTAGGTAATAATGTTTGTTGATGGAATCAAAACTTCAGAGATATCATGTTTTGAGTGACAGTTTTCGCTGCTTATTCCCCTTAGATACTTCTCTGTTAGAGTCGTGTACATTTAAAAAAAAAAAACTAAGTATGTTAAGTTGTAATTGATTACCAGTAACTTGTCGTCTGCCTCGCATGGTAGATTGATTCTTAAAGCTGGGATATATGAAAATTCAAGCCTTTTTGTTTAATTATAGGCTTTGTCCATGTTCTGCCATCATATGAGAGTTTACTTGTCAAGTTTACTATGTTCTACCATGATTTGACAGTGTACTTGTCACGTTTAGTTGTCAGTGACAAATAGTTATGGGATGTTCTTTCTGAATGTTTACTCAACGTTTACTCGGGTTGATTTGGTATCTCCTTTCTCACTGGCGACTCTCCAATACTTACTGCTGTGTGGTGCAAAACTTGCTGAACTGCCTAGGACGTAAGTGCATACAGACGAGATACTATCAAAGAGACTTTGTCGGTCGACCCTCATACAGCAGAGCTCACCTTTCTCTACAACAGTTCTCCCTGTGTGTACCTTTGCTTCCTACTACACACAGTTTAAGCTAGTGCGAATAATGAGAACCCATCATACCAGAAAATAGCTGGATAACCGATAATACGACATAGGAATGGAAGCTATAATTATGCCTTCGCATTGGTTAACGGAATATTTAATTTTATGAAAGGATCGTCAGTTTTGCCGCCTCTTTTACTACGAACGTGTGTAAAATTCATAGTAAATCTCAAGGCCACGCCCGAACTCGATAGTCCCGCCCCTGTCACGTGGCTGGCCATACAAACAAAAACGCGAACTATCCAGGAATTTTACTACTGATACAGATGCCCGGGTGAGGAAAAAGAAAAGACCGAGTGCACGGAATATTAAGTTTGCATACTTGTTACCAGAACGTTTGATATTCGCCATTCTTGTGAAATAGAGACGAAGTACAATAGCAATCCACATAAATGATCTTCGATCTTGACATGGGCATCGTTTGATTTTGGACGAATGTACGTTCGAGTACAGGACACGAGATGTGATTGAATTCGAAAATTTATTTGGAATATATTTTTTATTCAGTATGAAAGCCTTCAATAGAGTCATTATCAACTTGACAAATTCTGCGCTCTTTCATGCGATGCACATCATTTTGTCTTACCTGATCTCACCATCCGCAGGTAAGTTTAATGTGATAATTTGCTCTTACGCAATGTTTTGATCGTGTTAAGTACGTTCGACTTGTGCCTCAGAAACTAAGTCTTCAAGCTATTGTCTGAAAGCGGGGGGGGGGGGGGGGGGGAGATTAGCAGGAGGTTAGGTGAGCCTATTTGGGGAGGGAAGGGGGTAAGGATTGTTCTACCCTGGCTCCGTTTTCATGTCTCAGTTTGAGACAGCATTCAGATGTTTAGTTTCCCCGTCACTATCGCTAATGTGTGGACGATTCCCAAACTTTACAACTTTAAAGGACCAGCTTTTCATATAGAATTTTGGAACATTGCCCCTCTTTCCTAACAATAAAGTAAGTTTGACTCTGTGTATTCAATTTAAAAAATGTCAACTGTTGAGGGCGGGGAGTAGTTTTGAGTGCATATTTTCAATATAAAATAGCAGATTAAATATCTTCCTTTACTCTGTTTATTGCACACGCTCAGCGCTTTCACAGAGCCTATTGGTTAGAGCGTCCGCCTCGGATGCGGGAGGTCGCGGGTTCGATCCCCAACCGAGTCATACCAAAGACTTACAAAATGGTACTAACAGTTGCCTCGCTTGGCGCTCAGCATTAAGAGGTTAGTGTTTGGACTGGTTGGCCTGTTGTCAGGATAATCTGGCTGCGTGGGACATCATGCTACATGTCTGCGGCAGTGATGCCCCAGTGCTAGACATCACCTTAAACTGTCACACTGCAGACATCGTAGCGATATGACTGAAAAATTGTTAAAGCTACGCTAAAAATTTAAATCACACACACACACACACTCACACACACACACACACACACACACACACACACACACACACACACACTTTCACAGAAAAAAAGATTAACTCTTACGTCGTTAGTATCCGTACTTTTCTCTTGACAGGTCCACAGTGCTGGAATTTCGTGCCCACCGTATTAATTATTTGCATACACCGGTTAGCTGACGGGCTGTGAAAACAGTATTCGAAGCAGCAAACAAATAAGCAGATCAAACAACACACACACACACACACACATTTTAAAGTGGTTATGGTAGTTGGAACTTGGGCACACCGCCTGCCAATACCGTAAGTTGTGAAGGAACAAATAGGTTATTCGTCATGGTCGTATATAACTAGAGCAAATCACGACCGTTCAAGACGTCCAAGACCAATTTAAGTTGGACCATGGAGCTTTCAACATAGCGTTGTCGTCTCAAGTATTGACTGTAAATGCCAGGGTCTTGTTGCCTTTCCTGGCGAAAGTAGAAACATGAAGAGACGAAAAGGTGCGGTAATGAAGAAACTGTAGGACTGTATCATTGTTTATCAATAACAAGTTCTCACTGCCGTAAGCCCGTAAATGTCTCTTTTCCTCATAAAGTATTGTGCCAACAGGTGAATGAAATAAGGCAACACATGTATAAAATCAAAGACACATTCATGACGCAAAACAATAGGCCATTTTCATGCATAAAACTTAACAATACCCCTAGTAAATCTAGGATAATGGAGATGCCTAGTGTAACAAAGAACGGAGGGTTGAGTAATCGCTTCCCACTATCTGTGTACTCGCACAAATATGTCTTTGCAACACTGTCGCTCGTTTCTCTTTTGCGCCTGTCCATGATTTTGTTTTTTTTTGTAATCAAAGGAAGCTTTGTATATGATCCTTACTCATGCGTTTATCTTACTAAATGTTAACGATATCTACTACTCTACATGGATTTATTGTAACATATACGTACATGTCAGATCATAGTGGGTAACAAAAGGTGTTGTCAATAGAGAATCTGGGTTGGAACATCAAGCTAGGAACTGTTTAACACTGGGAGTAGCTTTCCAATCTTCCTTTTACATAGAATGCAATCTCCATCACAGACATTTGTGTTGCTTGAAAATGGTGGACAAAATATGATCGGAATAGCTTTCTACTCATGCGTGATATATTACCTAAGTTCCATACTGTTTCTAAAGGTTGCAATGTGAATATGGAGAAAATCGCGACTTGATTACTGTTCCAAAGACGATATCATGTTGCCATTTATGTTTTCCTACTAACTGACCGAGTAAAGCCGTCATTGACAGGCGACCTAAAAAACAATAGTGTTAAAATAACGCTAAAAAAATGGAACCTATAACAGACATACAATACTTCGAAGTGATACTTTTCCTTTTTAAGACTGTTCACCTGCAAATAAAACAGTATATGCAAAAGCAATACAATATGCATTTCCCTGCTCGCAGCGTGGACTCCATTTAGCAAGTGCGACCAAATGTAAAAGCTTGAAACAATATGTGCGCGTATTTACTGCTCATCGGTAAGAAACGAAGTATAGGAGTAATCGCCTTTATTATGGATACCAGCCAAAGTCTAAAAATAAATATACGGAACGAAAATGTAAGCCAAGATCAGTCTTTTGTACTTTAAAATAGGAAATTGGGATATCCTGCATCATATAAGAGTTCATGGTATTTAGATTTCCAAAAGAAATGTATTATTTGTTATTATAATTTGTCATTATTATTTGTTATTATAATTTATCATTATTTATTGAACACTGGTGATAAAATGTAATTAGGCGTGTAGATTTTGTTGTAGTGTAAAGACAGACTCATTTAATATCAGATAGCCTCCATACGGTGAGGTACAAAGCGATTATATATACAGCGAAAAATGAAAATAAACACTGATTAGAATGATCAGTTCTTAAACTTGCAGACAATTTTTTTCTTATCAATTTAATAATGAATGAAGCGGATAAAGTTTAAATTGGACTGACCTTTGGTGTATTAATAGTTGCTTGTTTTTAACAATCTTTGATCAATACTTGGCTTTATTTGATCAATAATCAATACATGTTTATCTGATCGAGTAGCAGTAAATATTGGATTTTATGACCAAATTATGTAATGATATTATTTTTGACACACTGATTTTATTTTCATCCTTTTGTGCTTTGTGTTATGTAAATTTTATTTAATTATATCTGATTTAATATATATTTATTTCAATTTAATTGTTTGTTTGTCAGTTGGAAATGTTTGGGTTTTTTTAAATAAGTTTCATTACATTGTAATGTAAATTTATTCACTGGAGATGATACTTTTCCAGAATATAGTTTGACCTTGACTGTTCGTTTTAGTAAACACCAGGTGTTGACCTGGATCTTAACCTTGATTCAAAATTTAGTAACAGCCACGTCAACAAGTTCATTTTTATTTATTTTTTATTGTGGGTCTTATAAGAGTGAGATCGAGGCTGTATTGAATATATGACCCTAGACTTGTAAATAGTTTTTAGTGAAGTAAGCAACTTTAATTCTCAGAGTAAAATTATTGGGTCTTATCAAGGACACACAGGGGCAACGTGATTTTTTAAATATGTAAACATGACCACGTGACCCTTATGCGGGGCGTAAAATTCAAGTTTTAAACCATCTTATTAGAGAAGTAAACACAGTTGGGCGTTTTTATTTAAACTGGAAGGTGTTGTGTCCCTTATAGATTTTTCAAATTACTTTGATTCAAAAGGATTTTAAAAACTTCCCTGGACAGTACGTGTGCTCAGATGGGATTCTTGAACAAAGACAGCTTTTAAAAAAAATAATGTACTCAGATTTCTAAAGCCGGGGCGATATTTCTTGTTTCTATAAGGAACTGTAGACTTCAACACTACAGATTACAGCATACGTCATCGTCTTCCATGTTGGATTTTTCGTCGGGACTCGAACTTGAAATCATTAGAACATTTTATTATTAGGACTTCTAAAATTTTATTCATGGATTATTTTTTGGATTTGATTCTTAAAACCGTAAGTTCATATTTCTTTTTCATTTTTACAGAATTTTTCCAGGGAAATAAATTACTATATTTTTCAAAGCTTGTTGTTTTCACTCTTTCGTGTGTTACTGTTTATTCGAACCTAAACACGTAACATAAGACTCCGTTTTGGCGATAACTACTTGAGTGCAAAATCCAAAGTATCAGTACAATTTTGACTTTTTGTACGTGTTTTTGAAGATCAATACAGAGCTCCGCAATACTAACTTTAAATTTAATACAAAAGTTAGTGAACTAAGTAAACAGAGAAAACAAAATCACTTCTTGGCAAGAACAAACTTTTTTATTAAGCCGGGAGGTCTTGCGTGGCTTTTTTGTTCTAGACCTTCTGGCACTAACCTATGAAATGCCCCCTATCCATTTTGGAGTAGCGACCGTCTAATAAATTGCTCTTGACTTGTTTGGCGATTAGGTCTGGATCATCTGTCTCGGATGAAAAAGAAAGAAAGAAATATGATTCACCATCTACCCCGGGGATCATACACTAAGCATAGTCATAAAACACTCTTAACACGTGACTATCACGTACTCACTATCAATCCAACACACTTAAGCCAAAATGTATCACCTCGAGCTATTCCTGTTTGGCAAAATGTCCCGGCATTTTGTGATATAAAACTACGCATTTCCACGATGTTAATGACCGGTGTCCTTCAAATTAGATTTCAGTTTTCGTTGAAATTGCGATCTGTATAACCCTTGTTTTCTCTTTCATTATTTAATAAACTGCAAATGTCGTAAACATACGATTGAAATCACTAATGCCTTTCTGTTGGGTTACGTCAATTACGTAGGATAATGGCACTGAACGCGCTTATGCATGGCACTACATAGTAACATCGATAAAATTTTCCGCTTTGAAAACAAAAAAATATACATTTAGAATGTATTTGCTGTGATCCTTCTCTATAACGGATTTTGTGTAGAATATGAAGATTTTTCCAAATATGCAGTTAGGAAACTAGGGAATTCGAATGCTTTGCTGCAATGGTGGAGCACAGTAAAGACGACGTTACAAAGGTGCACGTGGCGGACGTCACAACGTACCACTGACTTCACAATGAAGCGCATCTAACCCGTCATAAACAGTCTTCTTTTCCATTGTTTTCCGTTAGATTTCGGTACGTGGTAAGAAAAGTAAGGTGGGACCGGTTATCGGAACATTCTCTTCCTTTTCCATCAAGTCGAGAAGGAAACATAGGATGTACTTCGTCGCCATTGGGAACTCAATTCTGAACTACTTACGTTCACAAAGAACAATATTGCGACAGAAGGAGACAAAATCGCAATCGGAACATTTTCGGTCTTTACTCTCGTAACATAGGTGGCGCACTAAGACAGGTTCGAATCAACAAACACGTCAAAATTGATGTTTAATCCTTCTACTACTTCCGAAGTCAAATCACAACCTGACGGAAATTGCTGATACTATCTAACCGCGCTCATACACTACTGCGCAGAGACAATGTACTTAGGTTTAGACGACCTGGAAATCTAAATAGGCAGCGAAGGAGCATGAGCGATGAACAGCATGTTAAAATGAGTGTCATGTTAGTAATGTATCGCAGGCACTGGTGACTGAAAACATTTCTTGACGGTATTTGCATGTCAGCCATGTTGGTTTAATTCCAAGGCCTCGCCTTTATGTAGTTGTAGAGCAAATACTATTTGGACACTAGCGAACACATTTTAGTGGCACAAAGTTTAGCATCTACATAAGTTGATTTCGCGATTGGAAAATAGTAACCTATTTTATTGACGTAGGTTTTAACTAATCGCTGACAGCTTTGTACTGTGCTTTTAGGCAGCCATCTTTGTACGTTTTTCCCTTTTATGCGCTGCACCGATATGACGCTATAGATACGGTGCTTTTAGGCAGCCATCTTTGTACGTTTTTTCCCTTTATGCGCTGCACCGATATGAAGCTATAGATCCATCACTAGACGTAAGGAGGAGTTTCCAGTTAAGCCATTCCTGTATGGTTGCGACTCTGTGGTCTTAAACTAAGTAACATGAAAGAGCGAAAATCAACAAGTTTTGTAAAAATTTAACAAATAATGTATACCCCTAGTGAGACGTTCATTAGAATTCGCAGTTTTGTAAATTGAATCCCCAATAGTCCTGAAAGTTCAATCACCAGTCCAAACGTATGAAGTTCTAATTGAATCCCAATGGCTTTCCAAATAAATTTCAATGTTGAATGTGTTGATATGCTTGTAGTCTCGAATTTGCTAATGCGTTTATAGTTCTTCGTGAAACTCAAGCCTGCTTTCTGTTTATTTCTTTGTTTTTTCAAGTAACTCGAGACCATAAAAATCTCTTCATTATCTGACACTGAAATGACCTCTTTACGGAGACTTCTGTCCATCTGTCCCGTCAAGACAATTCATGTCCCGCACTCCTATCAAAACATTCCATATCCATCTGTCCCATCAAAATAATTCATGTCCGTCTGTCCCATCTTGTTTCCGCTCAGTTAACGTTTCAAGGACATCGTGCATTTAAACCAGATTTAATATCGGGTTTTAAATTGTGACGTCCTAGGTCAAGTTAAATGTTCATTATTTTCCAACAAAGCTTAACAGAGGTATGGCACCTGTTTGACTTGGAATCTTGTCCTTCATGTGTGAACATATGGACACATACATCAGTGTGGTTTCTGATTAAACGATGATGTACCTTCCTGCTAGGATTCAGGATTTTGTCAGGCACTACATTATGCTTTTATCCATGCTCGTAAATAAATACCTATATGCTTCTGTACACCGAAATGATAGTGGGGTGGGGTTTGGGGTTGTGGTGGAAATGTAGAATGATAAATCATACAGCAAATTAACCTAATCAGTTAGTTTAGAAGTGTTCAAATTGGGCTGCTGTGCAGCCGTAACCAGTTACACTTTCTCATTTGATCTTACTTGCCACCTTGCCAACCATTCCATATTCCAAGGTGTGTGTGTCTTTTGAGAGAGAGAGAGAGAAAGAGAGAGAGAGAGAGAATTGTATTTCTTTAAATATATATAATTGATTACATATTATATATTTATCGATGAAGATAATAAATATTTATATAATTAGGTCTATTTAGATATCAGATTTTAATTAATTAAAAAAATGAAGCACTTAGGACAGTAATGTGCATTTTAAATTGTTCAATATTTTTGTATTGATATTCTAGTTAGTTTTCTACACACAAAATGTCAGTTTTCTTGTTCTGTGATCAGGCAATTTTCATTATATACACACACGTGAGTCGGGGGAAAGTGAAGAAACCAGGTAACAGTATGTATAAAGAAAATTTGCCGTGGGGAAATGGACATGACTACAAGTCTTGTATCAAAATACTTAAAGGCGGGCCAAGCCCAATCAAACCAGTTTTAAAGCGTGTTTCTGACACAGCAAAAAAGGTGGTGGCTTTGTATTTAACCATATATCATGCATATTTCACTGTGTATACATTTTTGTATATTTTATCATGTAAATATGACAATAAAAATTTCATGAGAAAAAAAGAAAGAAACAGCAAAAGAAGCAAACTGCGTTGTATTGGTTACCGTTGAATAGAAGAAATACCTCAAAATATAGCAGCCACACTATTTTAATGCGGATTTAGCCCAACCAAATCAGTTCCTGAGAATGAAATTCTGACCTACACAAATAATGGAAGTGGCCCAAAGCACTAGATGTATCAATTGCAGTAAATGTATCAATCAAGTTCATATATAAACTTAGAATTAAACCTGTTGGAAAGACATTATGCAGACGGTGTGTGATGATGTATATGGATGGGGTGGGTGTTCCAAATATTTTATTTAAACTATCATAGAAGTCCCACCCAAGCTCTGTTTCGTTCGAAGTTAAATTTAGTGAAAGATAGATGTAAAGCCCCGAGCCCCCAGTCAACAATGCCGACGGCTATATGGCTAAATATAAAAAGGTTGAAATTCAGTGAATAACAATTTAATAACAAATCAGTAATCAAGTGACTCAATTTTCCAATTACACTCCTTCCGCTCGATCCTTCGATAAGCCTATTGCATCACTTGATTAGCAGTGTGTGGTTGATTTTCACGTGTCCTTGGGGTTGTTGTATCTAGTGTATCCTTTCTCTCTCCTATTTCTCCCAATACCTTCTCCTCTTCCTCCTCCTCCTCGATTTTCTCTAGACTCCTTTCCTCCTTCTCCACTTTCTCTAGACTCCTTCTCCTCTTACTTCACTTTCTCCCCCACGACTACTCTTCTGTCGAATTCGACTGTCTCGGCTACAGTCTCAATTCCGCCTCCAACTCTTGAAGACTTGGGTCCCAACAGAACCGTAAGTTCTCTTCAATAAAACTTCCTTTTCGAAGCTTTGTCTTTTATTGGAATCTACCTCTAATTTCTGCCGCCAGATTCTTTTCTCGGAGTAAACCCTATTGATCAGCAATCCTTTCAGGCAATACTAACTTAATCATACAAGTTCAGAATGTATCATTCGTGTGTGAATTGTAATCACGCCCTTTATCTCAATTTTGACTGGATATCACTGTGGACCGATCCAAGCAAACTTAGCGGACAATGTCCCTCTCGCTGTCTGTCAACGTATGGACAGATAAGAACACGCCTTGTTCACCCCGTGTGCTTCCTTTTGATCTTAAATGTTTCCTTGTTATTGCTTTTTTTCTGAAATAAGTATTTCCATTAATGAAAGAACAGCGCAAACATATGAGCCTATTATGTTTAGTTGATGACTTTTAAACATTTCACAACCTTAACTCATTTAGTATTGAAATGTGGTATAAGTGTAACATTTGAAGTGAGAGCCAATATGCACTTCTCACCAGTTATATTTTTCATACTTAATTGACATACCTGACATACCTGTATTTCATGTTCTACTCCTATTATCATTATTATTATTATTAATGCGTATTCACATATGTTAAGTTCTTCCTTTCAGCTTTTTTTTGTTACTATGTTCCTTTTAATATGTATATACATTTACAAATGCTACATTGGTAATGGTGACCTATCCCTTCTGTAACTACAGTTTTCCTTTTACAGCCGCGTCTACCCTTCTTTATGCGATAATACAACTTTCTTGTATGTTATACCAGACTTTTCATCCTATACCAAACAATGCCATCACTTCATATACAAACTAATGTCTTCCAAATAGCCTTCAAAACAAACCATGCAACAGAAAATTATGTGCAGCAAACAACCTCAGTTTTTTTTTTTCTTTTCACACATTATATGCATATTGACCTCAGTTACAGTGTTTCTACATGCCATGGCTCTCGTGTCCTCAATCTGTTCTTTTTTAAAGTACCAATCTTATTCTTGTACATTAAAGAGTTGGAGGAACCAAATCGATGAATAACTAGTCAGAACTTGAAACAAAAGTTATCTGAACCACTTGCACGGGTGTGGTGTGTATACTTTTGTTTTCATGGCATAGCACCACGTAAATTCCAGTACAACCTTGTTGGTTGTTTGTATCACGTAATCCGGCCTTCACTAACTACCTAACAGCAAACAGCTGATACACGTGTAAACAGAGAAACCTGGTGAGACGAATGCACCGATTATCGAGCTCATGCATGTGCACACAGAATATTTAAAAAGGAATCAATACACATTATACAAGTATTTTGATATTTAGAAAATCTAAGAAGAGAATGATTTTGATTGGTTTTACTGGCACTTTCCGGATTTTAGAAAATGCTGACTGACTTCCGTTGCGTGTGATCTAGTAATTATATGGGTGGGTAGTTATATAAGAATGTAAGCAGATAAAATGGTAGATAGGAATGCTAATAGGTCGATATACAGCTATGTACGAGGAAGTAAAGAGCTATTGTCAGTCACACCAATCGCAATTAAAAATAAGTATTTCATCTTTTAACATATGGTGTAAATGTATCCAGCTTTTCTACGTAACTTATATATTCAAGTACCAAACAAGCACAACTGCATAGGGTCAGTTATGTTGTCGCACAATGCGCCGGCGGATCTGGATCTATCTACTTTGTCAGGAGCAATCAGTAGAACAAAGAAAATAGACCCTGGTCTGACCGCGGATTAAGCTAAAGCAGACAAGGTTCCATCGTGTTTGAAGTTGGACCAAACTTATACGCTAATATAGGCGGTAAGAAAATTCAATATTGTAACGGTCCTGTTACAGCTGGAATGCCAGTCAATCAAGATAACGACCGCATAGCGTACGTAATGCATACATCTGGATGTTATCAGCACGTATGCATGTCAAGGTCATTTTTACGCTATTTACCTGTTGGGGTCGGCGAAACACATAGACAAAATAGGTTAGAGAAAAAGAAGAAGAAAAACGGTCACTGTAGCTTCATCACTTCTATGACCTGTGAGAAAGCATACATACCGATACCGTGTGAACTGTCTGGCAACCGAATCATACATGTATATCAAAAGACGTTTACTTTATTTGTTTGCATTTCCTATTTTTATATTATTATTTAAATTGTCTCATTGCCTGAGATCATTCTGCAATCTCTGCTTCCCTTTTGGTTCAGTTGTGGAATGTTTATATTTGATATGGCACAGACACGTGTAGCGTTTAAATCTGTAAATAGGCAGGGTAGCGAATCGGAACACCCCGGCATTGTACCTATTTTCACTACCAAAGACAAAAATGTATACCTCATTATTACATTTCCAGGACTGACGTTAATAACTACAATTAATTATTGAATACAGGTAACTCACCACTCTTGAAAATATTTGGGGCCTAGACGATTACTCACATCTCGCGACTGTGCGCATGTTCGAGTTTCCATTCGAGCGACGAGAGTATGTGAGAAAGCTTGCCAGGAGCTTCTCGTTGGTCGGTGGTTCCGTACCGGGATTTTCTGAGCTCTACATGCAACTAGTATACTGTGCGATATGGCCTATCATGTGCTGGAAGAAAAAAAACATTAACACTCCATCCCCCAAACAAGTCTGAACAATATTTGAGGGCTCTTAGATTACATATTACTAATTTGTAATCCCTTTTGAGTGTTATGATATCACAAGCTATACTTTAGTTATTTTGCTTACATATCTCATATGATGTAAAATATTACAAACTGGGTGTAAAACAAAATCTTGTCCTGTCTTGTCCTGGCATTCTTATCAGTCGGACGCGGAGGTCATTGTGCTTCGATCTGTATATTTACATAAGCGAAATAAACTAAACAGTACTATTTACATCACCTCTAAATAGTTTGAGAACTATTCAGTCGCGACTGCAACCTGTTAACCACCCAAGCCACCGCTTCATCTTGAAGAAAGGAGTGTAATGAATTCTATCATAGACTGCGTTTTGCTGTTATTTTTTGCTGTTATTAAAACGGGGTTTTCACTCCATGAAGTGCTGATACTTCATTTTAACTGAAAAGGAATGTATGAGTGAATGAATTTGTTAGCAACAAGGACGACAATACCGCATCTAAGTAAAGAACACACTCTAGACTTCTCGAGACCTATGTACGAATGCACATGAATACATAAGCCATCTTGAGCTGGTATTTGTTGAATAAATACGCATTGTCGTCATATTTTTGCCTTGAAATGTATATAATGGAAATTAATATAACTTAAAAGTTACAATAAGAAGTTTAAAGTTGTTATTTACACTGTGCATGCGTTTCTCGTAGCACAGTCACTCTGGCGCTTTTACTTTTGCCTACAATGATTTCTTTAACCTCCGTCTGATAAATACAACCAAACTAATGCACGACATCCAAGCTAACCTAACAACTTGCTTACCTCCTACCGCAGAACAACTCGATAACTGTCTGCGTTCATTACTTGACAAACATGCCCCAGCTACCAAGTGCAGAGTATCAATTCAAAAGTGTTCTCCGTGGTATAGCAGTGTTAGGGACCAGCTTCGCACTGCTAAAAGAGACTGCCGTAAAGCTGAGAGGCTTTGGCTTTCCACCAGACTCACTATTCATAAGCAAGTCTATGAAGCCACTAAGAAGAGTGTCACAAATGTAGTCCATGCAGCGAAATCAGCCCACTACACTACTAAGATCATGGAAAGTTCCAGCTGCAAAGACCTCTTCGAGATTACTAACAAGCTAATGTCAAGGAACAAATCAACACCACTTCCAACTACCTTCTCTCCAGTCGACCTTCCGGACATGTTTGCAAATTTCTTCCGTGACAAAGTACAAACCTTTAGAGATAAGCTTCACACCACAATTTCAATTGACTCGTCGTCACCATACAGTTGGGATACAGAATTTGAGCGGCAACCATTAGCAGCATTTGAACCTGTCTCTATGGATTTCGTACGTACAATCGTGATGAAGAGTGCACCAAAGTCATGTGAACTTGATCCAATTCCAACATCACTGCTGCTTGAGTGCTTAGATCTATTATTGCCTTCACTAACTGACGTTATTAATACCTCTCTCTCATCTGGGGAATTCCCATCATTTTTCAAAACTGCCATTGTAAAGCCTCTGCTGAAGAAACCAACACTAGACCATAACGATTTAAAGAACTACCGCCCAGTTTCTAATCTCCCATTCATTTAAAAAATCTTAGAAAAGGTTGTTCTATCCCAGCTTGTATCTCATCTAAATTCAAATAGTCTTTTTAGCAATGTACAATCTGCATATCGCCCTTGCCACAACTCTTCTAAAAGTAGTGAATGACATTCTCTCTGCGTTGGATAGCGGAAAGATTACAGTCTTCACCCTCCTTGATTTGTCTGCAGCATTTGACACAATAGACCATGATATATTACTTCACCGTCTCCGGCATGTATTTGGCATTCATGATACAGCCTTACTGTGGTTCAAGTCCTACTTGGTCAACAGGATACAAATTATATCTGCAAATGGAATACACTCCAGCCCAGTTGATCTATGTTCTTGGACCTGTTCTCTTCATTCTGTACACTCAGTCGCTCTCAAGTGTCATAGATCATCATCAGTGTCTCACCAATTGTACGCTGATGACACCCAAATATACAAATCTAGCCACCCAACTGAAGTTGATGCTACCATCCAAGGTGTAGAGAGGTACATTTCTGATGTGAAATCATGGATGACTTGTAACAAGCTGCAGATGAATGATGATAAAACTGAGGCCATTCTGATCACAACACAAAGACTTTCTCATTCACATCCTTTACTGCAAACAATAAATATCAGCAACGCGAACATTAAATTAACACAATCAGTACAAAACCTAGGTGTTACTCTGGACAGTACTCGCACATTGCACCAACATGTCATGAACATATGCAAGGCTGTATATCTTGAGCTGAAACGCATCAGCTCCATTCGCAAATAACTTTCAGTTGATGCCACTAAAACACTTGTGTGTTCGTTAGTACTTTCAAGACTGGACTATTGTAACTCAATTCTGTCTGGTTCATCTCAATATCTACTCCATAAACTTCAAAAAGTTCAAAACACAGCGGCTCAGATCATACTTAGAGTACCACAATCAGAGCACACCTCCCCGCTGCTCTGTACCCTACACTGGCTATCCGTTCGATCCAGAATCAAACACAAAATTTGTTCTCTGTGCTACATTTCACTGTTGGACTGTAGTCCAACATACCTATCTGACCTCACCTATGTGTACACACCAGCAAGATACTTACGCTCCTCTTCTGACAATCGTATACTCATTATTCCCACTATGAAACAAAGTCATATGGACAGCGTTCTTTTGCATACCAGGGCCCAGCAACTTGGAATGAATTGCCCACTGAACTTAGACACAAAGACACTGTGATCACATTCAAGAGGGCTCTCAAAACTCACTTATTTCAACTGCAAGAACAAACTTAAAGACCTAATAATGTTTCCTACCTGAAATATTCTCAGCATGTTTTTTTATTTTTTAATATTTTTCAGATTTCATGTTGTTTGTTTTTGTAATAATATTATTATGTTTTCTATTTTATAGGTGTTGTCTAATGTTGTAAAGCGCTTAGAGCTTCTAAAGATTAGGCGCTATACAAAGTCCTCATTATTAATATTATTATTATTTAACATCATATGAAACAGTTATGCTACATTTCAAGTAGAGCCCACCAAACGGAAATCATTCATCCGGGTCATGAAAGATGACGTTCTTTTCCAAAGGCAACGAATGCTGAATAACTTTATGATAAACACTGATGTTAGGAATCCAATACAATTTTATTACCATTCACCAGTGTCTGCTAAAGGAACGAAGATCCATGAATACTTTCATATTTGTCAAGATGATGCCTTGCCAAAACTGGGGCTGTTTCAAATAGTTTTAGGTCCGAATCTGCCGGAATGGCGCAAAACTGAATTTCGACCAGACGGAATTTTTTGTGTTATAAAAACAAATTAGATTGATTATTCGTGTCACTGAAGGTGACTGATACTCGACGAAATCTGTTAATAGGAACATTAATAGCAAACATCTGTAGCACTTTAGTTTGGTTAGTTCCTGGTTGATAAGCACCCTTTTCAACGTTTCACACAGAGGATGACAACTTTGCATGTCGGTCTTCGCGACGCCGCTGTCATTGTAGACACATTTCGCTCCAGTTTATAGTTTTAAACCTTCACGATACCAAATCCTCTCATAAACAGTTTTATACCAACCGCAGGGTTTTTTTTAATAAAAAAATTCATTTGGACCAGCTATGTAAATTTAATTTTGTACGGCCCGTGCGAGCAATGAAAGCGTCTTTAACATGGAATAAATGACAAAATAAGTGGATTATGTAACGAATTATTTCATGGTTTTAAGAGAATGGTGAAACATGCAACAAGTGCGGATGCAGTAACAATGCACAAAAAAAACAAAAAAAAACAAAACAAAACAAACAACAAACTTACTCTTATAAACCAGTCACACTCAGTCTGATTCTTCATCTGAATGTATTAAACCACATGATTGTACTATCCAACTTTAGGGAGACCACGTGTTATTATTTTAGTGTGGGTAAGAAATAAATCTTAAGTTAATACCATTTTTACTCGCTTATAAGTGGTATGGTGTGACCTGGCTATGACTTAGCATTATGCTGGACCCAGGTCAGTTGATCCTTTTTAGTGATGAATCTAACAACGCTATCTGCAATATGCTGGACCCAGGTCAGTTGTTCCTTTTTAGTGACGAATCTAACAACGCTATCTGCATTATGCTGGACCCAAGTCAGTTGTTCCTTTTTAGTGATAAATCTAACAACGCCATCTGCACAGAAATATGACAGTAATCCCCTTCCATGCTCTGAAGCTAAAATAAAGTTGCAAATAATTATATGAAATGCATTTTTCTGATTTGTTTATAATTAACGTGTTGCATATTGACATGTAAGATGGACTCGATCCGTCTTTTGTTATCGCCGATTTATCAACCCACATCATATGGCCTTGACCTTACATTCATCCGCTGCATATATTGAGTCGAGCATAGATATGTGTTATTGTAGAGAACGACGATAGTGGAATTATATTTTTACCTTTGTCGTTTGAAACATTCCTGTTCCCTCCTAATGTGAGCAAGCGGGGGAAGATGGCTAAATGTCTTTATTATGGTTTGAAAAAGAAACGTCGTGAATAACTTGTGAATTTCAAGGAACTTAATTAGGTATTTGTTTCTGTCCCATGTTCTGTGTAAACTTGAAGTTGGGTCAGATATGACTAATACGAAATATTCAGCAGTTTTGTCTCGAGAAGACGAGTTAATAACAAACTTTATTTATTTTGGTAAGAATAACTTCATGATATGTCTGCCACTACCAGTTATCTTTATTAAATTCTTAAAGACAATGTTGAATACTTTGTAACTCATATTTATTTTTAGCAAGAAATGGAGATGTATGGACATAGTGTATGAATGGTTATGATTTACCTTGTTAGACATGTTTGGTAGATTAGTAGTTTAGCGGTTTATTCATTCAGAGAAGACACCTGTTTCATAGATATAACAATAGTGAGATCTCTGAGTAACTATTACTATCATTTGTAGAGTCTTAATAACTGTTGTCTCGTATTTTCGTCAGTTTTAAAATTGGCAAGTCATGACATTTTGTGAAGTTTGCTTTTGTAATGGTGGGAATCAGAAAGCTGTGGTAGCACCGTCCAGCCAGTGTCAGCTGCGTGTGTTCTTGGGGGAAAGCACTGAGCTCCAATTCTCAGCGTGTGTTCTTGGGGGAAAGCACTGAGCTCCAATTCTCAGCGTGTGTTCTTGGGGGGAAAGCACTGAGCTCCAATTCTGACGACATGATGAAGCCAACAATATGTTACAAGTGTTGTTGAAACTGTCAAAAATCAAAATACCGTTCTAAAGATGGCATTTGTCGCTTATTATGCTTTTCATCTGCCCTGTCTCAAAAGCCTTTGCACTTTACTGCCAATTGCGAGACTAAGACGACGACACTGGCGCTGACTAAATACGAAGCTTACGAGTATGTCTCTTTGGTTTCACTCTACAGTGTTCATGTTCTACCGCACTCAGATGTTCGCTATTCGTCTGTATGGTTTCGCTTTACAGTTTTCATGTTCTGCAACGCTCAGATGTTCGTTATGGGACTTTATGGTTTCACTCTGCAGTGTTCATGTTCTGTAATGGTCAGATGTTCGCTATTCGTTGATATGGTTTCAACAGTTTTCATGCTGATACCACACTCAGATTTTAGCTATTCGACTTTATGGTTTCACTCTACAGTGTTCACGTTCTACAACGCTCAGATGTTCGCTATTCGTTGATATGATTTCAACGGTTTTCTTGTTTCTACCATACTCAGGTGTCCGCTAGTCGTCTTTATAGTAGTTTCACTCTACAGTTTTTGTGTTCTACAACGCTCAGATGTTCGCTTTTCGTTGATATGGTTTCAACAGTTTTCTTGTTTCCACCATACTCAGGTGTTCGCTATTCGTCTTTATAGTTTCACTCTACAGTGGTAGTGTTTTGCAACGCTCAAATTGTCGATATTCCGTCTTTGAAAGCATTATCTAGCTTAAAACTCGTACTGAAGAATGGTCGGGTCAGACTTGTTATTACTGACTGAAAGCTTTTCAAGCAAACTTGAAAAGTTCAAATCAGTCATTTAAAGTAATCAAGCTAATAATAGACTAAAATTCGGTTTCACTCAGTCCAAAATAAACGCTTATGTTAAGCATGATATATATATATATATATATATATATATATATATATATATATATATATATATATAAATGTTATAAATCTTATTATAACACGTGGTGTCATGTTGAATATATGTGCTCGGCTAAAAAAATTATTCGCACATAAATTTTCATGAATCGATAAGGATGTAATTTATAATGGTTCTGTTAAATACACATTAAATGTGATGACTGCGTTACATTTTCTGAACATTCTGTCTTCAAAGTTGAACTGGGTCCACATTCCTAGTTGAGACGTTTTCTGAAAGCGGAATCGTTATGAGCCAATCGCTCATATTGTATCCAGGTGAAGATCTAAGATAGAAAATGATATATTTTAAAACTTTTGTTAGACGCTATGTATTACCGTTGACAAATGCGCTTTTGAAGTACATTGCTTTTTCCGTTTTGCTTCAGAAGCAGGTATTGCTATTTTCGTTGTGATAAAAAGATAATCGTGTGTACATGTAACAGTAGATCTAAATCACCTAGCACGTTATAGCTTAGTTATTATGTATTTTAAAGCTTCGTTTCGTCGTTTTTCAGTCATTTATCGAATGAATTAGCAGTAAGTTGGTAGCTAGGTAGGAGTCCGCTACATTGACGTACTCACTGCGTCTATCTGCTTGTCATTTTATATCTGTCTGTATACAATGGGGCCCCCAACTCAAACCACCCTGAGGGCCGCATGAGGGCATTTTCGATGTCCCAAGGGCCACAACACCTTTGTCATCTCTTATGACACCTTGTGACACCAATCATTTTGCAGTCCACAGGATACGCATGCGGCCCGCGGGTTTGAGACCTTTTGTAAGATCATTTGTTATATCGATTTATCCGTAGGCCTTCGACTACCCAGCATGGTGGATAATAAAAAATATTTCGTAATATTTGGAGACTGGAAGATCCAAGAGGGTCTAGGAGTTCTGTAAATGATTTAAAAGATAAATTCGATGAAAATGACAATCCGTAGACTCTGATTCTCTCTACATCTGTCTGTCTGTCTGTTAACCTGAAACCCATCGGAAAACAATCTAGGATAAATCTACTTTTAAAAAATATTGTCGTATATATGAAGCCGTTTCTATTCGTATAGTTTCTGATTGTGTGCTCACAACCCACCCCCAATCGATCGCGTGCGCGCGCGCAAGAGGGGGGGGGAGCTATAATGAGTCAGCAAAGGTGCATATTATCTTTGCCACTGTGAACCAGACACTTATCGATCAGTCGCATATTTGTGGTTTGTCGATCGTCTACATGGAATTCCAAGTGTAATTTGTCTCACAGGAGGTCAGACGGAGTAAGCAGCAAAAACGTTTCTAACAACTTCTTGCGGTTTATCTTATAGACTTCTTGGTTTATTTTACTATACTTTTCTTTTGATCTGAACAGCTACATTGTTAAATAACGATTTTATCAAAGTTCTATTCTTTGGTGAAACAGACCGCTGTCAAAACTCAAGTTTCTGGTGAAAAAGCGATTGATACAACTCGTGTGTCGCGAGTTTTGTTATTCATCTACGATACGCATGTACAAACCGCATTTCCTTTTTTTCTTTTCTTTCTTGCTGTTGCAAGAGGTGTCATATTTGTGTCCGACAAATTGAAAATCTGTTCCTATAGGACTTTATGATAGTAGTAGTAGTATTAGTAACGGTAGTACGAACAGCATCAGTAGCGGTTATAATGTTTGTTTTTGTACTTATGATGGTGGTAGTTATGCTATTAGAATTAGTAGAAGCAGCTATCAGTAAAATCGCCAAATTTGACCTATTCCTTTTCATTTGTACAAAACAGAGCAGCTTATTCAAAAGTCCTCTTCGATGGCCGTTAGAATAATGTGAGATGGGAGAAAGATTACGAATAGGTCACAGACAACCACGTGACTGAATCAGACGAGGGGAACATAAACCGTAGCACGTGGCTGCCTGAGAATAAAAGCTAGGACTGCACAAGTGCAAAGCGAATGTGTTAAAACTAAAACATTTCGCCATGTTCATTTAGATTTTAGACTGTAGGAATGTAGTAGCTCGTTTTGTATTGCTATTTTTCTTGGTTCTCAGTGCTGTTGACAAACAAGATTGGGGGCATCGAGTGACCGAGTGGTCTAAAGCGCACACCGTTCGGGATCACTGCCATCTCACCTCTGTCTGCGTGGGTTTGAGTCTCAGGCTTGGTTAACATGGGTACATGAGAAAGCTTTCCAGTAGCTTCTCGTGGGCAGTGGTTCTTCCCGGGGTTTTCCATGGTTCTTCTTGCACCAGTCATACTGGCTGCCATGTATAGCCTATCGTGTGCTGACACTTGAACAAAAACTACAACAACAAGAAAGATTTACTAAGTTCCCTTCACTGTTCCCTTTCGGGGTCGACGTTGGATAAACTACATTCTGTGTTAGTAATTCCTGTATAATCCATTATACCAAAAATTCCCAGTAACTATCTACTTATAGCGAAGCCGTGAATATCACCTCGTACTGGTTATTTTTAGATACTTGACCGAATTACTACAGTAGACAGATATTTCCTATCATAATGTTTACAGGCTCGACTAAGGGCAATTCATCTGATACTATGTTTAATCACATCTAAATTAAGTTCAGTAATTGCTCATGCTTGTTCATGATTGGTTTATCAACATTTTGTTTATTGTCAATGCGCTTACTTGTTGGAACATGTCTGCGTGTCAGCTTATCTGCATCAAAATATTACTAGATTAATTAAACCAGTCTTCGTATGATGTACGCGTTAGAAATTTCTTTTGCAGCGTTTAAATATATTCGTCTACCATAGTTCTGCAGCTGCGTGAGACCAAATTTATGTGGGAAGGAAAACACGAATGACTACCAATCAACCAACCGTGACTGAGATTTCAGTATCTAATATGACGTTTTGACTCACTTAAAAAATACTCTGTACTGTACTTATTCATTAGTGTTTAAAAACATAAATACATAAAGCGGTCAAGGTTAAAATACTGTTTAATATTGATTAGTATTATCGTAGATTTCGCGACCGAATTTTCACTTTACACTAGGTGATTTCTTGGAATAGGTTTCAAAGTCAATTCACACCATGCTGTGTGTGAGAGTGCATGATGCCTGATATCGTTATGAAAACTACCTTATTAGATATTTAAGTTTTTAATGTATCACAGATGCATTGTTCTCCGAAAATATGAACCCGGAAAGTTAATGAAAATTTATAGAAATGGATGATTAGCGGGATGAATGAATGAATGAATTAATAACTGGTTAAGTATTAATTAGTATTACATGTCCAGGGATGGGTGCCGAGGTGGCTCAATTTTGAACGTTCCGGACTTGATTGCCAAATGGACATAGTACACAATTAATTTTACTATATGGTCTCCACATTTGTTTCTCAGTACTGACCTTTCCACTGTGTGACAATCAATGCAAATCATATGTTAATCTAAAATACCTTCAAAGATGACTTCACGGTGAAGTTCTTGTCAAAGGTTGACCTGCTCTTTTTTTAGATGATTGACTGTCAACATAACAGCATGTAAACAGAACACATATTTCACTTCCGGATCATCACCAAGGCCTTATTACTCACTGTGCACTGTCGCCAAAATACATACAGACAACAACACCCTGAGCTCATATTATCAAGAAAAAACAGTTACCTTTAAACCCCTACCAAAAATGCATAAATAAAACTCTTCTATCACCACCAAAATGAGAGAGGAAAAAATGTTCTAAAAATAGACTAGAACTACATTCGTGGGTACTGAACTGGAAGTATTAATTGTGATGTAATTCCAAATACCTCGTGGCGTACTCGATTGGCAAACAACGCGTGCCGGACAAAATATCGCCAGTTCAAATTCGGCCGAGTCCTGTGATGTGTTTCTGGGCAAGAAGCTTTACCACCAGTGCATTGTCACTGCATAGCCTTCCATATGTTCATGTGCCGTTTAAACGTCAAGTAAGAAACAAAATACGTGCGCTTTTTACCTTTTGTTTATTTTGTTTTATGCTAATGTTATGAAGACGTGTCTCAAAATAATGTTATCGAGTGAATTTGCCTCAGGTTTGAGACTGAGCTTCGAACTTCATTATCAAGGTCACTGTGATTTACTAGCTGTTAAGATTTTGCAATATTTCTAGTCTTTACACGAAGCAGTTTTGAGCCGTGGCTCCGATGAAATCTTTTATTCCGTGTATAGTTTGTCACAACACGAATTCACAGCAGATGCAAGAGCCTTGATGTTTCCTTTGAGAAACACTTTTAGGCTGTTGAAGCTGCTTTAGAAAAAAAGATAATTAAAATAGAATTGGAATAGAAAGAAGGGACGAAGGAAAGAAAAAATGAAAACAGCAACAAGTGTCTGACGCAAAGGTCAGACCCCTAGGGTGGATTAATTCTATCAACACCGAAGCATAATGACTGATTATGTTTATTTCGTTACTCAACAGGTCGAAATCAACATGGCATACTATGAATACTGGTGCAGCTTTGAAACAGCAAAATGCCTATTGAACATTTTCTCCCTGAAGATAGAACCCCAAAACCAGGTTTACACTGATAGGTTTAAATAACGGTGGTCGTGATTGTCTAAGTAATGACAATGCACCGAGTCCGACATTGTTGTTGTTGCTGTGGGGTTTAACGCCATTTTTCAGCAAACGATAGACTATACATGGCGGCCAGTATTAATGGTGGAGGAAGAATCCGGGAAAACCCCAGAAAGAACCACCGACCCGCGAGAAGCTACTGGCAAGCTTTCTCACATACCCACATTGGCCGAATCCGTGACTCGAACCCATGCAGACAGAGGTGAGATGGCAGTGATCCGTGACGAGTCCGACATGTGTACTTGAGCAGTGATACAAACGCGCACAGATCACAGAATGATGTCCACATTTCATACTGCAATTAAATAAACCAGTCAAATACTTATGACATGGGCCTTTATTCAGCTTTGATCTAGAATTGAGTTCCCTCTAATAAATAATAATAAAAAGATGCACCTTAAAAGAAAATAACGATGAAAATAACATCTTTTTCGACCTCAGGCCGGACTACATAAACTGTACATGTCATGTGGCCGATTAGTATGAAGCATCCTGCTTGAGGGACAATAATTTCAATTTCTACACGTTTTAGGATGTAAATGTGTTGCAATTTAATGCTTCTTTTAATTGTTGTGAAGGATCCTCTAGTGATGATGGAAATCAGTTTGTGTGACTGTAATCGTAGTCGAAGGTCATGCGATGAAAGACAGCAGTCACGTGATGAAAAATTAATAGAAGCCTTCACTTGCATTGGTAAAGGACAATAAAATTTTACCCTTGGGTCAGAATTTTGCGTCAAACAGCCTCGTGTCTGACTCCAAAATCTGAACCCGATGAATGAATGCTCCTATTAGACAACGATCGATAACAAAGGAGTATTTTCTCATAGTCCTCAACGAAAAAAGAATTTAATTCACAACGGCATATTGTGACGACTGATGGCCCCCGCCCCTGCCCCTCCCCTCGAAACTTTAAATGACGTTTATATCAGCGTTCAAAGAACAGTGGTTAAGACCGATACGGTAGCGTCCAAACTGTGTGTGCGTAGGAAGCGCAATGATACAAATATGAGGAGATCAAAAAGTAAGGTCCACTTTTATCCACAAGATAACCGAGACAGAAAAAAGTAATGATATTGTCTTAGATTAATATTTTATATAGGATTGATATACAATTTATAACTAGTCAGAATATTTTCTTTTCAAATCCGACAGCGCCATTTTTTACTGGCAGTTGGACTACATGAGCTGTGCATGTAGCATGGCCCATCAATTCGCAACGTAGTGTAAACGGAACATCGGACCAATGGCCCATCAATTCGCAACGTAGTGTAAACGGAACATCGGACCAATGGCCCATCAGTTTGCAACGTAGTGTAAATGGAACATCGGACCAATGGCCCATCAATTCGCAACGTAGTGTAAACGGAACATCGGACCAATGGCCAGTCAATTTGCAACGTAGTGTAAACGGAACATCGGACCAATGGCCCATCAATTCGCAACGTAGTGTAAACGGAACATCGGACCACCTCGGGTTTTGCAATAAGAAAAAAATATGCGTAAGATGCATGTTTGCGAGGTAATTTACAGAAAGAAGAAAACACCAACCTAGTCTGATCATCTCAGCTATTTCTAAGATTGGATTGATTTTACGATTTTCAGGGAAGTTGCGAATAAAAAAAAAACCAGTTCAATGCATTTGAAACTTCTCTGTAAATCCTTGTTTTGTAAATAGCTGATGTGGTCCGACGGTAGCTATCGGCGTACATGTGTGCGTGTCTGTGTGTCTATGTGTGTTTTATGATATGGATTGTTAACAGTTCGATGCATTCGCAACTTTTCTGTTAAACCTCGTTTCGTAAATAGGCGATGTGGTCCGAACGGCAGCTATCGGTGTACATGTATTTATATGTGTGTGTGTGTGTGTGTGTGTGTGTGTGTGTGTGTGTGTGTGTTTTGGATTTTTAACGTCGCTTTAACAATTTATCAGTCATATATATCTCTACGATGTCTACAGTGTGGCGGCTTATAGTGATGTTTAGCACTGGGGCATCATGCTGCAGACATGTAGCATTATGTCCCACCCAGTCACATTATCCTGACACCAGGCCGAGCAGTTCAAACACTAACCTCTTAATACTAAGCGCCTAGCGAGGCAGCTGTTAGTACCATTTGTATGAGGCTTTGGTATGACTCAGACGGGGTCCGAACCCACGATCACCCGCGCCCCAGGTGGACGCTCTAGGCCACCATAGCGGTTATCGGCTTACATTAAAGGTTTGATCTGTAGTATAGACCGCAAAGTTGCGAATGGTAAACGGGATACTAATTTCAACCGCCGCTAGTTTTTTGTTGTAAAAGATGTCCCAAATAATGTTTTTCTTGATTATTGTGAAAGAATACTCAAGTGATGACCGAATTCGGTAAGTATTTGCTACGTTGTTTGCACTAGTGCACTGTACTCGCAGAACACAATCATGTATTAAAAAAGAGCAGTCACTTGAATATCATCCACCGGTGTTCTACACTGGAAAACACGACCTAGCACATGTATGAATGTGGGAAAACCGTCTCCATTCATAGTCAGCAGTTATTCCGTGTCATCTCGCATTAGCCTATGATTTGCTAACTTGTGCCGGGTTTGCTGCTCATCGAGCGCTTTACAACATTCACACTGGATTCAAGAACTCAATATGTGGTATGTGGCAGAAATAACATACACTAATATATATATATATATATATATATATATATATATATATATATATATATATATATATATATATATATATATATATATATATATACACACACACACACACACACACACACACACATATCACTGTGTAGAAAGGTAAGAAATAATACAATATAGCAGGGAATTTGTTTTTGATTTTCATGGCTTATTGAATTCAATCTAATATATCTCTTGGAAGTAATTCTAAAGTAAGCGCAATTCTTTCATAAAAAAAGTGTTAACGTTTGCTTTTGCAAATCGTAAAATTGACGATGCTTATTTGAGGACTTTCGTTGCCAGATCTTCATTTTCGGAGGTACGTAGTTTTGCACATTATAAAGATCTTTCATTTCAGAGTTAAAAGTACATCTTGCTTGTATTTGGCAATCCCGTAATGTCTAAAGAGAAGTGATTGTTTTTCTTTATTAAAACAACAACACAACAACAACGACAAGAACAACAACAAACACCAGATCTTTTGAAGTTTGGTACGCGATATCGAGATGCCTCATATCCCCTTTGTGGACGAAGTCGCGTTCGGTAGGTATTTAAGCATTTTGAATGAAACACAATAAGCATAATCTTGTCCTCCTTTCTTTCTTTTGCAAAAGTTCACCAACCGGTTTCTGCATAAACAAAGCTCTGTTGAGCAAATATGGGTGCAGCTTCCAATCAAATTGTTTGCTCAATATGTCCGAATCTTCAACAGAGCAATTATTCCAGATTGAGAAACCTATTCTAAAATTGGACGTATGAATAGTATAGTTTCGTCAACATAGATATTCACATGCGTTCTGAATGATGAAAATAACATGATCAGTCCATTTAGCATCAGAAGATAAAGTTAGTCCAAAATCAGTTAAGAATTTGTCTGTTTTCGAAGTATTAAAATTAACAAGTATGTCGTGTGCCCATAAATGTTTTCCAATATTGTTTGTAATCCTTTGTACTCGTGAAGGGTCTGTCGAAGTCGAAAGTGAAGTATCATCAGCAAATATCATCGCAAGCGAGTTAAAATTGAAGAAAAAATAGTAAAGGGACTAACACAGAACCTTTGGGAACCCCAGTACTTAATTGACATTCTGATGATACTGAAGTCCGATAGAAAATTCTCTGGTTGCGGTTTGAAGTTTTCCGGCAATTACATGTTTTGAAACTGATTACGTAACCATTTAATCCATACTCTGTTTAAATCTTTACCGCCGATGAGGAACGTCAAACACTTGATTTCAGTCGAATCAACAGAAAAATATAGTTTTGTGATCAAGTTCAAGTAGTTCACGAGTTGTTGGACGACTTGCATGAAATCCAGACTAATAATATCTCGAATCATTTTCATGTAAAAGTTTATATATATATATATATATATATATATATATATATATATATATATATATATATATATATATATATATATATATATATATATATATATATATATATATATATATATATATATATACAGTGGAAATGCCATGTCTGTATGAACAATAGAAATGATAAGTCTTACAGTGGAAATGCCATGTCTGTATGAACAATAGAAATAATGATAGTGGAAATGCCATGTCTGTATGAACAATAGAAATGATAGTGGAAATGCCATGTCTGTATGAACAATAGAAATGATAGTGGAAATGCCATGTCT
The DNA here is from genome assembly GCA_028554795.2 of Sinohyriopsis cumingii. Lineage (NCBI taxonomy): Eukaryota > Metazoa > Mollusca > Bivalvia > Unionida > Unionidae > Sinohyriopsis > Sinohyriopsis cumingii. The sequence continues at coordinate 6,922,906 of CM068827.1, read as the reverse complement.
GTATGAACAGTAGAAATGATAGTAGAAAGGCCATGTCTGTATGAACATCGGTCAATATGAACATCGGAAGAGTAATGGTAAAAACAACAGTTTCTAAATGGCCAGATTAGGGTCTGTATTGGATGTCCTAAGGGCTTCATTTTCAAAAAGGACCAACTTGACCTAAGTTTAAAACTACGACTTTCCTCTGATTGGTTCAGGAAGAGTAGCGATAATAAACTTTTGTTAACGGATGGTCAGACACGGGACAATGGATGATATGCTCTTGAATAGTCTGATCTTCAACTAGTAGAGATAAACTCTAAATACAATGCATAGTTAAATTTGGCCGCACTGGACATGGACAATCTAGGCATAATTGCTTTTTAACATTTGCAATATCAATCAAGCGTAATGACAACTCCAGAATTATCTTGCCTAATGTTTAAATAGAACATCATGTGTACAAATACTTACACATTTCTACAAGTGATGCCTTTCGAATATACAATAAGGCTTCGTTGATATATTGCAAAGAAACTTTGAAAGACCTTTTGTTATTATGTTTACTTGGAAGCATTCCGCATTTCTAATGTACGGCAATGCAGACTAACTGATATCTAGTGTAACTGATATCTAGTGTAACTGATATCTAGTGTAACTGATATCTAGTGTAACTGATATCTAGTGTAACTGAAACTACTGGAAGATGACCACATTTTGATTCACTCTTGTAGACCTGCTCTTTCCATTTTTGATAAAATTTTCTCGGAGGTGTGACTATTCATCAAAATCAATATTTATAAAAGAAACTAAAATCCAGTATGCCTTTCATCATTTGAATGGTACAAAGTTAGAACCTGTACATCTAAAATAAATTAAACATGATGCTAATTATGTAATTTCGTTTAGCTGAACCTTTAGGCAGTGCTAACCTTTACAAACCCATTTGGCATAATTCGACCATACTGATTAAGCTATCAACGTCCTTCAGTTATTTATAAATTAAAGTGAATAATTTGGACCATGTTAATATGTTGTTATTGTAGGGTTTAACGCCATATTTTTAGCTCACGATAGGCTATACATGGCGGCCAGTATCAATGGTGGAGGAAGAACCCGGGAAAACCTCGGAAAGAACCACCGACCCACGAGAAGCTACAGGCAAGTTTTTTTGAATCCGAGACTCGAACCCACGCAGACAGAGGTGAGATGGCAGTGATCCATAACGGAGAGTGTTTTAGACCACTCGGCCACTCGGTGCCCCCCATGTTAATATGATTTGAGGTTGCAAGAAAGTGTACTGTCATGAGTTCATCTGTAGACCCAAGAGGGATCGGGCAAGATAGATTCATTTGAGGTTGCAAGGAAGCGTATTGTCAGGAGTTAATATGTAGACCCAAGAATGAACGGAAAAGACGGACTTATTTGAGGTTGCATGCAAGCGTATTGTCAGGAGTTAATATGTAGACCCAAGAGGGAACGAACAAGACGGATTCATTTAAGGCTGAAATCAAGGATTAAACAATATTATTGGAATTATGATCGCATGAAAGAAAATCATTATAAATGCATTTCGGCGGTAAAAGTAAGAAACATCAACAGCTCATGAGAAATATTATGAAATTTTTCTGCTTGTTGTCACGCACAGTAAACAGAAGTGGTTTGGTGCCACTTGAAGAGAATTGTCCTATTCATTTCCTTCTCTCTAAGAAGCTTGCGTTTTTGTAAAAAGAAGAAACAAACAAACAAAATTAACTGACGAGCCAATGCTGCACTAACAACAACATGTGTATCCGTTCCCATTCACTAGCGTAAAGTCCTATGTTAGAACAACATGTGTATCCGTTCCCATTCACTAGCGTAAAGTCCAATGTTAGAAACATTAAACATTCATTTCAAATGTCCTTTGCTAATAATCTTCAGCTGATTTTAGCTAAAACATATCTCGCTTACAAAATCAAACTTAAATCTCAAAATTCGTTCCTTCATTTTCTAAGTGTCGTAAAACAAGAAATGGATCTGATTTTTTCATAAGAATAATGAATATGTTTCCATATTTATATTAAACAGAATGTATATTACATTAAAACGTTAAGTCCTCAAAATAACACTTAAAATTTTCAAATAACCATGCTTCATGTAAATTTAATTGCAATTTATGCCTAGGCAGGCGGTACAAGTAATTAATTTAGATTAACCGTGGTCATGGCTTGAGGTGATTTTAGGCAGACAGTACAGTGTGACTATTCTTTATCGCTTATTTTCTCCGCCAAGTAAGAACACACATACTTTATCCTTTGCAAATATGACAAGTCGTACGCTATGCGTTATTTCTTTAACGAATGATTGTTCAGTTCTCTAAATGCTTTTAGAAATCAATGAAAATAAAGGTATTTAATGCTATTTTGCCTGAAATAATAGTGTTTGAGTGCGACTTAACGTGCACGTAGGCTAATTTATTCAAACTCAAAATTACAATGTAGACTTGAATATGTCTTCAAGACAAATATATAGCTAATTTTCGCCAGAAGTAAAGAAAACGTACGTTGTTGATTAGGGAAACCGTGCTGATGAGTTAGGCCAACCACCTCTGGTGTACAGTTTTCATCTTAGTGTCACCTGATATAAAGTCAGGTGAATGCAAAATTACATCATCTCTGTAAGCATATAACTTCTGACACTTGCGACCGCTCCGGTGGCTTAGTGGTTAGAGCGTCCGCCGCGGATGCGGGAGGTCGTGGGTTCGATCCCCGCCGAGTCATACCAAAGACTTACAAAAATGGTACTAACAGCTGCCTCGCTTGGCGCTCAGCATTAAGAGGTTAGTGTTAGGAATGGTCGGCCTGGTGTCAGGATAATGTGGCTGGGTGGGACATCATGCTACATGTCTGCGGTATGATGCCCCAGTGCTAGACATCACTATAAATTGCCACATTGCAGACATCGTAGCGATATGACTGAAAAAGTGTTAAAGCTACGTTAAAAATCTAAATCAGTCACACACACATTACCATATTGACCGATATATAACTGCTCGCATGGTCGGACTATGGAGATGAGCGCCAGTGATGTTTGGCTTGGTTTGGTTCGTCTTTTTCAACTCGTACCCAAGTGTGTGGCGTAGTAAGAAAATTTTGTCCCCACTCCCACCCACCCCGTAAAACTGTTCTGGGGCCCTCTTCAGATAAAAAGGTTGTACAGTTACGGGGGTTGCTTGTGGGGTTACTACGACACCGGTCCAACTGCATTATTTTTACAGACTATTATCACCCATTAATATTTTTTAATATTTGATGATGAAATCATGAAAAAGAAATTACCGTATATATTCACATATAATACAATTCCAAAATAGATAAACCGTGGCATAATGCGCCGACAGATCTGGGTCTATGCATTTGTAAGGAGTAAAAGCGAGTATAGGCGGTAAGTAACTAATGTTCTCCGAGGAAACAACCATTCTAATAGACTGATTATATATATATATACATATATATATATATATATATATATATATATATATATATATATATATATATATATATATATATATATATATATATATATATATATTCAAATTCTCCTGAAGAATTAATAATCTATTAGTGTCGTGGGCTGTTTAGATGTCGTATCTGTACATGACTCTGATGCAAAAAGACTTGAGTTGATCTCGTAAAATTCAATACTGTCATTTTACTGTACAACAAAAATTATACCTGCATCAACACAATCTTTAACTGGTATGCTATTAAAAATGTTTGATCAAGTGTGACTTGAACAGTTACGATGAATACGTTTACACCTGCCAATATGCATCTTTCCGAGCATACACAGTTCAGTTACGATGAATACGTTTACACCTGCCAATATGCATCTTCCGATAACACACAGTTCAGCTGTAGGCAGACCCATTACAAACGAATGACATACTTTGCGTCTTTCAACTTACGCAGCTAATTTAGCCACGTGATGCACTTGCAACTACTGGCCTAATTTACCTATCGGACAGCTATGTCTTCGTTTCAAAAACATTTTACCGTAAATCCCACAATAACCTTTTAACTTCCATGTAATTAGTCTTCAATTTCTTTGCTTCAGTTATCAAAAGAACTTAGACGACTTAACGTAGACAACTTAGAGTAGACTGCAGTGGAAGTACAACTAATAAGAATATCAATCTGTCGTATCATGAGAATATCAATCTGCCGTATCATGAGAATATCAATATGCTGTATCATAAGAATATCAATCTGCCGTATCATAAGAATATAATTCTGCCGTATCATAATTAAATTAATCATATCATGAAAATGACTGCCTCCATGCGTTGTACAAATGCTTGACAGAAATGTACGAGATCAAATGTTCCCAGAATTTGGATGGAATTTTGATATGCATTAGGCCAAGTGCTTGTATTCTACAAAAAAGAGTCGAGTAAAGTTGTATGGCAATAGGGCTAAAGCATTAATGTATCATGTTGTATCACAGTAGGGCTAAAGCATTAATGTATCATGTTGTATGACAGTAGGGCTAAAGCATTAATGTATCAAGTTGTATGACAGTAGGGCTAAAGCATTAATGTATCATGTTGTATGACAGTAGGGCTAAAGCATTAATGTATCATGCTGTATGACAGTAGGGCTAAAGCATTAATGTATCATGTTGTACGACAGTAGGGCTAAATCATTAATGTATCATGTTGTATGACAGTAGGGCTAAAGCATTAATGTATCAAGTTGTATGACAGTAAGGCTAAAGCATTAATGTATCATGTCGTATGACAATAGGGCTAAATCATTGGACGTTGTTATTCACCATGTTAAGTGTTCGGAAGAAGCTTTGTGGTCGACTTTTCTGAATTATTGTTTGTTTGTTTTTAAAGAGAAACGCTTTCAAACTGAAAGTCATATTAGGAATCTTATGATATCCTTTACAGAACCTCACCAAAACCAGATCATATTTTGAAGCTTTAAAGTTCAGAATTGTACACTCATTTCCGTATAGAACCAAGGGTTGCAGTTGTTTGTATAGAAGTTAGTGCTGTCAATCTTGGAACTCGAGTTTTGAATAAAGTCCAGAAAGAAACACCCAGACAAACAAACAAATATCTCCGTCCTTTGCACTAAAACCACGGACCGCCGATTTCAGAACTGTTTGGCCCAAGCCTTTATTCTACTCGGAACAATTTTTTTTACTCTTTTACGTGACCGCTTGTGGTGCGTATTGTCTGTGCATTATATTTTCTTGTCTACAAATCCACCGACCAAAAATAGTGTATTACTGCTGCTATCATCGCCAATATAATGGTTAAGTGCAGAATGTGTTGTCAAAGGATCCACTGCTACGCCTTAATATTTGAACTGTGGAGTATATATTTTTCTTACATTACCTTGACCTTGTCAGACGTAAAGTCACAAAGATATTTTTGCGAATATTAGTGTATTACTTTGATATTATTTAATACAATTAATCTTCATATCATTAAATTCATTCTCAGTATGGAAGAAAACATATTGCATGTTATCTTTAGGAATTTGTCAGTTACAGAGATCTTGTTGCCACAATTTTTTTTTAATCAACCAAGTATCAATAGCTCGTGCTCTTGCCCACCCACCATGGATGTCAGTGTCTAACGAAAAAACATGAACAATTAAAGCCACTGATGGTGATCAACCAAACTAATTATTGTAAAATCATTGAAATGATGAATTATAATCAAACTCGAACACACACACACACACACACAGAGCAAGGAACAGGTGAAGAGCGAGAAAATGAAGCGACTTAAAGAGTCGGTCAGTTGAAAAATGACTTTTAAGTTTGCTGTAAACACTTGTTGATAACGCATGTCTAGATCATTTAGAGGAGCCGCCAGAATACTTGCCACAATTATAAGATGCCGGCTCATTTAACTCAGTTTTGACTGTTTGCACTAACAAAACAGCATATTTTGTTTTGTACAACATTATCTGCATCTTCTTGTGTGACACTTTGATTCGATTCAGTGACGACGAAAGCTTGCAATTTATCCTAAGTTATCTTCAGCAGATGACTTGGCATTGACATTCGCTATAAGCCAAATTAAGTAGTTCACTGTTGTCACTCTCAGGATACCAGAATCAAGGATTTATCTATCGATTCGTAATGGATATTAGAGATACAGAAATCGGAGTAACATACTTCTATGCATATATTGCGGATGGGAAGGTACATTGAAAAAAAGTATTCGGTTACAAGCACTAAAAGAACATTTACTTGGATAGTTTTTAACAAGTTATTGAAGTCGCAAGAATATATGCTTTCGCCGATAATTGGTTATTCACAACAATCAATAAGACAGTCACATGATTGGAAAATGTTCATATAATGACTAAGCGGGAAAAAACTCAACAAAACACACGTTGTGAGAAAACAATGTCAATGTAAAACGATAGACCTGAATGGATGCTTGGATCGAATGACAACTCAACACAATGTGATGAAAGATGGAAGTTTATGATTTTATATATAAATATAATATATATATATATATATATATATATATATATATATATATATATATATATATATATATATATATATATATATATATATATACAAAATTAAACTTCTAATAGCAGTTTGTAACAATTCAAAAGTTCACAACGTTTCAAATTCGCGTAGTAGTAAAGGCATAATTTCACGATACAACATTAAAAACTGAATATGCTTTACATATCAAATAAAAATATAAAAAAATGTAACACATTCCCCTATGGTTGGAGAACAAAACGTTCACTCCTTGACAAGATCCAACGACCAGTGTGTCAGTTAGAAAACTCTCCTTAAATCTACAGGAGAGTGAATATTGGTAAGGGTAGAATACCCGAGCATACTGTGCTTTTAGTGTCTCTCACCGCAAGCGATCAACGACGAGATACATGCTAGTTCAGGTGCTTACCTTGAAAAACAATTATCCACCCTAGGTAACGTTGTACGCAGGTACGACGAAAATGATGAAATCGTTATAATGCGAAATTAAGTTATTTGTTGCCTTATTCTGTAATAGTCAATATCAATCAATTTTTAGGAAATGCAGTTTGTTCGTGTGGATGATGACTGGGCGATTTTTCATTTAGATTTCAAGTGGTCATTTCGAGGTCTTACAAGAGTGGAGCGGCAAAACAGCAAAACTAACCGTTAAGAGAAGTCAAAAGTTTATCTTCGTAACCACGTTAATTATTTTATATGGTTGTATATTTCGTTTCACGTACCGTTATTGAGCAGAGATCGCATGTCTAGAGATTGTTGCCAAGTCATGTCTTGCGATCTGGAGGCGCCGCCAGTTATATACGATATATCGGGTCGTCTGAACAAGTATGTCAGTTGGGTCCAACTATAAAAAGAAAACAGATATACAGATGAGACATGATTATTTTGACTCCGTTTTAAAGCATAAAAGTGTACTCTTTAACATCATTAACACTAGTTTTGAAATAAAACGTCTTAATCAACTCGCGAAAAGACCAGACTGTACAACTATCTTGTTTTATCTAACTTATACCAATATGTTTACTTTATTTACAGCGGGCGTGTGTTGGATGAATATCAGCAAATCGGGATTTTGCAGAGCCTCGTTTGGTGTGAACATGACGTGGCAAGAATGCTGTGCTTTCAACACCTTGGAGACGGTGTCATGGACACCTCATTACAGTCTGAACAGTCCAGATCTTGTCTTCTGGAAAGTTATGTCAGGGGGCGCTCCACAGTGTCATCGTTGCCATAGTGAGTGAGTTATTCTTCCCCAGTTTTTGCACAAAAACTAGGCAAACTTAGGTGATAATCATCACAATCATTTAATAGTATCCACGTATTTATTTTACTTTTATTTTTGTTTGAAAAGGAAACTTTACCAACAAATTGCTGTTAAAAACTTTACCAACAAATTGATGTTAAAATCTTTACAATAACTTGCATATTCAAGTGTGCAGTTTGGTGATCTAAACTTTTTCATAATTAGGTACAAAATGTCCTCTCCTTTCTTTCACTTGGCTATCCGAAAAGAAGCTTTTCATGGTTGTCCTTTGTTTATACATACACTGATACAAAAACAAAGTGGTGAAATAGCAGATTTATATCTGAATATGTTACGCTCCCCTTTTATAAATCTGGGAATGAACGTGTAAGCAATTGTTTATTGGGGGGGGGGGGGGCTTCTTTTTGCAACTCAGCAGCACCAGGGTCACTACTTTGTATTAAAATACGCAATGCCATGTGTTGTTCATTCACAACTGCCTCAGTGTAATCTGATGCCGTCTGATGTATTTGAATTAAAATACGCAGTGCCCTGTGTTCATTCACAACTGCCTCAGCGTAACCCGATGCCGTCTGATGTATTTGTTGTGTAGGGGAAACATCAATTTATCAAATAAATTCTTGAACCAGCATTCAAAGCTTTTCAAACTACAGTAATGCCCATTCTATAAAACAATTCTGAACTGTATTGCGGTCAGAGAACTAAAATAATATAGCTGTTATTCGATAAATTATTTGTAGGTTCCATTCTGACAATACTAGTAAGAACAACTCATGATGAAATAATCTAGACATGTGATATTTAATGGCCATAATAAAGAACATATTTAAAGGGCCGTCATCCAGTTCAAGATGCTGAACCTGTATTTGACCCACCTCATCCCCCAACTCCCACCAATGTCCCCGACAGTTTTGGATACTCTGCTCTGTTTATGGATCAGACGTGGTACATACACAATTCATTTAACAAGAAATGTAGTTCTGGACAATACGCAAAGCATCTTTCTTATGTTACGTGTTTAAACTCTAATAAACAGCAACAAAGAAAAAGTGAAAACAACAAGCTTTGTAAAATTTAACAAATAATTTATTTTCCTGTAAAATCAATGTAAAAATGAGGAAAAGAACTTACGGTTTAAAGAATCAAATCCAAAGCTAAACCAAGAATAATCCACGAATTAAATTTTCGAAGCCCTATTAATGAAATGTTCTAATGAAATTTGAGTTCACGTCCCGACGATAAATCCAAAATGGAAGGCGATGGATGATGTATATACCATAGCTAGTATAGTACTGTTGTGTCTACAGTTCTTTGTTATTACACAGACAATAATATTCCGGTGTTTGAATTCCGAATAAAATTTAAAGAAATGTCTTTGTCCAAGAATTCTGTCTGAGCACTCAAATATTTCCAGAAGAAAGAATTAATCTTTTAGAGTCCAAATAATTTGAATAAAAAATAAAATGTAACTCTAAACTGGTCACAACAAAACGAACGCCTTGACAAAAGTGCTTTTAAGCCATAACTGACTAAATTTTCTATAAACATCGGTATTAAACCTGACTACTGCGCAATTCCGGTAAAACCAGAATTTCGAAATAGATGCTGTTTGCATCCAAAGTCAGCATTCCCAGTATGACCATGGCAAAAGCCAATCATTTTACTCTAAGAATAAGATAAAAATAGAAAGATTTTTTACTTAACTCACTGTCTCTGACTCAAGGTCGGGAACTAGGTCAGCTTTAGGCGTTTACGACAAAACATTCAGGTCAAACTAATTTCTGGAAAATGTCAAATTCCAGTAAACAAAATGACATTACTTTAACATGTAATAAACAAAACTAAAACTTACAAACAATTAAATTAAATCAGATATAAATAAAATCAAATATACAACACATCTTTTCCATAAGAAATAAAATTGGTTAAAACAGTTACCTTTAAAAACATTCAAATAAATGAAATACAAAAAATGTGTCAAATATGGTATATTTTTCCTACACTAATTCCAAGCACATCCATGTTAAAGAGTTGCGTTTCACTATTTAATGGAAGAATAGTAATGAGATAATCTGATAACAAACTCAGTTCGAGTCTTAATTGACTAACTATAAATGACTTATGAGGCGAAAAAATATATTAATAGGTCTCAAAATTAAAGATTATTTTAACCTAGAATACGGATGTACAACTAATAAGAAAACGTACATGTCCCGCTGAATTATTAGTACGTATAATTCTGTATCCTAACCTTCGATTTGTTGTTTGTTGTTCTTGACCAATTGAAAGGATTAGACATGTTTCTTTGTAACACGCATGCGTGTAGTGTCCATATTTTTTCAGTGACAGTTACACAATTTTGTCCATACTAATACTCTCAGACTCCAAACTGTTCAAACGTTTCCTTTCAGATCTTATTATTAAACGAACATTCAAGTTTTAGTTTCTAAATAGATTGCCCATGTAAAATTGTGGTACAGCTTTTAAACAACCTCGTCTTTGCTCTTTATAACGAGCGCCCAACGACGAAAATCCTAATTGTTGATGTGCCTTCACATGGTTAGATATATGCTGGCAGATCACATTTCACGTGGTTCGTGTGACATCAAAACTATAGTGATTTAAGATTATTTGATTAGTTGATTAGCCCAAAATTTATCTTCCACGTTGTACTGGGGGAGGGACGGGGCAGTTTTAACTAGCAAGTGATCTCTGGCCCTCACGTTATGTTACAGTTGGGAAGGCCATAGGAATCTGCGATTGGTAACAATTTTGAGTAGGTAATTGAAAGTTCAGGGTCAATTCTGTTTGTAGCTGGATGTCATTTGTACAGGCGTATATGCGGCAAAAGACCAACACTACATTCGCTATCATTGCCGCTGTGATAAGAACCTGTTTGAAGAAGTACTCTGTTGCAAGAGGAATGAGTGGCATGCATCTATCAATGACGAGTCCCTGAGTTATTTCACTGTGCTAAGTATGTCGTTGTTTACATTATATATTTCCGAACACATTACATCGACCAATGTAGTTTAAACGAAATATCTTCTATGTATGTTTATTGCGTGCCATAAATTCTATTGAGGTATAACGTAAGCATGTAAATCCAATTCGTTACTTATATCTTATCGCGATTAGCAGAAATGTAATTGAATATGTATTTTAAAATGTTCTTAATCCTTTCTGTCTCGCTGATGATTTCCTTGATAATATGCGATAATATTAACTATGCTAATCAATGGTATAAATATAACTACGGATGTACTATCTTATTTAGTTTAGAACATTCCTCTATGAATTATTAGATCATGCAATGATTCAATTGTAATAACTGTTTTTACATTTTGATTTTGAAAAACAAGAAAGATATAACGATCTAACTCGTTATCTTGAAAAAATATATAGGCATATTTCTTTAAAAAATCTAATCGATTAAAATTCGTGGCTAGATTGCATTCTTCAAATAAGATAGAGGCATGCTTAAAGAAGCCACTGTTTTTGAAGTGGTCGTAGTTTTGTGGTTTAATACCAGTTTTTGGCGCATGATAGGCTAAACATGGCGACCAGTATAATTGGCTGAGGAAGAACCCGAGAAATAAACCCTAGGAAAAACCATCGTCCCACGGGAAGCCACTGACAAGCTTTCTCAAACACTCAAGTTGGCCTAGCCCAAGACTCGAACCCACGCGGACAGAGGCAGTGACCTGTAAAGGCGAGCGCCTTAGAATACTTAGACACCAAGTGAAGTGAGTTCATAACATATTCGTAAATTATAAAAAGGGATTTACAGTTGTTCGTGTCATAATAGTGTCTTAGATATTTTGCACTGATCGATGCTTGAAAATCATCTGAAACCTGGAACTGCATCGTTAAAATTTAGACCCAACAAAGACGCCATTTGTATTTAAACTTCATTCCCCTATGGATGTTTCTCATCTTTATTCTAGTCGCATATTGATAAATTGTTCTCAAAGTCATTGATTGCTGAAAAGATTTATTAAAATATCAAGATGAATCAACATATGTATTGGTTTCCGTTTTCTGAAAACAATATGGGGAAGTAACGAAAATCACAGAATCAGTTATTTTTTTGGACACGATGTTTTAAAACAATTAAATATTTTAGTTCTAACACAATGAAAAACAGACTGATTTGACGCTTAAATTGTGAATTCTGCAACGCACTGTCACAAGAAAAAGAAATATAAGTCTAAATGAAATAACCCTCCGGTGTAGCCGCTAATACGATTGTATTTTTGCATATTTCGCACGGGAACACGAAATCATTAAAAATGAAAGTAAAAGAAATTTTAAAAAAATATCTGGTCCAGCAAAACTTGAAGGCCATGGTCCCATTTATACATTTTGTGTTTTCACATCTCCAGCATGGCTGCGCGAAGGTTAAAAATAAAATTAAAAACAAATTCTTGGCCGCTCATATTTTTTTGGTTTGGGTATACAGTATATATGGATACGATAAAAATAACATAAAAATATATAAATTTACTGAGCCATCATAACTCTTGTATATTATTTTACAAATTAAAAATAAGAACTTACTGGATCAAACTATGCTGACAACAAGTGACAAGCTTATATAAACGATACCATATTTGTTCGTAACACCACTCCAATCTGAGCGCTATTAAATAGTATATCGTGATATCCGACTCAGTGATGGGTACAATTATTGTATTGTCAATAGACGATTTGGGGGGTGTCTCTAACATGCGGTACTCCAATTTATACAGCTGCATGATATAATTTACCGTTCAACAATGGGTAGAAAATTACATTTATTACATTTTTGTACGTCTCGGGTATAACAAATACGCATAATTTATAACGTCTGGGGACTGTAATAGTTATTGATAGGTTGTATATTTAGTTTGAGTTTGTGTCGCCTTTTAGCTCATAGTTTTCTGTTTGCTCTGACTAATTTATTTTTCATATCCTTGTCCATTTGTTCCAGATTCTCTTCGATTTGTTCCAGCTCTAGTTGTTAAACCTTTTGATAAAAGAAACATATGTTGGGACTTTCTTTGGTGTTCTGTTGCTTGTCAGGCAAACGGCTTAATTTATTTATCTTTGCAGTATTCATTTTTGTCAGTTAAACCCTAACTTCCAAGCCTCTTCCGTTTTTATTCGCTTGTCAGCAAGGCTTTCTACCACAATATGTTTTATGATTCAGCTGTTATCTTTACTCTGCTGACCGTGCTGTGTTGTCCCTATGGGACACCTCACCTTTGGCTATGAAATTGTTGACTGTATTGACTGTATAAATGTCGTCATTGTGTTTGCTTTTGATATGCTGCGAAAGACTCCACATGTTCCTTGGTGAAGGAGGCCAATATGGACGTCATTTCGTCGCTAAGTGATTATTTTGGTTGTGAAAAATGTAACTTACTGAATATTACTGCTGCAGAATAGCGCTAAGCAGGCTTAATTGTAAGTGAACGTGTTTGCCGAGTTCGACCAATGCTAGAATTTGGTCTATGATAACTTGTATATAATCCTCATGGTCTGCAATATATGGCTTTAATAATGAGGAATCTAGAATCTAATACCAAAAACCCGTATATTGTACCAAGGTACGTATGTTATGCTGAATTATCGATTTTATAACGAAGCGACTTAAGTGTTAAATGGACTCTGGTCATTATATAACTTGTATATATCTAAACAGAGGAAGGAGAGAGGTGACCCAAGGATTACAGTACCGTTTCGTATATCTTCCGTTCGTTTTAAAAGTGGCAATCAGAAATTAGAATCTCTTTAAAAATTATATCCCTAATCATAATCTATTTGTCAGTTATCAACAGGTGTTCAGTCTAAACATGTGTCCGTTTTAAGATCATCACTTTGAAATTATATTCATACACCCCAGTATGCATGGCTTAAAAGTATAATGACTCCTAAATTTTTTGTAAATAAATAGTATTTGTTTGTCATAGCACGAAAAACTTGAAATCTCCCTTAACTCTTACTCCTACTTGCCAAAACGAAAAAGCCGGCAAGAGTTGTTTCTCAAATCCGCTTCAGACGTAAGACGTGCTGTGTGTAAACCCACCCACCCCCAACAAAGAAACAACAACGCTTTCCGGTATGTGATTTTATTTTATTCGATTTTCCAGCAGGTTGTAATGTAGTCGCATCAACTTTTAATGATAAAAAAGGATGACTAGAGTTTTATTCCACTGTTCCGTACCAATGATATTTTGCCAAAAATTACATTCCAGGCAGTGATATGCCACCACGTCAGAAGCACGCAATGATCCATAAACATTGTCTTCCAATACATATCCTTTTAACCTTTCTTAAGGATGGCACAAACATAACAAACCTGCTGCTTAAAGCGAAATTAGACACAGCACACAATACAGGCCACGGACAAAAGCGTTATGATCCTGGGCGCACCTCTCCAAAGAAGACAGCCAACGCAGAGCACGCCTTCAGCTACAATGTGTACAATATTGCGCTTGAATCCTGTATACTTATCAGCATATTCTGTTATATTTAGCTGACAAACAAACACACAAAATAACTGCAGTTTTCTTGTACCAATTTAAACATGAAATCCTCTATATTCATTTGTAATTTGGCATACGAGACTGATGAAATTGTCTGTCTAGACTCTCCGTGAATGAAATCAATATAGCATCAGCCATTTAACCTGCTTTGCTTGTATTTTACTCGGATTCAACCAGGCTATCTATCAAAGAATGCACTGGTTACAAAACTTTGTTAAACCAGGAAGTATGGAGGGGGATTACCGCCATAATTCTATGCAAGTATTTTCGGATCTTCCTTGATTCATTATTGTAAATGGCTGCTTGCAAGAGCTATTTTCATAATTATATCTATGTATATTGTATTATTCATTGATGCAAATTGTACGTGGCACTTTGCAAGTGTTACTTTCCTTCTGCATTATTGTCAATGGCTGCTTGCAAGTGCTACATTCATAATTCTAGTCATGAATTTTCTATTCTTCATTGATGCAAGCTGTAAATGGCTGCTTGCTAGCGCTTATATCTACTTTCCTTCAGCGTTATTGTATCTTGCAGTTTGCCAACTACTGAATTGATTCTGTAGTTTGTCGTATGGCAAACGCTATATCAGTTATTACAAGCTTTGTATAAATTTTTTTTGCCATATTACAAATTTCACCATTCCAACTGCTGTTTTCATACAGATTTGGCCTTGCAACAATGTAAATACTAAGCTTTATCAGTATGGTCTTTGTTGTCCAACTCGTGTCGCCATCTGTTGTCATAATGGCATACTAGAGATTAGCATGGCATTATGACAACAGACGGTGCTCTAAATTTCTAAAGTTTTTCATTTACCGAAAATAATTAACAATCCCCACGGAGCTTTACGGCATTCATTTTGTGTCGATAAACATTGTAACTTTTCAGTCCCTTTTTTTAAGGTGTACGTTTGCAACGAAGTTTTTTTCCTTCTCTAAAACTATGTTCGTTTTCGAATATCCACGTGATTTAAAACAACTTACGAAAACAAAAACGCATACACTACAGTTTTTCTAATAGCAAGTGCAAACAACTTATTTTATTACCCGCAAAAATCGATTCTTCAAAAGGTAAGCATTTTTGTACAGTGTATATATTGAATACAGATCCAGTAATGGAATGTTTTTTGTAATTAATTCTTGAAACAGTCACTAGGGAATATAACATGACTGTTCATGACGCATAGTTTACAAGTGTATGAGGTATACAAAAGGCAATGTATTTCGGCCAATCAAGAATTAACAGTTTTAATTCCTCAGAATTTGCATTCATGAGTGTATGTCCAGTCCAAAAGCCAAATTGTGTAAAAACCTTTTCTTTATTCATGTCGTATTCATGTGAAAGTGAAAACAAAAGGGATTGGCAAATAAATCTAAAAACAATTTAACAAGACAATCCAGGTATGTTTTTATGAATGCCGGTTTACATTAAATATTTATTTTTCTCTAATATTTCCTATGAAAAGTTAAACAAAGGATTGTATATAGTTTTTATTTATTGCTTTATCTTTATTGCATAAGTTTTTATTTATTGCTTTATCTTTATTGCATAGTTTATTGTGCTGATATTTTTTGTGCCAAGCATTATTAGCTTATATTTTAAACAGGATGAAATAATGACAAATCACAGACAAATGAAGATGTTTACGGGGAGGGGGAATGCTACAACAGCTTGAGCTGTGAGAAGCCTTAAAAAACTTTAAACTTTTTTTTTTTAAATTATGTGTGGGGAGGATCTCACTCTTCTAACAATGACATCATGCTACATGTCTACGGCAGGATGCCCCAGTGCTAGACATCACTATAAACTGTCACACTGCAGACAACGTAGCGCAATGACTGAAAACTTGTTAAAGCTACGTTAAAAACCTAAATCACACACACATACACACACGCACACACACACACACACACACACACACACACACACACAGACACACACACTACCAAAGGAGTCTGATGTTTTATCAGTGAAGTACCTTACAATCATCTTTCTGTACTGTACATATCGCTTCATATATGGATGAATACGCTTTTAAATAATAATTAAGAAAATGTAGTTTCCAGTTTGATATCTGTGGAAATAAAGAATCTCATAATTAAATGGAAATGATCTTTATATTTAGATATAGAAAATATATTTCATACTGTTAGAATTTATTTTCTTATATAATGAAATAAGTTCATGTTTTTGTAGCATACAGCTATGCTACAGTATATGCTTGGTATGTAATGTCCTTGTTTCAAGTCATTTGTCTCTTGCTATTGTATTGGAATTGGAGATTTAAAATGAAACTGGAGATATAATATACTTGTCACAGACGACTAGTGACAATACTTGCTGGCCATTTCATAATTGCATAATCATCCATGCCATATACAAATAAGAATTCGGTATAATTTGAATATTTACCTTATATATATATATATATATATATATATATATATATATATATATATATATATATATATATATATATATATATATATATATATATATATATATATATATATATATATATATATATATATATATATATATATATATATATATATATATATATAATTTAATTGCCTGTAAACTGCAGACTAACAGTAAAAATTAATTTCATAGGGATGAGAAAATAAACAATCCTCATCTCAGTAATGTACTCGTACTCCCTCTCTCTCTCTCTCTCTCTCTCTCTCTCTCTCTCTCTTTCTCTCTCTCTCTCTCGTGAAAAAAAAAGAAAGAGAAAGTATGGCCTTTAGGTGCAAATTACCTGCACTTTGCTCAAATCCTATGAGGTATTAACTGTTACAAAAAGCAGAATTTGCACTGTACTCTAAAATAATAAACATACTCTAAATTGATAACATTGTGAATGAGAATATATAAATACATTAGGACCTTAAACCTTGCTTGTAAGTAGCTACCCTATTCTGCCACCGTGAGGTAGCGGTAAGGTAAATTACACCCACAAAATGACCATATAAAAATGGGGTGGGAAGGGTCAGCGGAAATATAACATTGTGTAAATACATTTAATTATATACCGTTTGATACATTTAATTAGTTTAGTGCTTCTTTCAGGCCACCTCTCTTCCGAATGTTAATACTCTGACAAATCAGCTGACTGTAATCCGTAATATAATTCGAATTATGTTTTAAATGAGACGCCTCAAACATGCCGTAAAGTGGTATAAACTCTTGTTGCTTGGGTCAGGGGAATAGGCGTACTATACAAATTGACGTGTTACTGCGGCATCTGTTGTCATAATAAGGCATTATGCTAACTTCCGTGATGCTAACTTGCAACGTGCTGGATACTACATTATAATCGTGATTTTAGAAGGTGCAATCTGTGCAACTTGTGATATAACACTTTATAAATAGAATAGTATAACTTGTAATAACCGATATAGCATTTGCCATATGACAAACTACAGGATCAGTTCAGTACCTGGCAAATTGCAAGATACAATGACGCAGAAGGAAAGTAGATCTAAACACTTGCTAGCAGCCATTTAAGCTTGCATCAAGGAATAATAGAAAATTCATGATTAGAATTATGAATGTAGTACTTGCATGCAGCCATTGAAAATAATGCAGAAGGAAAGTAGCACTTGCAAAAAGGCCACGTACAATTTGCATCAATGAAGAATACAATATACATGGATAGAATTGTGAAAGTACCACTTGCAAGCAGTAATTTACAATAATGCATCAAAGAAGATTAGAAAATACTCGCACAGAATTATGGCGGTAATCCCACTCCATAAGGAAGCGGACTTCCGCCGTGTTAGTGCCGAGTGTGTTCGCAACGTTTTTACGCTTTAAATCGTTTTGTTTAAATTTTTAGTATTGTTGTAGGTGTACTCGATGTATGCTGGAGGAACTTCATGTGGTAGTTTTTCTATTTAGTTTTGTTTCCGATTGGTGGAGCATTTTACCGTCTTGATAGTCTAATTAGCCCATTTACGGACATTTTATATTTCTTAAATAATATACCTTGATTGTACTGGCCCAGTATTGTTTTTTAAATAATAAGTTTAATGTTTTAGAACCCCTTGAAGAGATCTAAAAAACAACCTAACAAAATATGACTTTCCAGTGATATTTTAATTTTGATTTCATGATACCCCTGTGTCTTGCTGGCCAAGTAATATTTTAATTTTGATTTTTGATGTTCTTGATATGTAAACCACCACCTACCCCACAAAAATATGAGTTAGCCAGAATTGTCATCTTCTCGCTCGTCTCGTGGTTCCACATAATAATATCTCAATGTTATAGCTTAGTTTAGAGCTCCTTGGAAAAATGTTTTCACGAGGCTTTTATCGCAGCCACTGCGTCTACGTCAATAAGACGGATGGAAAAGCATAAAGTATTTTTTTCTTCCTATCTTCCCATGAACAAGGGGAATGATGGAGATAATGTGTTTTTTAAAAAAAATATTTATCCATTTTTAAAAGCAGAGTCGAGTGCCCATAATAATTCCCATATAGAATCCCAATTTGATATTTTATCCCATGTGCCTAAAAAGGTATCTTTTTCAGCCAGCTGTAAGACGGTCTTTTGCGGGAAGGATCGAAAGTGCGTCATGAGAGACGGAGCGCCACATTGTGTGTGCAGACCGCAGTGCGATTCTGGGCTTAAGAAACGAGGTCCACTCTGCGGAACGGACGGAAAACGATACCGAAATTACTGTCACCTACTGCGACAAAACTGCAAATATGAACAACAAATAGAGATAGCCTACTTTGGAAACTGCAAAAGTAAGAATGTTCACTCATTAAAGGGTTGACATATTAATTGCAAGGTATTTATTTGGAAGGCATTAATTGCGTTTCAGTTTACAAATGTCCCATCGTTTAAAAAATATCAGATCGAGTCACTTTTTATTTTTATATATAACAGAACTGAAGAAAATGCTTAAGATGTTAAATAAAGGGAGATAATTATTCACAACAAAGTTGCGTTTAGTAATTTACTGCACTCTGAAGACGACACTGAAAACTATTATAAATTAGAGATCGACTTTAACTCTTTTTCTGAAAATAATCATAACAATGAAATCAGTATTTTGTTAAATGCAAACTTTCAGCAACCGTTAGTGCTGAGGAATACCTTCTCGAAAAAGCGATGGTTGAGAATGCTCACAAATATTACTGGCAGTTTGAATTGCATATATTTAAGTTGAAGATGTTTCCGTGTAGAATATATTTTTTGACAGATGTTCAATTTTTCAGAATCATGCCGAAAGGTGAAATGTTACAGAAATAGATATTGTCTGGAAGATCAGAATGGGTTTCCTCACTGTGTCGAGTGTCAAACACACTGTCAACCACACCTACCAAAATCCTATATCTGTGGTGAGGATGGGAAAACATACGCCAACGTGTGCGAACTTAGAGCAGCAATTTGTAAGAAGGGGCGAAGCATTCGAATCGCATATAATGGAAAATGCACGAGTGAGTAGTGAAAAGGTGTTTGCATTCAAGTATGAGCCTGTAAATTTGAAAATTCTCGAATTTTTGACAGAAGAAGTAACCATGCTGTCTATCAAAGAGTATATGACTAATTCGTAAAGCCACATAATAAAAACTAAGTTAAATCAGTCTAAGTATGGGTTACTTTATAGAGGCTCATGTCGGTCGACGTTAGAACCCATACTATAGCATTACATCTAACTGGACGATTTACACTGTGCAACCTTGTTTACTATAACACTTAATTACGCAAAGGTCTTCAGTTAAAATGTGGGATATGCAAGTGTCTTACACCGTTGAGGTTCTTCGTTCATATCCCAGTTCCATGACGCAAACGCACCAGTGATCGCTAAATCATGAACTTTTTCGCTGTTATTTCGTCAAGTACTTTACTTTTGTCTTTTTCGCCATTTTAATTTACTTTTGTAAACCACCGGCCGATTGTTTTACAGGAAAATTAACTAACTTTTATTGGAGGCAAAATATTTAATATTTATGCTGTATCGTGATTTTAGGGCTCATGCATGAATCAGCATCACTTTGGAACAACAAAGAATAATTTTTTGAAAGGTTCATGTTCAAATACATATAATTAACTGTATCAAAACGATTTATTCTATAAGAATCAGACTCGATTACTACCCTGTCATCCTACTTCTTACCAGTTCATCGATAGTTATATTAAATATTTCTACAGTTGTTCACAAAACTATTGTGTAGACTATTGGGCAAGGCTTTGAGCAAGTTTGGCATCGTGATCCTTTGGTTCGGACTAAAAGCCTATTACATTAGACATCCATTACTTGAATGGTTTAGAAGTTACTTATCTGAGAGACTAATCCGTGCGGAGCTAAACTCATGTCAATTGGAATGTAGGCAGGTGTTCCACAAGGATCGGTGTTGTGGTCGCTACTCTTTCTTCTTTATATAGACTTTATTACCGATGATATGATTCTGATTGAGTGGCCATTTGCAGACAACGGGTCTTTGGCATAGGGATCAATAATGCTGATGAAATTACTTATGTTCTCAAGATTGATTTGGAAACTGTAAAGGCCTGGTCTAACCAAAAAGCTAATAAAACTGAATCCCAATTAAACTGTAAAGGCCTGATCTAACCAATAAGCTAATAAAATTGAATCCCAATTAAACTGTAAAGGCCTGGTCTGACCAATAAGCTAATAAAATTGAATCCCGATTAAACTGGAAAGGCCTGGTCTAATCAATAAGCTAATAAAATTGAATCCCAATTAAACTGTAAAGGCCTGGTCTAACCAATAAGCTAATAAAACTGAATCCCAATTAAACTGTAAAGGCCTGGTCTAACCAATAAGCTAATAAAATTGAATCCCAATTAAACTGTAAAGGCCTGGTCTAACCAATAAGCTAATAAAATTGAATCCCAATTAAACTGTAAAGGTCTGGTCTAACCAATAAGCTAATAAAATTGAATCCCAATTAAACTGTAAAGGCCTGGTCTAACCAATAAGCTAATAAAATTGAATCCCGATTAAACTGTAAAGGCCTGGTTTAATCAATAAGCTAATAAAATTGAATCCCGATTAAACTGTAAAGGCCTGGTCTAATCAATAAGCTAATAAAATTGAATCCCAATTAAACTGTAAAGGCCTGGTCTAACCAATAAGCTAATAAAATTGAATCCCGATTAAACTGTAAAGGCCTGGTCTAATCAATAAGCTAATAAAATTGAAACCCGATTAAACTGTAAAGGCCTGGTCTAATCAATAAGCTAATAAAATTGAATCCCGATTAAACTGTAAAGGCCTGGTCTAACCAATAAGGTAATAAAATTGAATCCCAATTAAACTGTAAAGGCCTGGTCTAATCAATAAGCTAATAAAATTGAATCCCGATTAAACTGTAAAGGCCTGGTCTAACCAGTAAGCTATTAAAATTGAATCCCAATTAAACTATAAAGGCCTGGTCTAATCAATAAGCTAATAAAATTGAATCCCGATTAAACTGTAAAGGCCTGGTCCAACCAATAAGCTAATAAAATTGAATCCCAATTAAACTGATTTGATACTTTTTACTACTGATTTTCAGTTTCTCTTCATATTCTAGTCTTTCAAGCAAACTATTTACATTACATGAAGTCATTTGGGTGTAATTTCAGTACTGACGGAATATACTCATCACGTAATTGTGTATAAAAATGCTAGGAATGCTTTAGGGCATTCTAGTTAAGGTCAGTCAGGAATCCGTAGAATAAATATAGTTGTTATATATACCTCCACATTTGGAGATGTTATATAAATGTTGTCTGCAACGGCTGCTGGAAAGAAGGTTCAGATATATATATATATATATATATATATATATATATATATATATATATATATATATATATATATATATATATATATATATATATATATATATATATATATATATAATATGTTTTTACAAAGTCCAACTAAGAGAGTCACGAATTGTTCCTTAATGTAGCAGAAGTATCAGACTTGAAACTTGTGACGGGATACTCGTTGGTCAAATTATGCAAAATTATGCAAAAGACGAAATTTCGTTAAATGTTATGTACCTCTCAATGCCAATATTCCAGGTTAGGGGTAGGATGTCGAAACTCCAAGTATTAGATTCGAAACGTCAAAATGCAATTTATTACATCGACAGTATACTTTAATAACCTTCCTGAAATGTAAGATGTCTCCCATCAGTGCCATCCCTACAGCCCGAAGAGCTATGTTAGCGCGTGCCTTACAAAAAGTGATCGTCAATTTAGTAATGAAACTACTTACCTTCAATGTATCTCTCTATTGTTGGTCTTTAATCTATAAGAAAATACATTGCCTGTCAGGTTGGCATCATATAATTGCGGGAAGCGATCAATCGACAGCCGCCATGTAGAGATCAAATTACGCAACGAAAAACTACATTTTCAGACTTGCATATATATTTTAAGTGCACATTTAATGTCATAAGAGGTTAGTTAACAATATTTTGAATTGAAAACCACCTAATTTTCAATGCCATCATAACCTACGGAAAACCAGGACATTGCCATATTTCACATTTTGATTCTTATACGGTGCCACAGAGTCGATTGCTTAATTCTTGAACCTATGGTATTCATATGATCTGACTCTTGCAAGACACATTTGGAGAATAGCAGACGACAAAACTGGTTAGCATATTGTGTACATCGTTATTGGTTCCAAGAAGATACAGACTATATATGAGATTAAGGCGGTAGAGCCATGTTTAGAAATGAGTGCTATTTATGAATTCGTTTTCTAAAGAGAATACACACTCTGGGCATTTTCCAGAAATCAAAAAGCAAACCAGAAGCAGCAATTTAGGTCATCAAAGGTATATAAGTTAAGCACACAATAGGTGGCGTTATGCAAATAATGCCAAGAAATCTGAATACCCTGATGCCATAGAACGCGTTATATCACAGGAGCTAGCATACCATAAATATGTAGGCCAATAAATCATCCTACACCTTTAATGATATTGACTGACAGTTTTGGGGATGACATCGCATATTTATTAAAACCTGCAAAACTCTGCAGAAACTTTTGTTTGCACTTACTGATATTTCTTGCAGATTTTGAACTACCGTCAGTGAATGATTTGTTTGGAGATATGTACGTACTATTTCCGAATAAAACCCTGTGTTTGGCAATCCACGTGGAATAGCACAACCCTCTGTCATATGGCCATTTTGAATTTTGCGCTAGATATGGCTGTTACGAATACCGGTTAGTCTCTAAACTGTACGCAGGTGTGTTCCGGAAAGATTCGCATGCAGCAAAATTGTTTATTTTAATACACAGGTAGTATCAGACCTACAGACAGTATATCAGTATTAAGTGAGATTTGGGGGCTTGATTTATAGACCTAATAAATATGGTGAGAGCCGATATCCTAGCATTCATTGAAGAAGTAAAAATTATTGAATTGTTTTAATTAATGACAATTTTGTTAATCGTCTGATTTAATAATCATCATGTACATTTTGAGAGGAATCTAAAACTGCATCTCATTTTTAGAGTGTAGTCGTTATAGAGACGAATGCAGCATCTTACTTGTATGTCCACTTTTGTCTGAGATATATTGATCTGCTACTTCAAGGCTAATCTTGCCTCTTGTACGATCTATAACGTAAAAAGTATTTAGAGTTTTTCGAAATTTTACAAAGGAAACCAGGCGATTTTCTTGATTTTCTGCATGTTGTAATTGATTCCTTACAATACCATGTATATATATTGCCTTATATCTCTTTCTGTCTCTCTCTCTCTCTCTCCCCCTTTATCTCTCTCTCTGTCTCTATCTCTGTCTCTCTCTCTGTCTCTCTCTCTCTCACGTATCATGCAGAACGCGTTACATGTAAAGGAAGGGTTGTAACTAAGCTGTTGAGATGTTTAAATCAACTTATTTCAGATCGTATTCTTTGCAGATAATTCCACATGCGAAAGTGTTCAGTGCCCATCAGGGACCACTTGTCTCCTCGATCCTGACAGGGGGCAACCAGTCTGTGTAGACTGTGTCAATATCTGCACTTCTACAGTAAACAATCCAGTGTGTGGCTCGGACGATGTCACATACAACAGTTATTGTGAACTGCAAAAAGAGGCTTGCAACTCTGGAAAAGTGATCAGAACAAGGAAAAGTGGGTTATGTAAAAGAAAATCAGGTCAGTATATTTTGCATGACATGCTGTGCACATCAGTTCTGAAAACAATACTTTGTTGCTTAGGAATTTATTTACTCGTGATTTAAATGTAGATTTCATTTTACGAAAGCATACAGGCATAGAGATAAAAGCGAGAGAAAAAACAAACACACACACACACACACACATATATATATATATATATATATATATATATATATATATATATATATATATATATATATATATATATATATATATATATATATATATATATATATATATATATATATATATATATATATATATATATATATATATATATATATATATATATATATATAACACCAGCAAAGTATCACGTTCTGGAGAGACTTTGTCGAGAGATACACGGTAAGTTTAGACAAAACAATGGCAGAATATTTAAAATGGTAACAAATGCAACTTTTACGCTTATCTATCTGGCCCCATTCCTAAGCCCACATTTTAAAGAAAATCCCAGGTTCATAATTTATTTCGAGAATCTTGCATATAATTATAAATATTCACTCTAGATTCTTCGTTCGTTGAAGTGTCACAAAGATTTTTTGAATACACAACAATGCTGATCGTTGATTTAACTTTATATAATTATATTAAACTTTCTGTTACTTCGTGTATGAATTCTACTAAAACTTTAAGATCGGCAATTCGTAAATTAATTTTGTATCTACAGCGACAAACATTCGTCATGGAATAAGGCATGAAAGAGGACAGAAGTTAAAGAAAAAGAAGTTATGGAGAAAGGGAAATTATAGAGCAAACAATACTAAGGCAGTTAACACAAATACAGGCAAGTGTTTGATTATTTGAAACATTGCTCGGCCCATTCGTAATCATGTAGTCAGAGGCAACGGTTGATCGTCACTTACAATTTTGTTTCCTCAGAGACAGGCAATTCTGGAAAATACACACTACTTCTGATGCAAAGAAGGAATGGCATAATAGGAACAATAAAGTCTATGTCGTTTCATACATATAAAAAACAATTCTCTTAAAGGAAAAAAAACGGAATTACACAATCTAAAGGCACACCCATTTATCACTTGTAGTAAATTAATTCATCGACCGGTGTCAACAGTTACACGACAGCCACGAAGATGGGCTGGGAACGTTTCGAATAAAATTTGGCGTGTTATCTGACAACTAGTAGATTTAAATTTCTTTTGCCATCTCTTCCTTCTTCTTTCTTGTACGTTACTTCACAGACTCTCGTTCTCTTATCGACGCTGCACTCTCACGCATTTGACACCCCCTCCAACATGTATACTTTTCAATCCCTCTAACCTTGTTTTCCGTTACAATTTAATGCTTTTGATCACTGTTCGGACACTTACATCCTTGTTTCTTCCTCCTCTACTACTACTACTATTACAACTTTACTACAACTACTACTACCACTGCTTAAACTTCTTCTATTGCAACAGTAATGGTAACGACAGCTACTACTTTGCTGCTGTTACAGTGTTAGTCGCCACCTCTACCGCTGCTGTTTTGACTTTCAGCTAGTTTTATGGTTTTAAATTGGCTGTGGTAATTGACGACAATGTTGCGAAACGTATGCATATTCACTAGTATTTCAGCGAATATATCCTTGTGTTTGTGGTAGAAGATAAAACAACGTGTTAAATACCAAATTAATATTTTCACATTCAGCCGAGACGATAACATCTCCATCTTGCTCAATGAAACTGGTACGTGTTGCATTGTATTGAAACTGTCGATGGGACACGTTATGCTGCTTTCGATCAACGAGTCAGCTGCCAGTCGGTGGAATGCGATAATACACGTACCATTCTCTGCCGAATGCGAACATTGAAACAATCTTTATAAGCTGACGTCATTTCGTACTTAGCGATATCCCGTGAATAAAATATTTTTTTCTAAGTTCTGTGTATCAGTAAATTTTAACGTTTTTGATCTCGCGTACATCATTTTATTTACGCGTACGTCATTTTATTTAAGCGTACGTCATTTTATTTATCTTATAGATACAAACGCATATATAGTTCACCGTTAATTTTACCGTATATTATAAAAATTTAATTCATCGGGTAACACCTACCTTTTATGCTTAGTACGAGCCTTATACTTGATCGATAACGATGATTAAAGCGTCACAACACATACTATGGCCTGAATTGGTGCATTCTTTAATAGTACATGCAGAGAGTAAATACAACAGCAATCCAGTCATATTTGCAAGATTCAGTAATTAGTATAACATTCACATTTGAGTCAGTTTGTGGGATGCAATGAAAAGAAATATTTGTGAAACGAAAGCAGGTGTGTGTGTGTGTGTGTGTGTGTGTGTGTGTGTGTGTGTGTTTGTGTGTGATTTTGGATTTTTAACGTAGCTTTAACAATTTTCTGTCATATTGCTACGATGTCTGCAGTGAGGCAGTTTACAGTGATGTATTACACTGGTGCATCATACCACAGACATGCAGCATGATGTCCCACCCAGTCACATTATCCTGACACCAGGTTGATTAGTCCTAATACTAATCTCTTTGTGCTGAGCGCCAAGCCAGGCAGCTGCTACCATTTGTATAAGTCTTTGTAATAACTTCGTCAAGGCTCGAACCCGCGACATCCATGATCTGAAGCGGATGCTTTAATCACTTAGGCCACTGGAGCGGTCAAACGAAAGCGGGTATGTTGTATATATTTGATCTATATGATATAAAATCAAAATAGATTGAAAAAGAACAGCATTTCTGTTGAAGTTCATTTCAAACTTATTTCAGTAACTTGATTGTTTAAGTTAATACTCTCTAATATGTCCTCCCATTGGTCACTGCACCGGACATTTTGACCATATGACTCTAAAGTGTATGTCCTCCCATTGGTCATTGCACCGGACATTTAGACCATATGACTCTAAAGTGTATGTCCTCCCATTGGTCATTGCACCGGACATTTTGACCATATGACTCTAAAGTGTATGTCCTCCCATTGGTCACTGCACCGGACATTTTGACCATGTGACTTCAAATGAGTGCAACAAAAACTACTCATTATACAAACTGTACACATTCATCATCAGTAACATTCAGGTGTTTTCCGATGACTGTGTCTGACTATTGCAATCGCTCACAGTAACATTCAGGTGTTTTCCGATGACTGTGTCTGACTATTGCAATCGCTCACAGTAACATTCAGGTGTTTTCCGATGACTGTGTCTGACTATTACAATCGCTCACAGTAACATTCAGGTGTTTTCCGATGACTGTGTCTGACTATTACAATCGCTCACAGTAACATTCAGGTGTTTTCCGATGACTGTGTCTGACTATTACAATCGCTCACAGTAACATTCAGGTGTTTTCCGATGACTGTGTCTGACTATTGCAATCGCTCACAGTAACATTCAGGTGTTTTCCGATGACTGTGTCTGACTATTGCAATCGCTCACAGTAACATTCAGGTGTTTTCCGATGACTGTGTCTGACTATTGCAATCGCTCACAGTAACATTCAGGTGTTTTCCGATGACTGTGTCTGACTATTACAATCGCTCACAGTAACATTCAGGTGTTTTCCGATGACTGTGTCTGACTATTACAATCGCTCACAGTAACATTTAGGTGTTTTCCGATGAATGTGTATGACTATTGCAATCGCTCACAGTAACATTCAGGTGTTTTCCGATGACTGTGTCTGACTATTACAATCGCTCACAGTAACATTCAGGTGTTTTCCGATGACTGTGTATGACTATTACAATCGCTCACAGTAACATTCAGGTGTTTTCCGATGACTGTGTCTGACTATTACAATCGCTCACAGTAACATTCAGGTGTTTTCCGATGACTGTGTCTGACTATTGCAATCGCTCACAGTAACATTCAGGTGTTTTCCGATGACTGTGTCTGACTATTGCAATCGCTCACAGTAACATTCAGGTGTTTTCCGATGACTGTGTCTGACTATTACAATCGCTCACAGTAACATTCAGGTGTTTTCCGATGACTGTGTCTGACTATTACAATCGCTCACAGTAACATTCAGGTGTTTTCCGATGAATGTGTATGACTATTACAATCGCTCACAGTAACATTCAGGTGTTTTCCGATGACTGTGTCTGACTATTACAATCGCTCACAGTAACATTCAGGTGTTTTCCGATGACTGTGTATGACTATTGCAATCGCTCACAGTAACATTCAGGTGTTTTCCGATGACTGTGTCTGACTATTACAATCGCTCACAGTAACATTCAGGTGTTTTCCGATGACTGTGTATGACTATTACAATCGCTCACAGTAACATTCAGGTGTTTTCCGATGACTGTGTCTGACTATTACAATCGCTCACAGTAACATTCAGGTGTTTTCCGATGACTGTGTCTGACTATTACAATCGCTCACAGTAACATTCAGGTGTTTTCCGATGACTGTGTATGACTATTACAATCGCTCACAGTAACATTCAGTTGTGTTTTCCGATGACTGTGTCTGACTATTACAATCGCTCACAGTAACATTCAGGTGTTTTCCGATGACTGTGTCTGACTATTGCAATCGCTCACAGTAACATTCAGGTGTTTTCCGATGACTGTGTCTGACTATTACAATCGCTCACAGTAACATTCAGGTGTTTTCCGATGAATGTGTATGACTATTACAATCGCTCACAGTAACATTCAGGTGTTTTCCGATGACTGTGTCTGACTATTACAATCGCTCACAGTAACATTCAGGTGTTTTCCGATGACTGTGTCTGACTATTACAATCGCTCACAGTAACATTCAGGTGTTTTCCGATGAATGTGTATGACTATTACAATCGCTCACAGTAACATTCAGGTGTTTTCCGATGACTGTGTCTGACTATTACAATCGCTCACAGTAACATTCAGGTGTTTTCCGATGACTGTGTCTGACTATTACAATCGCTCACAGTAACATTCAGGTGTTTTCCGATGACTGTGTCTGACTATTACAATCGCTCACAGTAACATTCAGGTGTTTTCCGATGAATGTGTATGACTATTACAATCGCTCACAGTAACATTCAGGTGTTTTCCGATGACTGTGTCTGACTATTACAATCGCTCACAGTAACATTCAGGTGTTTTCCGATGACTGTGTCTGACTATTACAATCGCTCACAGTAACATTCAGGTGTTTTCCGATGAATGTGTATGACTATTACAATCGCTCACAGTAACATTCAGGTGTTTTCCGATGACTGTGTCTGACTATTACAATCGCTCACAGTAACATTCAGGTGTTTTCCGATGACTGTGTCTGACTATTACAATCGCTCACAGTAACATTCAGGTGTTTTCCGATGAATGTGTATGACTATTACAATCGCTCACAGTAACATTCAGGTGTTTTCCGATGACTGTGTCTGACTATTACAATCGCTCACAGTAACATTCAGGTGTTTTCCGATGACTGTGTTTGACTATTACAATCGCTCACAGTAACATTCAGGTGTTTTCCGATGACTGTGTCTGACTATTACAATCGCTCACAGTAACATTCAGGTGTTTTCCGATGAATGTGTATGACTATTACAATCGCTCACAGTAACATTCAGGTGTTTTCCGATGACTGTGTCTGACTATTGCAATCGCTCACAGTAACATTCAGGTGTTTTCCGATGACTGTGTCTGACTATTACAATCGCTCACAGTAACATTCAGGTGTTTTCCGATGAATGTGTATGACTATTACAATCGCTCACAGTAACATTCAGGTGTTTTCCGATGACTGTGTCTGACTATTACAATCGCTCACAGTAACATTCAGGTGTTTTCCGATGACTGTGTCTGACTATTACAATCGCTCACAGTAACATTCAGGTGTTTTCCGATGAATGTGTCTGACTATTACAATCGCTCACAGTAACATTCAGGTGTTTTCCGATGACTGTGTCTGACTATTACAATCGCTCACAGTAACATTCAGGTGTTTTCCGATGAATGTGTATGACTATTACAATCGCTCACAGTAACATTCAGGTGTTTTCCGATGACTGTCTCTGACTATTACAATCGCTCACAGTAACATTCAGGTGTTTTCCGATGACTGTGTCTGACTATTGCAATCGCTCACAGTAACATTCAGGTGTTTTCCGATGAATGTGTATGACTATTACAATCGCTCACAGTAACATTCAGGTGTTTTCCAATGAATGTGTATGACTATTACAATCGCTCACAGTAACATTCAGGTGTTTTCCGATGAATGTGTATGACTATTACAATCGCTCACAGTAACATTCAGGTGTTTTCCGATGACTGTGTCTGACTATTGCAATCGCTCACAGTAACATTCAGGTGTTTTCCGATGACTGTGTCTGACTATTGCAATCGCTCACAGTAACATTCAGGTGTTTTCCGATGACTGTGTCTGACTATTGCAATCGCTCACAGTAACATTCAGGTGTTTTCCGATGACTGTGTCTGACTATTACAATCGCTCACAGTAACATTCAGGTGTTTTCCGATGACTGTGTCTGACTATTGCAATCGCTCACAGTAACATTCAGGTGTTTTCCGATGACTGTGTCTGACTATTACAATCGCTCACAGTAACATTCAGGTGTTTTCCGATGACTGTGTCTGACTATTGCAATCGCTCACAGTAACATTCAGGTGTTTTCCGATGACTGTGTCTGACTATTGCAATCGCTCACAGTAACATTCAGGTGTTTTCCGATGACTGTGTCTGACTATTGCAATCGCTCACAGTAACATTCAGGTGTTTTCCGATGACTGTGTATGACTATTACAATCGCTCACAGTAACATTCAGGTGTTTTCCGATGACTGTGTCTGACTATTACAATCGCTCACAGTAACATTCAGGTGTTTTCCGATGACTGTGTCTGACTATTGCAATCGCTCACAGTAACATTCAGGTGTTTTCCGATGACTGTGTCTGACTATTACAATCGCTCACAGTAACATTCAGGTGTTTTCCGATGACTGTGTATGACTATTACAATCGCTCACAGTAACATTCAGGTGTTTTCCAATGAATGTGTATGACTATTACAATCTCTCACAGTAACATTCAGGTGTTTTCCGATGAATGTGTATGACTATTACAATCGCTCACAGTAACATTCAGGTGTTTTCCGATGACTGTGTCTGACTATTGCAATCGCTCACAGTAACATTCAGGTGTTTTCCGATGACTGTGTCTGACTATTGCAATCGCTCACAGTAACATTCAGGTGTTTTCCGATGACTGTGTATGACTATTACAATCGCTCACAGTAACATTCAGGTGTTTTCCGATGACTGTGTCTGACTATTACAATCGCTCACAGTAACATTCAGGTGTTTTCCGATGACTGTGTCTGACTATTACAATCGCTCACAGTAACATTCAGGTGTTTTCCGATGACTGTGTATGACTATTGCAATCGCTCACAGTAACATTCAGGTGTTTTCCGATGACTGTGTATGACTATTGCAATCGCTCACAGTAACATTCAGGTGTTTTCCGATGACTGTGTCTGACTATTGCAATCGCTCACAGTAACATTCAGGTGTTTTCCGATGACTGTGTCTGACTATTACAATCGCTCACAGTAACATTCAGGTGTTTTCCGATGAATGTGTATGACTATTACAATCGCTCACAGTAACATTCAGGTGTTTTCCGATGAATGTGTATGACTATTACAATCGCTCACAGTAACATTCAGGTGTTTTCCGATGACTGTGTATGACTATTACAATCGCTCACAGTAACATTCAGGTGTTTTCCGATGACTGTGTATGACTATTACAATCGCTCACAGTAACATTCAGGTGTTTTCCGATGACTGTGTCTGACTATTACAATCGCTCACAGTAACATTCAGGTGTTTTCCGATGACTGTGTCTGACTATTACAATCGCTCACAGTAACATTCAGGTGTTTTCCGATGACTGTGTCTGACTATTGCAATCGCTCAAAGTAACATTCAGGTGTTTTCCGATGACTGTGTCTGACTATTGCAATCGCTCACAGTAACATTCAGGTGTTTTCCGATGAATGTGTATGACTATTACAATCGCTCACAGTAACATTCAGGTGTTTTCCGATGACTGTGTCTGACTATTACAATCGCTCACAGTAACATTCAGGTGTTTTCCGATGACTGTGTCTGACTATTGCAATCGCTCACAGTAACATTCAGGTGTTTTCCGATGACTGTGTATGACTATTACAATCGCTCACAGTAACATTCAGGTGTTTTCCGATGAATGTGTATGACTATTACAATCGCTCACAGTAACATTCAGGTGTTTTCCGATGACTGTGTATGACTATTACAATCGCTCACAGTAACATTCAGGTGTTTTCCGATGACTGTGTATGACTATTACAATCGCTCACAGTAACATTCAGGTGTTTTCCCATGACTGTGTATGACTATTACAATCGCTCACAGTAACATTCAGGTGCTTTCCGATGACTGTGTCTGACTATTACAATCGCTCACAGTAACATTCAGGTGTTTTCCGATGACTGTGTCTGACTATTGCAATCGCTCACAGTAACATTCAGGTGTTTTCCGATGACTGTGTCTGACTATTGCAATCGCTCACAGTAACATTCAGGTGTTTTCCGATGACTGTGTCTGACTATTGCAATCGCTCACAGTAACAATAAGGTGTTTTCCGATGACTGTGTCTGACTATTGCAATCGCTCACAGTAACATTCAGGTGTTTTCGGATGACTGTGTCTGACTATTGCAATCGCTCACAGTAACATTCAGGTGTTTTCCGATGACTGTGTCTGACTATTACAATCGCTCACAGTAACATTCAGGTGTTTTCCGATGACTGTGTCTGACTATTACAATCGCTCACAGTAACATTCAGGTGTTTACCGATGACTGTGTCTGACTATTGCAATCGCTCACAGTAACATTCAGGTGTTTTCCGATGACTGTGTCTGACTATTACAATCGCTCACAGTAACATTCAGGTGTTTTCCGATGACTGTGTCTGACTATTACAATCGCTCACAGTAACATTCAGGTGTTTTCCGATGACTGTGTCTGACTATTGCAATCGCTCACAGTAACATTCAGGTGTTTTCCGATGACTGTGTCTGACTATTGCAATGGCTCACAGTAACATTCAGGTGTTTTCCGATGACTGTGTCTGACTATTACAATGGCTCACAGTAACATTCAGGTGTTTTCCGATGACTGTGTCTGACTATTACAATGGCTCACAGTAACATTCAGGTGTTTTCCGATGACTGTGTCTGACTATTGCAATGGCTCACAGTAACATTCAGGTGTTTTCCGATGACTATGTATGACTATTGCAATGGCTCACAGTAACATTCAGGTGTTTTCCGATGACTGTGTATGACTATTGCAATGGCTCACAGTAACATTCAGGTGTTTTCCGATGACTGTGTCTGACTATTGCAATAGCTCACAGTAACATTCAGGTGTTTTCCGATGACTGTGTCTGACTATTACAATCGCTCACAGTAACATTCAGGTGTTTTCCGATGACTGTGTCTGACTATTACAATCGCTCACAGTAACATTCAGGTGTTTTCTGATGACTGTGTCTGACTATTACAATCGCTCACAGTAACATTCAGGTGTTTTCCGATGACTGTGTCTGACTATTACAATCGCTCACAGTAACATTCAGGTGTTTTCCGATGACTGTGTCTGACTATTACAATCGCTCACAGTAACATTCAGGTGTTTTCCGATGACTGTGTCTGACTATTGCAATCGCTCACAGTAACATTCAGGTGTTTTCCGATGACTGTGTCTGACTATTGCAATCGCTCACAGTAACATTCAGGTGTTTTCCGATGACTGTGTCTGACTATTGCAATCGCTCACAGTAACATTCAGGTGTTTTCCGATGACTGTGTCTGACTATTGCAATCGCTCACAGTAACATTCAGGTGTTTTCCGATGACTGTGTCTGACTATTGCAATCGCTCACAGTAACATTCAGGTGTTTTCCGATGACTGTGTCTGACTATTGCAATCGCTCACAGTAACATTCAGGTGTTTTCCGATGACTGTGTCTGACTATTACAATCGCTCACAGTAACATTCAGGTGTTTTCCGATGACTGTGTCTGACTATTACAATCGCTCACAGTAACATTCAGGTGTTTTCCGATGACTGTGTCTGACTATTGCAATCGCTCACAGTAACATTCAGGTGTTTTCCGATGACTGTGTCTGACTATTACAATCGCTCACAGTAACATTCAGGTGTTTTCCGATGACTGTGTCTGACTATTACAATCGCTCACAGTAACATTCAGGTGTTTTCCGATGACTGTGTCTGACTATTGCAATCGCTCACAGTAACATTCAGGTGTTTTCCGATGACTGTGTCTGACTATTGCAATCGCTCACAGTAACATTCAGGTGTTTTCCGATGACTGTGTCTGACTATTGCAATCGCTCACAGTAACATTCAGGTGTTTTCCGATGACTGTGTCTGACTATTACAATCGCTCACAGTAACATTCAGGTGTTTTCCGATGACTGTGTCTGACTATTGCAATCGCTCACAGTAACATTCAGGTGTTTTCCGATGACTGTGTCTGACGATTGCAATCGCTCACAGTAACATTCAGGTGTTTTCCGATGACTGTGTCTGACTATTACAATCGCTCACAGTAACATTCAGGTGTTTTCCGATGACTGTGTCTGACTATTACAATCGCTCACAGTAACATTCAGGTGTTTTCCGATGACTGTGTATGACTATTGCAATCGCTCACAGTAACATTCAGGTGTTTTCCGATGACTGTGTATGACTATTGCAATCGCTCACAGTAACATTCAGGTGTTTTCCGATGACTGTGTATGACTATTGCAATCGCTCACAGTAACATTCAGGTGTTTTCCGATGACTGTGTCTGACTATTGCAATCGCTCACAGTAACATTCAGGTGTTTTCCGATGACTGTGTCTGACTATTGCAATCGCTCACAGTAACATTCAGGTGTTTTCCGATGACTGTGTCTGACTATTGCAATCGCTCACAGTAACATTCAGGTGTTTTCCGATGACTGTGTCTGACGATCGCAATCGCTCACAGTAACATTCAGGTGTTTTCCGATGACTGTGTCTGACGATTGCAATCGCTCACAGTAACATTCAGGTGTTTTCCGATGACTGTGTCTGACGATTGCAATCGCTCACAGTAACATTCAGGTGTTTTCCGATGACTGTGTCTGACTATTACAATCGCTCACAGTAACATTCAGGTGTTTTCCGATGACTGTGTCTGACTATTACAATCGCTCACAGTAACATTCAGGTGTTTTCCGATGACTGTGTCTGACTATTACAATCGCTCACAGTAACATTCAGGTGTTTTCCGATGACTGTGTCTGACTATTACAATCGCTCACAGTAACATTCAGGTTTTCCGATGACTGTGTCTGACTATTACAATCGCTCACAGTAACATTCAGGTGTTTTCCGATGACTGTGTCTGACTATTACAATCGCTCACAGTAACATTCAGGTGTTTTCCGATGACTGTGTCTGACTATTACAATCGCTCACAGTAACATTCAGGTGTTTTCCGATGACTGTGTCTGACTATTACAATCGCTCACAGTAACATTCATGTGTTTTCCGATGACTGTGTGTCTGACTATTGCAATCGCTCACAGTAACATTCAGGTGTTTTCCGATGACTGTGTCTGACTATTGCAATCGCTCACAGTAACATTCAGGTGTTTTCCGATGACTGTGTCTGACTATTGCAATCGCTCACAGTAACATTCAGGTGTTTTCCGATGACTGTGTCTGACTATTACAATCGCTCACAGTAACATTCAGGTGTTTTCCGATGACTGTGTCTGACTATTGCAATCGCTCACAGTAACATTCAGGTGTTTTCCGATGACTGTGTCTGACTATTGCAATCGCTCAGAGTAACATTCAGGTGTTTTCCGATGACTGTGTCTGACTATTGCAATCGCTCACAGTAACATTCAGGTGTTTTCCGATGACTGTGTCTGACTATTGCAATCGCTCACAGTAACATTCAGGTGTTTTCCGATGACTGTGTCTGACTATTGCAATCGCTCACAGTAACATTCAGGTGTTTTCCGATGACTGTGTCTTACTATTGCAATCGCTCACAGTAACATTCAGGTGTTTTCCGATGACTGTGTCTGACTATTGCAATCGCTCACAGTAACATTCAGGTGTTTTCCGATGACTGTGTCTGACTATTGCAATCGCTCACAGTAACATTCAGGTGTTTTCCGATGACTGTGTCTGACTATTGCAATCGCTCACAGTAACATTCAGGTGTTTTCCGATGACTGTGTCTGACTATTGCAATCGCTCACAGTAACATTCAGGTGTTTTCCGATGACTGTGTCTGACTATTGCAATCGCTCACAGTAACATTCAGGTGTTTTCCGATGACTGTGTCTGACTATTGCAATCGCTCACAGTAACATTCAGGTGTTTTCCGATGACTGTGTCTGACTATTGCAATCGCTCACAGTAACATTCAGGTGTTTTCCGATGACTGTGTATGACTATTGCAATCGCTCACAGTAACATTCAGGTGTTTTCCGATGACTGTGTCTGACTGTTACAATCGCTCACAGTAACATTCAGGTGTTTTCCGATGACTGTGTCTGACTATTGCAATCGCTCACAGTAACATTCAGGTGTTTTCCGATGACTGTGTCTGACTATTACAATCGCTCACAGTAACATTCAGGTGTTTTCCGATGACTGTGTCTGACTATTACAATCGCTCACAGTAACATTCAGGAGTTTTCCGATGACTGTGTCTGACTATTACAATCTCTCACAGTAACATTCAGGTGTTTTCCGATGACTGTGTCTGACTATTACAATCTCTCACAGTAACATTCAGGTGTTTTCCGATGACTGTGTCTGACTATTACAATCGCTCACAGTAACATTCAGGTGTTTTCCGATGACTGTGTCTGACTATTACAATCGCTCACAGTAACATTCAGGTGTTTTCCGATGACTGTGTCTGACTATTACAATCGCTCACAGTAACATTCAGGTGTTTTCCGATGACTGTGTCTGACTATTACAATCGCTCACAGTAACATTCAGGTGTTTTTCCGATGACTGTGTCTGACTATTACAATCGCTCACAGTAACATTCAGGTGCTTTTCGATGACTGTGTCTGACTATTACAATCGCTCACAGTAACATTCAGGTGTTTTCCGATGACTGTGTCTGACTATTACAATCGCTCACAGTAACATTCAGGTGTTTTCCGATGACTGTGTCTGACTATTACAATCGCTCACAGTAACATTCAGGTGTTTTCTGATGACTGTGTCTGACTATTACAATCGCTCACAGTAACATTCAGGTGTTTTCCGATGACTGTGTCTGACTATTACAATCGCTCACAGTAACATTCAGGTGTTTTCCGATGACTGTGTCTGACTATTACAATCGCTCACAGTAAAATTCAGGTGTTTTCCGATGACTGTGTCTGACTATTACAATCGCTCACAGTAAAATTCAGGTGTTTTCCGATGACTGTGTCTGACTATTACAATCGCTCACAGTAACATTCAGGTGTTTTCCGATGACTGTGTATGACTATTACAATCGCTCACAGTAACATTCAGGTGTTTTCCGATGACTGTGTCTGACTATTACAATCGCTCACAGTAACATTCAGGTGTTTTCCGATGACTGTGTCTGACTATTGCAATCGCTCACAGTAACATTCAGGTGTTTTCCGATGACTGTGTCTGACTATTACAATCGCTCACAGTAACATTCAGGTGTTTTCCGATGACTGTGTCTGACTATTACAATCGCTCACAGTAACATTCAGGTGTTTTCCGATGACTGTGTCTGACTATTACAATCGCTCACAGTAACATTCAGGTGTTTTCCGATGACTGTGTATGACTATTACAATCGCTCACAGTAACATTCAGGTGTTTTCCGATGACTGTGTCTGACTATTACAATCGCTCACAGTAACATTCAGGTGTTTTCCGATGACTGTGTCTGACTATTACAATCGCTCACAGTAACATTCAGGTGTTTTCCGATGACTGTGTCTGACTATTACAATCGCTCACAGTAACATTCAGGTGTTTTCCGATGACTGTGTATGACTATTACAATCGCTCACAGTAACATTCAGGTGTTTTCCGATGACTGTGTATGACTATTACAATCGCTCACAGTAACATTCAGGTGTTTTCCGATGACTGTGTATGACTATTACAATCGCTCACAGTAACATTCAGGTGTTTTCCGATGACTGTGTCTGACTATTGCAATCGCTCACAGTAACATTCAGGTGTTTTCCGATGACTGTGTCTGACTATTCCAATCGCTCACAGTAACATTCAGGTGTTTTCCGATGACTGTGTCTGACTATTGCAATCGCTCACAGTAACATTCAGGTGTTTTCCGATGACTGTGTATGACTATTACAATCGCTCACAGTAACATTCAGGTGTTTTCCGATGACTGTGTCTGACTATTGCAATCGCTCACAGTAACATTCAGGTGTTTTCCGATGACTGTGTCTGACTATTGCAATCGCTCACAGTAACATTCAGGTGTTTTCCGATGACTGTGTGACTATTGCAATCGCTCACAGTAACATTCAGGTGTTTTCCGATGACTGTGTCTGACTATTACAATCGCTCACAGTAACATTCAGGTGTTTTCCGATGACTGTGTCTGACTATTGGAATCGCTCACAGTAACATTCAGGTGTTTTCCGATGACTGTGTCTGACTATTGCAATCGCTCACAGTAACATTCAGGTGTTTTCCGATGACTGTGTCTGACTATTGCAATCGCTCACAGTAACATTCAGGTGTTTTCCGATGACTGTGTCTGACTATTGCAATCGCTCACAGTAACATTCAGGTGTTTTCCGATGAATGTGTATGACTATTGCAATCGCTCACAGTAACATTGAGGTGTTTTCCGATGACTGTGTCTGACTATTGCAATCGCTCACAGTAACATTCAGGTATTTTCCGATGACTGTGTCTGACTATTGCAATCGCTCACAGTAACATTCAAGTGTTTTCCGATGAATGTGTATGACTATTACAATCGCTCACAGTAACATTCAGGTGTTTTCCGATGACTGTGTATGACTATTACAATCGCTCACAGTAACATTCAGGTGTTTTCCGATGACTGTGTCTGACTATTACAATCGCTCACAGTAACATTCAGGTGTTTTCCGATGACTGTGTCTGACTATTGCAATCGCTCACAGTAACATTCTGGTGTTTTCCGATGAATGTGTATGACTATTACAATCGCTCACAGTAACATTCAGGTGTTTTCCGATGAATGTGTATGACTATTACAATCGCTCACAGTAACATTCAGGTGTTTTCCGATGAATGTGTATGACTATTACAATCGCTCACAGTAACATTCAGGTGTTTTCCGATGAATGTGTATGACTATTACAATCGCTCACAGTAACATTCAGGTGTTTTCCGATGACTGTGTATGACTATTACAATCGCTCACAGTAACATTCAGGTGTTTTCCGATGACTGTGTATGACTATTACAATCGCTCACAGTAACATTCAGGTGTTTTCCGATGACTGTGTATGACTATTACAATCGCTCACAGTAACATTCAGGTGTTTTCCGATGACTGTGTATGACTATTACAATCGCTCACAGTAACATTCAGGTGTTTTCCGATGACTGTGTATGACTATTACAATCGCTCACAGTAACATTCAGGTGTTTTCCGATGAATGTGTATGACTATTACAATCGCTCACAGTAACATTCAGGTGTTTTCCGATGACTGTGTATGGCTATTACAATCGCTCACAGTAACATTCAGGTGTTTTCCGATGACTGTGTCTGACTATTGCAATCGCTCACAGTAACATTCAGGTGTTTTCCGATGACTGTGTCTGACTATTGCAATCGCTCACAGTAACATTCAGGTGTTTTCCGATGACTGTGTCTGACTATTGCAATCGCTCACAGTAACATTCAGGTGTTTTCCGATGACTGTGTCTGACTATTGCAATCGCTCACAGTAACATTCAGGTGTTTTCCGATGACTGTGTATGACTATTACAATCGCTCACAGTAACATTCAGGTGTTTTCCGATGAATGTGTATGACTATTACAATCGCTCACAGTAACATTCAGGTGTTTTCCGATGAATGTGTATGACTATTACAATCGCTCACAGTAACATTCAGGTGTTTTCCGATGACTGTGTATGACTATTACAATCGCTCACAGTAACATTCAGGTGTTTTCCGATGACTGTGTATGACTATTACAATCGCTCACAGTAACATTCAGGTGTTTTCCGATGACTGTGTATGACTATTACAATCGCTCACAGTAACATTCAGGTGTTTTCCGATGACTGTGTATGACTATTACAATCGCTCACAGTAACATTCAGGTGTTTTCCGATGACTGTGTATGACTATTACAATCGCTCACAGTAACATTCAGGTGTTTTCCGATGACTGTGTATGACTATTACAATCGCTCACATTAACATTCAGGTGTTTTCCGATGACTGGGTCTGACTATTGCAATCGCTCACAGTAACATTCAGGTGTTTTCCGATGAATGTGTATGACTATTACAATCGCTCACAGTAACATTCAGGTGTTTTCCGATGAATGTGTATGACTATTACAATCGCTCACAGTAACATTCAGGTGTTTTCCGATGAATGTGTATGACTATTACAATCGCTCACAGTAACATTCAGGTGTTTTCCGATGAATGTGTATGACTATTACAATCGCTCACAGTAACATTCAGGTGTTTTCCGATGAATGTGTATGACTATTACAATCGCTCACAGTAACATTCA
This sequence comes from Sinohyriopsis cumingii, assembly GCA_028554795.2. Lineage (NCBI taxonomy): Eukaryota > Metazoa > Mollusca > Bivalvia > Unionida > Unionidae > Sinohyriopsis > Sinohyriopsis cumingii. Next base: position 6,881,587 of record CM068827.1, on the reverse strand, counting down.
GGTGTTTTCCGATGAATGTGTATGACTATTACAATCGCTCACAGTAACATTCAGGTGTTTTCCGATGACTGTGTCTGACTATTACAATCGCTCACAGTAACATTCAGGTGTTTTCCGATGACTGTGTCTGACTATTGCAATCGCTCACAGTAACATTCAGGTGTTTTCCGATGAATGTGTATGACTATTACAATCGCTCACAGTAACATTCAGGTGTTTTCCGATGAATGTGTATGACTATTACAATCGCTCACAGTAACATTCAGGTGTTTTCCGATGAATGTGTATGACTATTACAATCGCTCACAGTAACATTCAGGTGTTTTCCGATGACTGTGTCTGACTATTGCAATCGCTCACAGTAACATTCAGGTGTTTTCCGATGACTGTGTCTGACTATTGCAATCGCTCACAGTAACATTCAGGTGTTTTCCGATCAATGTGTCTGACTATTGCAATCGCTCACAGTAACATTCAGGTGTTTTCCGATCAATGTGTCTGACTATTGCAATCGCTCACAAACCTAATATTAGAAATGGGAATCAAACCAGTCAATGTCCTTAAGTCCTGACAAACGCGAGGTTATCAGAATTAAAAAAATGAAGAAACCAACCATTTTTGTTACAGATTACACGGATCGATCCTGATATCATCATGCATAGTAAAGTATTTTAACAAAATCCTACACTACTACGGTTAAATCCAAATGCAACGAAAACACTAATTTTTATCAAGAGAAAAATCCAAAGAAACAAACATAAAGGAAACACCAGACAAAACAGATTTAACACAATGTTAACTGGATGCGTTTATTGCAAGCGTTGAAACTGTGCGTGTTGAACGCTTATTGTTTGCCAAGTTTCGTGTTAATACATGTTTCCGTTGATGTGTGATACTTGACGCAATTTCGAGTTTGATCCTGTTATCCTGAATGAAAATTATTGGCAGCACACGAACACTAATGCTTTAATAGCAGTAATACATTACGTACCATTGTTGGATTGCTATCCATTTCCGGGACGCAAAGCCCCCAGTCCAAACTATTTACTGCCTTCTCGAATCAGTAATTGTAGGACATAATAGAATAGAACATGATCCCAGTCTGATGCTATAGTTATATCCATCATAAGGAATATCTTTCTCTTTTCCTTTGGAAAGTGATGCTAATGCACGCGTGTCAGGACGCTCAACAATATTCGCCTTAATGTTTATCTTTAGGGATATCTTCGGCTGAACAAATACTTTGTAGAGTTTTTTTATCATTTTCTCTCCATTCCTTGCTTTATTGATATGTATCTGTGTCTGCTTTTTGTAAATTTGGAATTTGGAATTTGGAGTTTTGCCACTAGCTTAGCGACATGATGCTTTAGTAAAGTTTTGCCTCTTCATATGACCAGTGTCAGTGCAAGTATGACCTTCCTATTTTTAATATCTTTTCAGGTTATTTTCCTCTTTCATATTATTATTCTGTCGCAAAGTATGAACAGGTGTGAGCATAAGAAGGTCCTAGAAGTCACTCACTCCACTAGTTTTTCGTGTACACGTACTGTCGGTTGTCTCTTTTGTTTCTTTAGGACGATTTGGTGTTGGACATGGCTACACCTACAGACGAAGGAAGAAGGATTTCGCAATCTCCTCTTCATTTCAAGATGAACCATCTGTTCTGAGATGTCTGTGCCGATTTCTGTGGCTTGAAAACTGCCTAAAGGCCACGGGTCGCTTATTCTCGATATGATAGTGTCAGCTACTATTAAGGAGAGAACATTGTCCCCTCACAAAGAAATTGCCGGTGCTCGATAACATTAAGTAACAGCGCTTTCGCTCGAACAGGTCCGATTTTGACTCAAGTTCTCCGAACAGAAATTCTTCCTTCAGATCGTCATCGCCGATCTTTTGACCGAATACTGGATATTCAGCACCGGTCACCCAGCAATGCACTTCAAGTTACCGGACCCATTACTCACTTCCCCCAAGACATTATGGTTCCAAGGTTCGCCGGACAGGGCAGAGAGTAGGCGTTTTCCATCCCCTTCGGAATTGTCAATGCCAAAGGAGGCTTGTCACCTGCTTCTAGTTCGTTGACAAGGGATCAACTATCCCGTTCTCCAAGGAGTACAGGTTAAATGGGTTAGTTTCACTGCCACTTTCAGCAAACACCCCATTAACCTCTCCTTGTCCAGAGATGAAAAACAGGAATGACAGTCCACTCTTGTTGCGGGAGAGGCCAGGTCGGCAATGCTCATTCATATTTGTTTGATTCAAATGACCTTCCAGAAGAACTAGTTGCGGAAGTGCCTTGTCATCTATTCGGGTCTTCATCCCACGCTTCGGGACAGGCGATGGAAGAGGAGGAAGTATTGACTTTTGATACGACGGTAAACGATGTTTCCTCTGCAGAGCTATTCCACCCCATCCTTACCCCCCCCCCCCCCCCATAGAAATATGAGTTTCCAGTAATTCAAGGTTTTCGTGGGCGATAGAAAAAGAAAACTTTGTAGATGGCTGCACCGCTTAATGGGGGGGATACGCTCTTCCAAGGTCTAATTCCATTTGTGGTGTCGCACAACTTGAGCGACCAACAACACTGGTCCACTTCTAATCCAGCCAATAAGCGTGGCCACTCTGAGCAAACCTTCGCTTGATGTTTTCAAAGAAGGCCATTTTCAGCAGCCACTCAAGCATCACCAGTTCAAAACTCACTTCCTGTCCTTCTTCTAAATGAGGCAGTTACAGAGACATAAAGAGAAAGTCCTCAGCGTTCTACCCCATTTCTATGTAGGTACCAGACTAGCCCTATTTTCATCAAGTACGACGTGTGGGTCCTTTCCATCATAAATGAAGATTACTGACTTTGCCTTTGGGAATCTCCTCCCCTTTCGCTAACCCCCAATTAATTGTTAACAGTCCAGACTTGAGCATCTAAGTGAAAACGTGTACACCCGTTTATTAAAATACGTGGTAGAACACAAACCAAGTCCGAGGTTATATTTCCGGATCTTGTTAGTCTTGGACAGTTCAGAAACGTTTGACTCATGGTCGATCTTTCTGTCTTCAGCAAGATGCTTCAAGAATAACTTTTCAAACGGACACTACAACCTCAGTGAAGAACGACACAAGGTCCACCAACTAGGTGGTCTAATTAGATCTTCAGGACGCGTGCCTTCGAATTCACATTTTTCTGGCCCACAGGAATTACGTACCGATTTGTCTGGGACACCTAATCGGCCTAGCCTCTGGCCCCAGAGTATTTACCGGAGTGCGGAATTTCGTTCCCCTAGGAAGACCTCTTTTTTGTCCTCTCCAATGCTAGGTTCTAGCAAACTAAATACCTCACAAGGATCAACTGTTGGCAAATATTCCACCGGAATCAGGTTTTCGTCACCACCTGTGTTGGCGGCTAGATCAGGACCGGTTTCTAACTGGAGTCCAGGTTCACACCCCGTAAGCCCACCCTTTCTGTACACAAACGCATCAGGTTCGAGATGAGGTGCTCATCTGGAGCCAGCGCGGCTACTTCTTCAGGGACTGTGATCTCAAGAAGAGCCAGCTTATAGTACTAAACACTCATACAGTAAGAGTCGGTGTATATTTATTATAGCACGTCTGTTTTGTTTTGTTTTTGGTGCTTTGGGGTGGGTTGTGGGGTTGAGGTCATCAGCCTTTATCCTAACTTGTGAATTCAGCAATGCATTAGTATCAGTAACGGATTACTGCTATTTAACTATGGTTTCATTTTTCTCTTTTAGTTTGTTTTTTCTTGTTGATTTTGTTGGGTTATTTTAATTTTTTTCTCAGAGGTTTTTGTTTTGGGGAGTGCGTAAACTCGTTTTATGGCTGCAATAGTATCTACTACAGTTACAAAGAGTCTCTCTTCAAATTCCGCTGTGATGTTCTGTACTCTTTTCTAGTCAAAGGAGGAAGAAATTCCGTTTGTTGGATATGACTAAGACGATTTCAGACTGGGATCGCGCTCTGTTTTCTTTTGGAAGGGGGGTTGGGTTATATTTACCTTGGACAGTGGACTTGGCGTCCCGCGCTCCGGAAAAGCGTAGCAACACAATCGTAGCAGATAAGTATTAAATAATTAAAAATTGCTCTCCCCACCACCACCACCACCACCAAAGTGCCGCTACATATTTATCATGCAGAATACGTGTAACATTAAAGCATTCAATAAATCAAAACTTTACGTAGATATTGATGAGTGTCATACTAATAACTGTAGCTTTTGTCGCAATCTTACTTTGAAAAAGAATCATTTAAACACACCCCACTCCACGAGATTATAATTATGAAGTACATTCTCCTCGAGAGTTTAATACAAAATATTGTCTGAAAAGTTTCACTCGTGTTACTGGGTTGGGTTGCACTTAGCGCCGGTGTATCGCTAATGACTACTACAAACAACACTTTGAAAATAACGTAAATATCGTGTCACATGAATGGAGCAACTTTTTCTTGTATTTTGAACGTATATGGTACCAGTTTGTATTTTGATCTACTGTTCATTGTGTTATATCGTGTCATGAACATTTAAGGTGTTTTATAACTACATCATTTTAAGGGGCCCCGAGTGGCCGAGTGGTCTAAAGCGCTGTACGTTACGGACCACTGCCATCTCACCTCTGTCTGCGTGGGTTCGAGTCTCGGATTCAGCCAATGTGGGTATGTGAGAAAGCTTGCCAGTAGCTTCTCGTGGGTCGGTGGTTCTTTCCGGGGTTTTCCCGGGTTCTTCCTCCACCATTGATACTGGCCGCCATATATGGCCTATCGTGTGCTGAAAAATGGCGTTAAACCCTACAACAACAACATCATTTTAAAGTTCATTCTCTACCTTACTAATTAAGAAAAATAGTCAGTACTGGTTTTTCTTTGATGATGACCTTCAAATGGGAGTGTTTGATTTTATTTTAGCTGAAACTGATACACACTGTTGAATATATGAACCGTATTTTAATACGTAGTGTTTATCTTTATTTGTTATTGATCAATTTATAAGACAAATAGACCCAAACAAAACTAAACTATACCCAGTTTTTTACACATAATACTGTATATCATGAATTTGACGAAGAATAAAATATAATATTATTTATCATGAAATTTGATATGCTTTTCACGACGAACCATGGTACACGCCTTTCGGGCTAATATAACACAATTAATAATAATAATTGATTTTAGATGTAAATTGTTTGGATGAAAGCTGACTTATAATGCAGATTAATGTAAATTAGGCAGTGCTTAGGGTATCCATTTATCTTGACAAGCCAGTTGGTTACAATATACCATACACCCGTATGAATAGGCTTTCGCGATTTTCAAAGCTTAATCAAATATTAATCTTTCATCAGCAATTAAACATAACGGAACTCATTGTATGCAGTATCTGCGGCCAGAACAAGACTTAAAAATGTCTTTCCTGTAAGAGAATAAATCTATTATAGGGTTAATCTGCCTCGCGCCATTATGAGTTTAGGAGCCCATAGATGTGCTATTGTTAGCAAAGCGCATTTGAACAAAATACAAACAACGAAAACAACAATAAAAATATAATCTACTCCTTCTCATATACGCCTGGTAGCATATACAACCTGCGTGGATTATGACACAGTACGTTCTGAAGTAAACAGGCTGTCCATGGCAGCCCAGTATAACTGGTGGAGGAAGAATCCGGGAAAACCCCAGGAAGAAACACCGATCCACATGAAGCTACTGGCTAGCTTTCTCAGTCAAACGTTGTCAGAGACTGAGATTCGAACTCACGCGGACAGTGGTTAGACGTGGTTGTGATCTGTAAAGACTAGCGCCTTAGACCATTTGACCCCTCACACCCGGACTCCCACTGTTGCACGAGAAAATGACGATAATTTAGTCTCCAACCGTACACCTATCAATTAATTTAAGGTTTCTGTCTATTGAAGAACTGGTTGGATCTTTAGAGAAACCGTATAAGATTCGGTTTGCATTAAGGAATTCAGTGTGATCTTGAAAACGTGGTTAAAACACAGACGTAAATTGGTCTCCATCTATGATGATGAGAGAAATGACAAATAAGAAAGTCATATTTCAATAAAGGAAATTTAGTTTATATGGGTCGAGATGGCAAATAATTTCCACCCATAAATTACTCATTTGTTTGAACCTTCTTGAAATTGTCTTGAAGATACTGAAAATGGCACGATTTGATTAAAACACATGGCATTGTTTAATATCTGAACTGTATTTCGTCTTTCATGTGTTGAAAGACATTGATGGAACTGCTTGGTGATACCACTGAAATTGCTTCAGCCATTTGTGTATTGAAGAACTTGTTGTGCCATGGTTGGCATTCTCACTAAAAACAGACTGGGCTCATAACTTACTTTCAGATTCTGTGGCATGAATAACTAAATTTAAATAAATGAAAGTGCGATTATACGCTCATCCTAAAATGAATCAACATTAGAACTTTCGGCTCTGAAACAATAGTATAGATACTCTGAAGAAACACAAAAGAAAGTCAAATCAACATAGTTTAAGTGTGCAAAACCTTTATATAATCCGATGTACAGTCCCACACTGCAAATTTCGTCTCATTAGGTATACTGAAATACACATTACGTCACAAACAGGGAAAACAAGGATAGACACACGAACGTACGTAATGAACGTCTAAAGTTTGCTTCTGGAAGCATGGGTATAACTATAATTTTGCTATTAAAATCTGCAAAACAATTTTTCGTTTCTCAGTAAATATATTGTGTCGTAATCAAATGGTATCTGACTAATTAGTTTCCTTTTGACACCGGCGATCGTGTCACACAATGATAAAATGTAATGTGCAAGTTTGATCATGTAACCGTTGTATAAGTTTGAGCTCGTCTTCGTTCTTAATTTATTTTAGGAACAAAAAAGCTGACAAAAATATTGAAGAATTTCTTTCTTATTAAAAATGCTTGACTTTACATGTCATCTTTGCTTGTAATCATTGTCGGGATACCTTAATCTTAATTCAAGTTACAACCCATTATGATATTGTATCTGCGCTTATCAGGACGAGCTCTGACATCTAAGTAAGCCGCACCCAAACTTTGTAAGCGAAAAAGAAACATTTGAATCAATTACTCGGAAAAAAGGGCAAATAGACGAAACGAAGAGATAGACTTTATTGCACGAGAGAGCAATTAGTCTCTACAAATTTTACCGTACAATCCTTTGTAGACCATGGCAGCTTTCTGTAGTGAAAAAGGATGAAAGTGTTGGATAAAAATACATGAGGATATAAAGAAAAACAAAGTATACATATCGATATAAACAAAGCCAAAGTATACGTAAGGATATAAGCAAAGTAAAAGTATACGTATGGATATAAACAAATGGATATAAAGAAAACCAAAGTATACGTAAGGATATAAAGAAAACCAAAGTATATGTATGTATATAATCAAATCCAAAGTATACGTATGGATATAAACAAAACCAAAGTATACGTATGGATATAAAGAAAACCAAAGTATATGTATGTATATAAAGAAATCCAAAGTATACGTAAGGATATAAACATATGGATATAAACAAATCCAAAGTATACATAGGAATATGAAGAAAACCAAAGTATACGTATGGATATAAACAAAACCAAAGTATACGTATGGATATAAACAAATATAAAGTATACATATGGATATAAACAAATCCAAAGTATACGTATGGATATAAACAAATCCAAAGTATACGTATGGATATAAACAAAACCAAAGTATACGTATGGACAAAAAAAAAAACAAAACAAAGTAAACGCACTGATATAAGCAAATCCATTTTATACGTATGGATATAAACAAAACAAAAGTATATGTATGGATATAAACAAAACCAAAGTATAGGTATGGAGAAAAAACCCAGAGTATACGCAGTGATATCAGCAAATCTACATTATACGTATGGATATAAACAAAACAAAAGTATACGTATGGATATAAATAAAACCGATATATACGTATGGATATAAACAAAACCAAAGTGTACATATAGATATAAACAAAGCCAAATTATACACATCTCATAATTCCATTCGTTCACTCATTTTGTCTCTTAAAAACACAGACATAAACGTACGAAAATGTGTATTTCTGTTGAAATCATACTTCGATAAACAATCCGATATCTACATAAAGTAGCGAAACTATTTAAGGTTAAAAAAGTATGATCAGTGTTTAAGATAGTACGAAGAAGATGTAAACAGTGATAACTGATACAGTTTCAATTAGATATCAATGTATATGTAACAAAGATTTGTATTTAGAACAAATTTATGTATGTTATCATTTAAACTCAGTTTGTATTAATTTATATGTAAATTAACCGATCCGTTTTGAAGCCTTCAGAATGTAATTTCGTAAATTTCTTAGAATGGTAAAACGAGTTGAAGGAAGAAGACCGGTGAATTTCATAAATATAGGGTCTCTTCCAATGACGTAGGTGGAATTTACGTTTTTACACAGTCCCTATATGTCTTATAAAGATGTCACTGAAGATTAACATGGAACCGTTTTTCCAAAATTAACCGATATACAAATATACGAAATTAGCTGATAAACTAATATGTAAAATTAACTGATAAACAAATATACGGTCGTGGTTTCATTTAGAAATTCTGGAATGCCAGTTTGTGAACAAACTGATCCGATAGATGATGCTTTACCTTGTACAAAAATATATAAAGATATCCAACAGTTCATGACCAAAATCACCGAGTAATTGTCGAACAAAATCCTACACACGTTTCTGATGCTTTTGATTTACATTTTCCCTTAAATCATCATAGATCAGTCTAAAGTATCTTCTTTGATCAGAAGTCAAACAAACTTTGGTCCAGTAATTACTCACATATATTTTTTTCAAAATCTATACAAATTACTATTCTACAATGATTGTCCTCCCAAATTCTTCTTTTACAAACTCATTATGCATATATATTCTGGCACCGTGCAATTTTCTACAGAAAATAAAATGAACTTTCTCTTTTGAATATGTCTTTACGTAAACTCGAACTTTAGGTGCCTTATTTTAAAATGTTGTTACAAGAGTATAAAATAATTTACACTCAGTCTTAGGTGAAATATCATTAAAATAATAAATGAGTGGTTTAGAATCTTTACCTATAAGAGTCACACTGTACTTCTGCAAATGATACCCTAGTGATGAATACATTTTCTAAAATTGAGACCGCAGTGGTCCTAAAAATCATACACCGGTGATAAATACATTTCCTAAAATGACAGCGCAGCGGTCCTAAAAATCATACACCGGTGATAAATACATTTCTAAAATGATAACGCAGCGGTCATAAAAATCATACCCAAATAGTAAATACGATTCCTACAGATGTGAACTTTTTTAATAATTTCCACATTATCCCATTGAAAAACAAACTCATATTTGATTGATTATTTCCCTTTCTAAAATCATTACGTATGTTTTTGGTGTTTTTTCATAACCCTTTAAAAGTCGTTTATTACAGTACTGACTAAAATAATCCAATCCTACTTTGGGCCCTCTTGAGTCCAGGTAAATATAGCAGCTTCAAATAATGACAAAAATAATTTCAATAACCTGACATCAGTGATTAGGTCTAGACTAGTTTTCAGTATTATTTGTAATCATTGCAAAAATCAACAGAGATAAATAACCACCCATGCAAACTGCAGACAGTTCTTCAAAAACGTCGCCATTAGATTTAACCTTATTTTTAAAATACATTTACGATTCAAATATACCTTCTGAAAAACTTTTTCCTTATACTTCCATATTTAATAATTTGAACGGAAGCAAGTCCTGACAACATAATTAAAAATTTTTGTGAAACTGAGTAAACCACAAAACAGTTTGTTTCTTGGTTACTAAAACTGGTGATGAAACCGTGCACTGTGCTGTCAATCGTTGAAATAATTTCCCTAAATTCTTCTTAAATTTATAAGATTCTGCCCAATCAATACGTCCATTATTACATATGAACTTTTCGAATAACACTCAACAAAGGAACACCTCTAAAAGTTTCAACATTTTTCAATGGACCATTTTTATGTATTAGAACTATATAATTTAGTGACCAAACATGTGGAAAAGGCCTAGAATGAAGAAAAAAAAACAACATTAAATATACTACATCAAAAGTTGCATTAAATCCATACAACAAAATTAGGAATTCATTTGACGGTCCATGCAGATCACTCCTCTTCCCCGACTTAAGATGCAGAATATCTTCTTGTATGACAACATCAGATACAGTTACATCCATCCCAGTTTTCTCCAAATTTGTTATGTCCGCAACGCAGTATTGTTACAAGGTTGAAATAGCCGAACAGCTACTCGCCAGACATGTGCACGGTTTCATCACCAGTTGAATGAGACTGATAGATTACCACATGAGATAAAACGTGGATTTTTAAAAAAAAACTCAACTCAAGAAAAAAAGTAAGTTTGATTCGGAGAAAACGACCAGAGATCACAAATCGTCGGACTTAGTCGGACTGTCAAGTGAGTGTTGTACGCATTATTTTCAATGTAAAAGGCCCGGTCATCTAGACACCTGTGTCTTATCCTACTAGTGACACGGGGCATTTTGTATGTCTGCAAAGTGTTGCCATCAGTTGTTGAATACTTCCGAACCACCCGTCCTCTAACCAGTACCCGACTCCTCACAAGTACTCATCCCCTCACCAGTACCTGAGGCATCCATCTAGTCCACGACAACGCCCTGGCGCATAAATCTTCAGTTCTACAGACTTCAGGAAGGAAAACGGCATCCAGAATTTGACACATGCTTCACAAAACTCTGATTTGGCTCCAAGTATTTAGGCTGAATCCCGTGACCATAGATTCGTTAATGGTCAGACGATTTGAAAGCCGCCATGCGGTTAAAAGTGCAGTTTTCCATTGAATGAACAACGTATCAAAGAGCGAATACAAACTTGCACTTAATAACGGGATGATCAGTCTGACAAAATGTGTAGAAATGCACGAGGAGTGTTTGGAGAAGATGGATTTGTCACTATTAAAGAACTTTATTGTAGAGCGCACTACTATTTTAAATTTTTCAACTACCCTTCGTAAGTCTTTACATAAGACAATTATTTGGTCCTCACTTCCACCAGTTTAAGTTTTAACTTAAGTCTGTACGTAAGATATTTAATTGATCAATTTAAATTTCAGCTAATAAGATCAATGGATTAAAACAAAAACATTTTTAAGTCTAGACCTAATTTGTTGTGTGCAAAATTGAAGCTTGGTTTATTATATTATCCTGTGAGAGTTTAATATGTGTTTGTTGGGTGGGTGGGGGTGTCAAATATGCCGTGAGAGTTTAATATGGGTGTGTTGGGTGGGTGGGGGTGTCAAATATGCCGTGGCTTACATTATTACTTAACAACTTTCATTTGGCGTATTTCCGATGACGGCTAACTATTCATTAATAACTTTCATTTGGCGTATTTCCGATGACGGCTAACTATCCATTAATAACTTTCATTTGGCGTATTTCCGATGACGGGTAACTATCCATTAATAACTTTCATTTGGCGTATTTCCGATGACGGCTAACTATTAATTAATAACTTTCATTCGGCGTATTTCCAATGACGGCTAACTATTCATTAATAACTATCATTGGCTTATTTCCGATGACGGCTAACTATTCATTAATAACTTTGATTGACTTATTTCCGATGACGGCTAACTATTCATTAATAACTTTCATTGTGTTATTTCCGATGACGGCTAACTATTCATTAATAACTATCATCGTGATATTTCCGATGACGGCTGACTATTCATTATTAACTTTCATTGGCGTATTTCCGATGACGGATTATTTTCATGGTAGGCGTATTTTCGGGTAATAATAACCACAGACAATTAGAAAATAGTTCGTCTATCTAATGTATATGATTATAATGTGAAACAATTTTAAATTCTTACTTTCAATCCATCAGGCTTTGTTTTCGAGAATAGACTACTTTTGAGGTCGGCTTCATTTCGCATTGGTAAGGCATGTTAGGTTTGTCTTCATTAAATAGCCGTGTCAAAAAGGGTCAAAATTATAGGTACCGTTCCAACGATATCCAATTATCGTCAGAATTCTATCTCTTGTCAATGTAAATGTAAGTATTGCTGTTGCAACGGTACAATTTAATATTGCAACAGTATTTTCTGATAATAATATATTTGGGTCACAATCAGCCAATCGCACGCGAAGTTCTCCAATGAGTGCTCAATGTTATTGCTACTTTTTATTGACTTTTTGTCTTTTGTTTATTTTTTTAAATGTCAGCTTCTACCACCCTCAGTTCTGGATATGTTGAATACTTCTCTGGACTTTTTACACGCATTCTGCTAACAGATTTGTCATATTTCTTGTAGAAATGCTCCTATATACGCATTCTGCGATGTCTCAAATATGTTCGTACGTTTTATTTATATAAACCAATGTTTATGTATGTGATCATTGTTGTATATAATGTTGTTTGCCTTAGAAGCTGTTGTTAGTATTGTCATTTATGATGTATCTGCTGATCTGTGTGTTTTTTTTTTAAATAAGCAAAACTTATTTTGTTGTGTCTTCGGGCTAGTGTTTTGTTTCCCAGACTACCAATGCATCATGTATTATGTTAAATTTTATGTAATAAGTACATTCCAGTAAACTGCTTATTGGCGCGTGTATTCTTATTCTCCACTATTTTATTATATCACCAGTCCTACTCGTACCAACTTGATTTGAACGGGAAACACTTTCCAAGCAATAATTTCTAATGAATTTATGTAAAATGTCCATTCGCAACGCCGGAGTTAATCAAACGGGCCATACCTTGAATGTATACCGATATCTGCATTCGGATAATCTCGGCTATTCATGAAACAAGGATTGCCCAGTTTGTTGCAAATGCATCGTTCTGTTTTTTTATTTACAATTTTTCAGTTAGTCTTACAATTATTCCAGTGGTAGAAAAATCGAAGTAACCCGAATTGACTGCGGTTTCTTTTTTGCGGATAAATTTCCGGCTAACAGAATGTATGATTTTTCTGTAAATTACTACGCCAACGTACACCCGAGGCATATTTTTTGCCATGCATTAATAGCCGAGAACATTCCGATTGGGCTAATTGTCAAGTGCATTCTGAACTTAACTCATTAGCCGCTGATGCCGCGTTTACGCGTCAGGAGGTAGTAGCCTAATACTGCGCTCTGTAGCATCAAGGTCATGTACAATACACAAAAGTGGGTGGTATTATAGAAAGATAGACTGATGTAGCTCTACAATGATACCAAATAATCTGGACGTTCTAGTTGCTCTACAAAATACAGAGGGAAAAACCAAAAAAATTTGGACCCGATTTTTTTCCACCCAAAATTCGCCCGTGGTCGGAATCCGATTTTGTGTGCGGAGTTTAGACTTTTTGGCCTCGCATCTCAGACAGAGCGGTCTGAACTGCATAGAGACTGGTGAAACTATGCAAAAAGTAGGATAAGATGGGCATTTGGAATAAAGAGTGGTCTCGATACGAAAATGATAGGCCAGTTAAGCACAAAAAAGAAGAAATAAACAAATTCAACTTTTACCCTTCTGCTTATGTGCGAGCGAAACATCCAATGAAAAACAAAAAAAAAAAAAAAACAATGTTTCTAACACAACTAGGCATTAGGTTAACGGGAAATCTCTTGGAAGTCGATGTATTAGGATGTGTTCAGAAATAGCCCCCAAAATGTGTTTCCTACTCGCATTTCAGGCGCAAACGACAAAAACATCCAAGGGTTAATGAGTTAATTAAGTGTTCCCAGTAACTAAGCTGTGTGACCGGACAGGATTCAACATTATAAGATATGATTGCCGCAGTTTTAAATTAACACATAACCAATAACTATTCCATTGCTTTAATGTATGCTTAGATTTCTATATGAGTGCTTTAAAAAGAAATCACGACTACTAACCCACATTATTTGCGATGCATGCGGACGAAATCTGATGAAGGGGTTTCATGTCATGGCGATTTTTCACTCTCAGAAGTACTTTTTACTATATTTTTGAGAAAAGACTAATAAGTTGAGCAATTGAGTCGATATGAATAATATAATTTCGAATTAATTTATGCAAATTATTCAGCTGTGTTCTGCTTTGAAGTCTATCGAGTAGATTTAGTATAATCATTTAGCTACGTTTTGTTGCTTTGTTGTTGCTGTGTTTCTATGTGTTTGAACTGGTGTGGATGGGCTAAACAAGTTGACGAGCGGTATGTTGGAAACAGCCTCTGGCGAGGGCCCACGAGACGATACCACCAAAAGTCTCTGCATTTTAAAGGTTTCTTGCGCATACTTTTAACCGTCTCACAGTAAAGATAAACTTGCTTTAGGGAATGTTCAGGTTGTTTGGCGCTCAATTTTGGGGTGATGGGAGCGCCGGCTAGGCTCCTGCTATGGTACTGTATCCGTCTGCTACGTTTATTTATTTCCAGAGTGACTCCACAATAATAATGGTTGAACCAATTTTCTCCTTTCAGGTTTATTAAAAGAAAATATGATACCAGACTACACGAATACACTTTTACGAAAGGAGACGAAGGGCGGAGTGACAGAGAAGGATTTGAACTCAAGTTTGTGACTGGCTGTTGTCAGTCCAGCAAGTTTATGTTGTCTGTGATATGAGTATTATCGACTGAAGTCCTTTTACATGGATGAAGGGTGAAAGACTACATATTATTCGGAAGGCAACTTGACTTTAACATTTGCCAATTGGTCAGCAGTATAAAATGCATATCAGTCCAATTGCCAGTCAGTACGGTGCTGACTGCACATCCGGACATGCGCTTTGTGGGTTTGTTGAAGATGTGAATTGACTTTGTATAGTTTTACTCACTGTGTGCAGGACTGTCAGTCCACAGTCAATTTCATAAATATGTGTGTGAATGTGTGAGCTCGTCTGTCTGTCTGTCTGAATGTATGTATGTATGTTGGGTAAATGGTTCGTTCGTCAATACGGGTAACATGTAGGGTATTTTACTTTTGAATGCCATGCATAGACTGTGTTGCTGATTTTCATTTCTATTTCTGATGCATGAATTGTGTACATATGTTTTAATTAAGAAACAATACTTTTCGCTACGTTGATCTTCTTTCGATAAATCTCTAATTTATAAATATAAGTACCGTCAGACATAGGTACCGGCCAAAAAAAGCACATAGTTTTTACATTTTGTTAAAAAGTAATTCATTTCGCAAGCAAATAAATTCAAATCAAATCGAATAAAAACTCTGATCAAATAAGCACCACAATTTTAGACAAAGTTAGTTTCACATATGTGGAAATAAACTGAAGAAAAAAGATAATATTTCATGAAATATATTTTTAAATACAAGACGATATGCATATGATAAAATACGTCGATAAAATCAGGAACATTCAAGTATTCATGACTAGGCTGCTACATGAACCGAATTACGCTTTCACTCTTGGCATACCGAAATACGAGTAAACAAGTTGTACAGTACTATGCAGAGTGACTTGCCGATACGAGAAAAATGCTACCTGTATAAAAACATATTCCCTCTACATGGCATAACTATATAATAATTAGTCTTTATTATTTATTTGTTGGTTGCAAGATTCATGGCTACAGAGTTGTTTGAAAGAATATCATTATCGCTAGAATCATTATCATCGCGCTCGTGCGCGAGCGCGTGCGTGTGTGTGTGTGTGTGTGTGTGTTTAACGACAGTTTTGTGTTTGTTTCTACACCGGGCATGTGTAACGCTGAACAGGAAACACTTGCTTTGCTATATACAAGTGCTGCATCTTCAAAATACGTAAACCGACATCTTTGACTTCCGCTGGCAGTAAGCTTAGACTGTTATATGACTTGGAAGGGTACTGGGTTAAGAGTGGATGGTCTAACATCACAAAGTATAAAACGAAGGAATATGCGACATAGTCACAGGAAGCTGAGTAACGAGTAATCAATGATGACTATGTAATTATTAATGTAATAGTTGTAAAATAAATTAATGCTAATGTAACTTGACCGTAATGTCTCATGATTTTGCTCTGTAAAATGTGTACAAATTTACTCTTTCATCATGTAAAGTTCCATCCAATATTGTTCACTGTGTTAGATTTATGTCAACTCGGCCAGCTGTTTGTAAATGATATTGTTTGAGCTTTCTTCTCGAAGATTAATGTTACCTGCTTGGATTACATAATCATATTTAGTGATTCAATGTTCATAACACATCAGAAGGATGGATATATATATGGAAATCATATGGCGAATAACAATCCTTTCAAGTGCGCTGGATCCAGCAAGCAATCACTTGTACCAGGGACTGATGAAGATAAATGCAATAAACTGACAACGAACAGTGCGAAACTAGTATCTAACTAGCCTGAGCGCACTGTTCATTGTCAGTTTATTGCATATATATGCATGCATATACATACATATATATATATATATATATATATATATATATATATATATATATATATATATATATATATATATATATATATCGACAGCGAAATTTCAGGTGATGGAAATAAATCTCGCAATTGACTTGTGTGTTCTTTGTGCTTGAGTCTTTTGGTTCCTTTGTCAGAAGTATTGTTTGTCATATGAAACAGGGAATCAGCCTTCACGTTTATTCTCTAAAAACAGGGAATCAGCCTTCACGTTTATTCTCTAAAAACAGGGAATCAGCCTTCACGTTTATTCTCTAAAAACAGGGAATCAGCCTTCACGTTTATTCTCTAAAAACAGGGAATCAGCCTTCACGTTTATTCTCTAAAAACAGGGAATCAGCCTTCACGTTTATTCTCTAAAAACAGGGAATCAGCCTTCACGTTTATTCTCTAAAAACAGGGAATCAGCCTTCACGTTTATTCTCTAAAAACAGGGAATCAGCCTTCACGTTTATTCTCTAAAAACAGGGAATCAGCCTTCACGTTTATTCTCTAAAAACAGACAAGGGTGATTGATGAATTTCATAACCTTTTGGAATCCGATCACTTTTTTCAAAGTAATAAGTAGTACCAAAATGAATCATGATTGTTTTGTATTAATTTGTTTTTGCAAGTGCAAACTGTAGATTATGGTGTTGAATGAGACCTTATTTAAGCCAGTGTTACGTAAGCAAGATGTATATGGATGTCATGTAGCAGTTATCATTTGTTATATTTAATTGCCTGATTAAAATCAGAATCTCCGACATAGGTCTGATGGGCTCCGCTACGAGGTCATGTTTAGTTGGATTTGTATCCCAACTAAATTGCAGTTTTCATATTTCTGAAAGTGAAAAACATCATTCGGAACATACATTTACTAACGATAATGATCTATCTCTTCCAGTGCAACGCTACAGGCCACTGAAAATAGGAAGACCTGGCGTTAACCAGAACACGAACTTTGATAGGCGCATGTCAGAACTACTCTTTATAAATTGACCTTGATTTTATCTAAACTGGTTGGTTACAAGAAATTGATATATCTTTCCATCGAGTTTTGAAATAACCGATGTGGCTAATGGAGACGAAATAACAACTTGTTCACGTCGCTGAAGGAACAATAACATATGCCAACAATAAAAACCAAGGCAACTCTGATGTAACGGTTAGAGCGGCAGCTGGTCACTTCGGTGATTTCAGTATTTGTATACTCATACAGTTTCCCACGTGTTGTGGCGATTTTTCTCTGTATGGAGTTCTTCTTCACATTTTGCATTACATTCATGAAGGCCATTTATACCGTGTAAGAAAGTACATGTAGTTCTAATACAAGTTTCTGCTTAGACCATTCCCACCGGAAGTTATCGGCAGCCATATTGATGATATGCTGTCATATTCACTTTTGACTGTATGTGTTTTTTGGTAATATAAATGAATTTTTCGAACCTCAAAAAGATATTACGAAATATGCATAAATAGAAAGAATGCTAAACATGCTATTTTGACAGTATCCATGTTTGTTATTTGTGTGTTGTTGTTGCCTAAGTATGCCTTGTCCAAACGTTTGGGAACCTGATGTAAGCTAAAGTGCCATGGCAGTTGTCTACCATTCGGGTAAAATGAAGAGAAAAGCGTCTGGTAGGGACCATGTCAAGAAGAGTTTACGCTTTGGAGCACGGTTGATGCAAGCTTTCTCTAACTCAGTCGAAATGTTGGAATACCCTAGAATTCTCATATTATTGTATCCAAAGTGTTTGGGTATTTTGGATTATTTCGGTTTAATCATCAGGGGAGGATCCCCTTTCCGAGAGCGTTTCGGTTCTGACCCACAACACTCTTAATGGGTGCACCGACCGAGTTGATCAGACACAGCCCAGAACCGATTAGCTTTTCCATCGTTCCTCTCTCATTCGGCAAATCCAATCTGAGGCTTCCTCGGCCTGTTTGCCAAACTTGGTGACTAACTTCCTGTGGCTAGCTCCTGCAAACCCGGTGACTCCCATGGCACGCCAAAAGATCTGTACTGCAAAGCCACGGTATCCATTTCATGCGGAAGATTCCAGGCCTTCCATCAATTGGTCTAACACTCATGGATGAGTGGCTTATACTTGGCCAATTTTCTCTCATGGGCCTCCTCCATTCTCGCTTCTCACGGCACTATCAGTTCTGCTATACGAAATATAAATCCTAACGGTGCCATGTTCTTAGTTCTGTAGGTCTCTTCTGCTTGTAACACTGGATTAAGTAAGCTGATGATGACCACGTCAAGCTTAGGATACATTTTCCATGTTATTTTTAGACTAAAAGGCAATTTTTGTTGTAAAGATGACACATAACATGTGGAGGTAGAAGAGACTTGCTCAGCATATTATGCAAGAGATCTCCACTTCTCTTCGCATACCAAACTTCTCTTCGTATACCAAACTTCTCTTCCTATAAGAAGCTTCTCTTCGTATACCAAACTTCTCTTCCTATACCAATCTTCTCTTCGTATACCAAGCTTCTCTTCGTATACCAAGCTTCTCTTCTTTACCAAACTTCTCTTCGTATACCAAACTTCTCTTCGTTACCAAACTTCTCTTCGTTACCAAACTTCTCTTCGTTATACCAAACTTCTCTTCGTATACCAAACTTCTCTTCGTATACCAAACGTCTCTTCCAATACCAAGCTTCTCTTTGTATACCAAACTTCTCTTCGTATACCAAACTTCTCTTCCTATACCAAACTTCTCTTCCTATACCAAACTTCTCTTCGTATACCAAGCTTCTCTACGTTACCAATCTTCTCTTCGTATACCAAACTTCTCTTCGTTACCAAACTTCTCTTCGTTACCAAACTTCTCTTCGTATACCAAACTTCTCTTCGTAACCAAACTTCTCTTCGTTACCAAACTTCTCTTCGTATACCAAACTTCTCTTCCTATACCAAACTTCTCTTCGTATACCAAACTTAAAAAAGAGTTTATTCAAAGAGTTGGTCCAATACGTTCCACGTATTTGTTTCCGCCATGTAAAACACGCTATTTTCACCGACTTGTGTGTGGAACAATTGTTCACTGAATAAAAATTATGTTTATGCTACATTTTGATAATAAAATGGTTTTGAAATAAATAAATAAATAATGACGAGTAGAATAATTATTAACACTGAAGTTCCATGCAAATATGTTGAATGATAACCATCTTTAAGAAAACACTTATATGAAATGAGCTTTGACTATTACAGAATCCATAAGTTTGGCCAATTTACAACTGAATTGCAATGTCAGTCTGATTTATTTTCATTCCTTACACTGATTCGTCTGAAATTCGATCTTCATTTCTGAGCTTTGAAGCGTTGACATAAAAGCAAAACAAAAAATCTCTATGATTAATTCTTGATACTGCTTACTTTCAGTCTCCACTTAGATAATATCAGCTTCAAAATATCACCTTCTGATAAGTATAACATTGCGAGTACAAAGTACAACATTGCGAGTAAAAAGTACAACATTGCGAGTACATTAACGTTTAAGTCAAAGATCACTTTCTTTTCCAACGGTTTTTGGTCTATTCAGTTGATATCATTTTACCCCCTTTATACCTTTCAAAAAGGTTAAGAAAGCCGAATCAAATAATTAATTTTTGTACTTCATAAACGTGAATATCTTGTGTCAAGTTTTGATTGATCTTACAATTGGCCACGTTGTCTGCATAAAAAGGGCATAAGTTTATTCTAGTATGCAAGGTGTTCCTAAAAAAACATTGAATTTAGAATACAAAATGCGTTATTTGATATAGATTATAAGAAAGAAATCTAAAGTTAAGACACTAGATGTTACAAAATATTACCCGCAAGTCAATACAATCAGTAATCAAACTCCACACGCTGTCGATGGATCGGAGAGAGAGAGAGAGAGAGAGAGTTTAATACTCTTGAGACTGTCTTGCGCTCGATATACAAAACATAATTCCTATCATAGACATCATCTTTTCGGATCAATGTGGATAAATACAGCTAAAACGTAGCGTTAGACTCGTAAATCTATTTCAAAACCTTGCATAATTATGAGAGAGAGAGAGAGAGAGAGAGAGAGAGAGCTGCAATATAATTATTCAGAAATTCTCTCGCTATCGCGCTCAGTGAATGCTATATACACGTCGTCCTTTCACAATTACGATTTATATTGACCACTCCAGTGGCCTAGTGGTTAGAGTGTCCGCCTCGGAAGCGGGAGGTCGTGGGTTCGAACCTGTACCGAGTCATACCAAATGGTCATACAAAAATGGTACTAACAGCTGCCTCGCTTGGCGCTCAACATTAAGAGATTAGTGTTAAGACTGGTCGGCCTAGTTTCACGATAATTTCTTCTAACCAATTCATACAAGTTCAAATATAAATCTTGTGTGTGTGTGTGGGTGTGTGTGTGTGTGTGTGTGTGAGTGGTTAGGATTTGTAACGTAGCTTTAACAATTTTTCAGTCATATCGCTATCATGTCTGCAGTGTGGCAGTTTATAGTGATGTCTAGCACAGGGCATCATGCCGCAGACATGTAGCATGATGTCCCACCGAGTCACAAGATGTATTCTCTCAGCATACTGTCCAGATTGGAAAGAGACTAGAGCTCCATGAAATGGATCCGCTGAATTTATTTTCACCTCCTATACGGATTTTATTAAGAACTTGCACTATTAAACGATCACTGTTGTGGGTTCCGATATCGCAATCGAACGTCGTAAAACGAACATTGTCCTCACATAAACAGAGGACAGATCAGGGTCTACGTTATCAGTTCATCAATATGATGCAAAGCGAATAAGATAGACTCTCATCTGACAGCTCATCATGATCTAGTAAATCTTTGTCTATACTGCTCGCATTTGGTTGCGCTCTTGAACACAGATAAAACTGTCATCAATCTGACTAAAATATATCCGCTGTTTCTTCACGTAGGACTGTGGAGATTTTATTTTAATCAGATTCAGACGGTCATTGCCATGAAAGTAACACCGGACAAAACAAAAAAGATCAAGGTAAAAGGTCGAACATTTGCAATTTCTGAAAATTCAAAAAATACATTTGAATAATTTTAAATACAAAAAATGGTAAAGGAAAGCATTTATTCCAACCATCTTGGACGCTTGTGAAAATGCAATTGTGAAATCTAGTTCAAGCTAAGTAAAACTTACCGTGCAAGAACGACAAGGGGCAATCATTCAGGCTTGCCCGCCTTGCGTATATGTATACAGGTGATGCTCGATTTACGCCAGTTTAGGTAGGTAGGTAGTTAGGTAGATAGATAGAAGGAAAGACATTCAATTAGCGCCTCTTTGATCCCTTTTAACGCCAACGCTGGCGCCATGTGATATGACTCACGTGCCTTTACATCACTCGTGATTTGCGCCATAACCTCGAGAACGCATCAAAGTTTTACATCGAGCGTCACCTGTATGTAACGTTAGATGGCGCTTCAGCTTATTACTCGTTCTATAGAATTGAGTAAGCTAGGTACAAAACATGGTAAAAGCAAAAACGCTACCAAAATACAAAGACAAATCCTCCAACCGAAAGTAACTGAATTATCCGACTTTGGATAAAAGACGAAGAGTACAAGACCACGCAGTATGGCATGTAAAATAGATACAGGCAATAAGGTCAGAATCCTTACTGCAAGTTCAAATTTATTTGAATAAATCGCACTCTTTCTAAACGTGTAACACCTTCTCTGATGGAATATCATAGCAAGTCGCTTCCCACAGCAAACAGGTTGCCTCTAGCCGGCATACGGTACCCACTTTGCGCCGGTCCGTTTATGACAATCGATGTTTAACTTTTATTGAGATTTGCCCAAAAGTAGATAACGACCCCTCGTAGAGGTATGAGTTATTCTCACATAACACGGTTAACCATTTCTTCCACTGATAGTGCAAGTTATGTCTATAAACCCGGGGAACGGACTCTTCACTTTATGCATGAGGGCTATCGCTAATGCAGACGGATGATCGGTTAAAAACATATATTCCTACCACGTATACAATTTAACATGTCTGAGAATGCGATTTCTACCCGTTTAGAAACAAGATTTGGCGATACTAGTTCTCGTGCAAGTAAGGTCATATCTTCTGGAATGTGCATGGATGAGTCAAACATGCCACAACTTTCACACATATCTGTTTCAGTCTAGACCAACAAATAGGTCTCCGCTTTTGTTTTTTTTTTTGACAGCGGAGACCAACCTTGTTGGCACGTATTTCACAATGACGTTTTAAGCTGTTTTAACCTCCCCATCCGTTCTGACTATCGGACGCTCGCTATTAATTAATACATTTATTTCGACTGACCTTGGTATGTGGATGGTAGCTAAAAACCCTCTTCTTTTTACCCATGGCGTTATATCCTTCAGAGCACTCATTTTTTAGTAACAATCCCTGTCAGAACTGAACACCTATGTGTACATCTATCTATTACTGTCCGTATCTTTAAATTACTGACGTATACGTGGAAAGCAGCATCACTCAAAGGAAAAGAACGTCTGGAAACCTTCTAGTGAGCAGTATATCACTAGGAACTGACTAACGCTTGGGACGGAACTGCGTCTAGATTCTGCTGCCAGAAAAAAATAAAAGCGGTGACCTACTTGTTGGTCTATGCTTCAGATGTGTTTTCCTTCGCTGCAAATGGTGGCGCCATGTCTTCACATTTCTGCACGAGAATACGGGACGTGGAAAACTTGGTGACCGCTTAAATCTTAGTGTATAATATGAGATCTGTGTTGCCTGTTGTTGTTGCTGTTGTTATTGATTTATTTTGTTAATTTTTTTTATATTTATACAGTTTTTTCCGATATTTCTTTTTCGTTTGCTTCAATACTTTTTAGTTAACTCTCTTTTATGAATGCAATTACAGGATATGTATAACCATAATCGACTGGCGCAAATCAAAGTGTCGTACCAATATAGGGATGCCGTCGCACCGACGGGCAGACCATATGTTGGGCCCAAACTGGATGTCGATATTGACCCTTTGCCTTGTTAGTTAATGTAGAAAATGTTCTTCACGTGAAATTTTAGAATGTTTTCAATGAGTACTTCAAAATACTTCCTCATCTTACTCGTGTAAATTACGTCTAAAGGAAAGTCCCATCTTAATGTAGTGTAAAACTGTTTACCCCCCCCCCCCCCATTATCCTTATTTTTTACGAGTACCATTTACCCATTAGACATGTAGTTTTCTTTTCATCACAAACATTTCTTTAATGCCTTCGTCAAATGCTCGCTAAAAATTGACTGATGAATACCAGGAAAATCGTTAGAAGTTATGTTTGAATTTAAATTCTATTTTTATGTTGTTCGCTGAAAATAAGATCATTAATTAAATTGAAAACATCAGGTATCGTATTCACTCATCATGGATTGTTTTTATCCAAGCATATGCAGCCGATACTTATCATCCGTGCGTGGTGTAAACATTCTGATAAATATAGCAGCATGTAATTAATTACAATACTGTCACATGCATATATGCAGTGTGAAACTTATGACGCACATTAATGTTTTCAAACGATATTCTTAAACATTCAATTGAATGCTCTATTATTCAGATTAAAGACCACGACGCAGAAAGATATTAGAACTGTAAGTGCTCTCATCCTCAAAACTATATATATATATATATATATATATATATATATATATATATATATATATATATATATATATATATATATATATATATATATATATATCTGGGGATATCATCTGTTGGTTGTTTGTATTATTAGGTAAATAGAATAAATGGGATATATCATCTGTTGGCTGTTGGTATTATTAGCTAAATAGAATACATGAGGGATATTTTTTTTTCCCTACGTAAATACCGGATATATTTCTTTGCATGATACAAACAACGTGATATTTTAATGAGTGTTGAAGCCACGTGTGAAAATTTATACATATACATTTAACTTATGAAAATATGAAAAAATGTCAATTATTGAGCCGAGAAGTGTCGATATTTCACACTTAAGCATATAATGCAAATGTTTATGTCCTTGTCCTCGAAATTACATTACATGAAAGATTATGATATTAGCGCTGTAAGAAGAAGCTCTCCTTATTGAAACATATGGGGCACTTAGGCACCTACAATCTTTATACCACTTTCTGTCATAATGTTTATAACTTATTTCAAGTTTTCTCAAGAATGACCCTAGAATCTGAAACATGATATTAGAAATCGACTACTTCTTGTATAGTTTGTGAAAATTATTTCTGTTTCACATTATGGTTAACCTATATTTTTCTTGACGTGTTTGGTACAAGGTAATCAGTGTAATCAAGTATTGTCTGTAGGTGTGGTGCTGTGATTATCACAAGATCTATGATGTGATTTAGATTTTTAACGTAGCTTTAACAATTTTTTCCAGTCATATCGCTACCATGTCTGTGATGTATGTGGCAGTTTATAGTGATGTCTAGCACTGGGGCATCACGCCGCAGACATGTAGCATGATGTCTCACCCAGTTACATTATCCTGACACCCGGCCGACCAGTCCTAACACTAATCTCTTAATGCTGAGCGCCAAGTGAGGCAGCTGTTAGTACCATTTTTGTAAGTCTTTGGTATGACTCGGCCGGGTATCGAACCCACGACGCTCCAACCACTAGGCCACCGGAGCGGTCGATTATCACAAGACCTGAGATATTATAGAACACAAGGTTTAGAACGAAATGTCACGAGTGGCAATATCACGATAAATTGTCTTATTGCAGCGGCATACAAGAAGGGTAGTTTTCTATCATAATTGGGTAAATGAAAATACCGTTTGTTGAGAGACTGGAAGTACAGTGCACTTTTTTCTCTCGATATAATTTTTTTTTTAAACTTTGAAAACATGCTAGCAATCAGATGGTACCGGTATGTAATAATCTCTCAGTGTATATCGCAGTTTGTTCCAGTTGTCTGTCACCCGCTAAACGATATACATTTACTGATACTGTTAATGTAATGCTTCCCAATTCTGGCTCCCATTCAGTGTATAATTATAAATAGTTCGTATATATTTCTGACTATGGTATATACTCGCTTATAAGTTGAGTCCAACCGGAAACAGCAAAAACCACGATTTGTTCTTGTTTATGTAATGACGAGTCCTAGGTATTGAGTCAAAGAGTACGAGTCCTATAGGTCATGGTCAAAAAGCTCACTGTCCATCTGACAGAAAATTATGTTTGATACGCGGTGAGATCGTTGTCAATATTTTCCACGGAGACTGTCGAAATTCCATGGAAAATGTCTTGCTCCGACGTTGTCCAAAACTAACTCCACTTGATTTTGATATATGGGAGTAACATATACAATATGTTGTTGTTGCTGTCGGTGTTGTTATTGCTACTATTTGAACTTGCTTATAATATTAATCGGTTCATTTGCTTGATATTATTTTTTTCGTCGAAATTCTATTTACAAGTCCTGGTTCAGTCAGTACGCCACATAGCACAACTGGACTGAAAGGTTGCCTTAGACTACAAAAAGTCAGACGCTTCCGTAGTTTTCGTTGTGGATCATCACCTTAACAAAAGATTATATGCTACTCATAATTAGTGTTAGGACATGTGCTACTCGTACCACAGTGTTAAGACAAATGATACTCGTTCCAGTGTTAGGATATGCTACCCGTACCAAAGTGTTAGGACATGTTGTTCGTGCCACAGTGTTACAAGATATGCCACTCGTACCATATTGTCAGCCATTGGAAAATATAGAATTCTAAATATTGCAAACAAACGCAACCAGAAGCAGTCATATTGAAACAAGTTAGGGCTTTTTACATCCATTCACCCAGTGTTATAACCTGGCATTGTATACCAACCTAATACCGCGACTAAGACAGGTTCACACAAGTACACGCTGAAGGCTAGATCGTTAGAGCTGTAGGAAATAAATCAATAATCACAACTGTAAAACACATGTTGTCACTTAGATCAATCATCAGTAACATAAATTAGATTGTCGTTTCAGTATATGGTCATCAAGTACAGTTACTCTTTGAAACGACCGATACCAACATGTTGTTTTAAGAAAGCATTGTCCAGATACTGCGGTTATACCATACGCTCGTTGTTTACACCAGTTCGAGTTAATACATATGCAGATTTATTTATTTATATATGCATTTACACTGACCACTAAGAGCTATAGATTAAATTTTCTTACTATCTTTGTCCCATGTTCATCGCAACAATCAATATTAAAGATCAAATATGTTTATATATGCGCAATAAAATGATGTCTGTGAAATTATCTTTTCTTCGCGTCATCTTTCCATCTATATATTTAATTATTTGAATCCATCCATCTACTCATCTATCGTTCATTTATCCATCCATCAGATATATTGTTTGCATGCAATATCATTATTGCTCTCGACCCCATCCTCTGTCACCCAAAGGAGGGCAAAGGCCTTTCTTAGTCCGGTTACTGTGTACATAAATTTAAATACTTGCTTTCGTGCTACTTCGCACATATGCGTTACAGGTCATGGGTGTTAGCAGTAGACAATGCTTGATATGCAATGTAATCACCAATATGATCTGTGACACTCATATGAAATATAAAATCTCGGAAGACAATGGGAAATAAATAAGAAAAGAGGTGATATGGAGGAATATTCAGCTTGGGTCATAATGACAGTTGTTTGGGAATAAAGATCCACCCTTACTACTTAGTATCCTGTTTTGTAGACACTACGGATATTAAAACTATACCCATGGCAAGTAAGGTAGCTACCAGTCAACCGGATGTACTTCCGTTTAAGCTTTCGCTTCGATACTGTAGACAACGTATCATTTACATCTCCCGTAATTCATTCGATTTTCCCGACGTATCTTAGCTATATGGATGGAAAGTTGGTGAGTAGTTATGGGGGTAACTATGGACTCATAGATGGCGTTCTTGAGACAAGGATAATTTAACATTACGCTGCCATTTTGAAAAGATGTTACTCTGAGCAGTGTTCAAAACCTCCATATGATTAATACTGAGGGCCACTTTGGGCACAATGGATATTTAACATTGTGAGTAACTCTGGAGATCTATATGAATTTAACAATGTGGGTTGTATGGGTATCTGCTGAAATTTAATATTGTTAGTCACTATCGGTATATATTGGTTACAATTATTTAAAACATCAACACAATATATACAAATTTACCTGCACGGCCAACATAATCTGAGTGACAACTAATGGTTTATATGTAAATTATATATGTATTAGGTCACACAAAAAACTTTGCGATTAATAAACGCAGCGATAGCTCACTAATTTAGTTGATGCCAAGTCTCCGGATTTGTTATTGCTTACGGAATAAGGCATAACCTCCGGTTTTGTTGTAATGTCAATTGTCAATGGCCTACTATATCATCAATTCGATTGTCATTAAGTGTGTTAGAGCCACAATGGTAAATTAGCTATGTACACAGACTAATCTCATGTTAAATTCCCATTGACAATGATCCATGTATAACATTTCTACCGATACCCACATCGACCTAAAATGTTAAATTACCATAGACTACGAGAGTGAACCGCATTGCCTAGGTTCCATATGGAAGCAAAGTGTCCCAAGCATTTAATTCTCGCATTGTTGATATTAAATAATTTTTCTTGTGTACAAAATAACGAACCTCTTCAATTTTCCCTGATCCATACTGACCCCATCCCCAATGTTAATCATATGGACCTATTTAACATTAAATTCCTTACAGCAATATCTTTCAAAATTATGGCGTTATACTGAATTACTCTTGTTCTCAGGGTGCAAGGTTTGTCCCATGAGTTAACCCCATAAATGATTTGGTGGTATCTGATGGTTCGATGTTGTTACGTTGCACATTGTCTTATCTTGGTGAAATATTTCTTAATTTCATCTTAGAAAGGCTCATATATTTGTATTGTGCGTAAGTAGTGTGATGATTTGACCTGCTGACAATTTGGCATATAATATATTTTATTTCCGTTTAGGTGTCTTTTCTTAATGAGTCGCACCTTGTTCATAAATTTCACTTACTTTTATTTTTGTTGTTATATGTTTAACGATATTTCATCACATAATGGGCTATTCAGGGTGGTTAGTATATTGGTGGAGGAAGTATCCAGATAATTCCGGGAAGAACCATCGACACACGGGAAGTTTCTGGCAAGATTTCTCACATACTCCCCTTGACTGAACCCGACACTCGAACTCACGTTTCCAGGGGTGAGAAGTTATTACCTTAGAGCACTCAACCACACTTGCTTTTGAGTTAATTTATTAGTAATTTCATGTGACACTATGGTACCAAAGTAAAACAATTAAGCGCTTCATTATCATCGAGTTCTGCGATAGGTGCACATTATCGTCGCATGGTATAAAGAGGCATGGTCTTCATAAGAAGACATGGTCCATCATGCTTGGCAATCTGGTGATAGATAAGGAAGAAAACTGTCGAGGTCCAAGTCATCTGACACTCACATACTGAGTCTACAACTCAAGAGTACGTGGCCAGCGTCAGGGGAAACTACGCAATGTTACCTCTGGCACCATATCGACTGGCTGACCGTTCGTGCTCTTCATACCTTGCTTGTTGTACAGCGCTGCACACCGTACCGGCAGCCCATCATGAATCAGACTCAACGGGGGTAAACCTCGAAGTTTTGTGCTGATGACCAGCACCTGGATGTGATGCCTTCACGTTACAAGAGCGGTTTAATCTTCAAACGAAGACGCAAACATATTTCCCTGCGAAAGGTAACTAAGGTAGCGGTTGGATATTTTTACATTGCCTACACCTCTTACACATTTTTCTAACATTAATGTGACCGGGTAATGTTTTCAATGAGATAACGGTAAATGTATAGTGAATTATATTTCTCCAACAATATTTACCCTGAACAGAACTTACTATAAAATAAAGTTATTTTATAATATCCTTTTAGACACAGAGAAACGTTATGTGTCTGTTCTTTGTGATTTCTCTAAATAGCCTACAGTAAACATGATTACGTTTGTTCAGTTAAGAGCCCGTGTTTAAAAATTGTAACATAACTCTTTTCTTTCCATTTATTTTTTGAGTTTTACAAAATGCTTTGTCATTCTAAAAGACTGGTTGATAAAGTTTATCTTTATGTTTGTTCAGAGATATATGCTCATAGTTTTATTAAACCTCCAAAGCAGAATATCTGGTCATGTCCATTACGTTTACATAAATATATATATACATTAATAATTAGGAACCTCAAAACTTTATACCAAACTATTCTAGGAACGTTTTGAAGAAAAAAAAATAAAAAAAGAAACAAACAAACAAACAAAGCATAATATTCAGGGCCGCTCCTACTGAACACATTGCCCTATACCAATTTAACAATGTGGGTCATTATGGATATATATATATATATATATATATATATATATATATATATATATATATATATATATATATATATATATCAGTTACAACTATTTATAAGATCAATACAATATATGCAAATTTTCTTGCACAGTCAACATAATCCCACAGACAACCACACCGAATGCTTGATCCGAGAGTGACCGGATATGCTGAATTACCATGGGGCAGCAAAGTGTCCCCAGTATTAAAATTCTCATTCACACGACAGTCTTAATAACAAAGTAGCCTACTTGTTCAATTGCCTTTGTTTAAGACTGACCCTTCCTAATGTTAATATTGTGGACGTTTTTTATATTTTATTTTTTACATTAAATTCCACTTTTGTACATAGCGACATCTTTCTATTTTATCAGCGTGGTGTTGAATTCCCATTGTCCTCTAGTTGCAAGGTTTGTGCCAGTTACCCCCATAAATGATTTGATAGTATTTAAGGTTTAGGTGTTGTTACATTGCATGGTAGCATTATTGTGCTTATCTTGGTGAACAGGTAAGGAACACAGTCTGTACTTGCATCGATTATGCGTGGTGTGATGGTCTAATATGCTTCCAACAAACTTAGAATTAACTGATTATATAATGCAAGATAATTATTACATTCACGTTTGTTTGTTATGCTTCCTCTGGTATAGGCAACACTTACAATTTTACCCAGTAATAGGACCAGATTAAAAAGGAGTCTTTGTATGAAGTTTGATTGAATATAAAAACAAATTCAGGATTAAAACTCCCTGATACTTTAGCACCAGTGTATGAATATTTGATCACCAAGGATTCCAAGTGGTCTGTTGACGCATGTATCTGGTCAATACAGCGTTTTGAACAAATGTCTTCTTGTTCATGAAAGACTTTCATCACCCAGGTAGCGAAATCAATGAACCGAGGAGATATCTTTGCGTGACCTGTTGTGTATTCAGTTGGATGAATTTGATGTCCGTATTTCTTGATTCGAAATAAGACTTTTGTTTAAACATATGAAATAGGAGAAACAAGTAAGCGACATATACTGCTGTCTACGGAGGCAGTTGTGATTACTCCCATCTATCATCTTATGTAAAGGTAATGAACCGTCTGATTGGATCAGTTTCCTTGGTATATGTAATGAACCGTCTGATTGGATCAGTTTCCTTGGTATATGCAATGAGCCGTCTGATTGGATCAGTTTCCTTCAGCTGCATCCAATCAGATAACGGGACGGTATCTACTTTTTCGGCTAACTACATATCTCAATGGTCGATGTGGAAGGAAGTGGATGAACAACCCTTGTGCAAACAAGGATGTAGTGGATGGTGAATGCGAATAAAATGCATGTTTAAATTCAAATATTAGAATGATTTATAAGCCATGTTAGAATTGTAAAACTGCTCTGATGGTCTTTACGAGGTAGTTGAAAAACATATGGTAGAGGTTTGGTATTCAAACAGTTAATCTGCATCCTCAAATACCCCGGTAAACTGCAATGCAAATTCTCACTCCATCCCCTTTCACCCACATTTAAGTGAATGATTGGTGACGCTGTGATCAGACCAGGGAAATGATTAAACACTCGAACTTAATCTTTTAAGATATATTTGTTATGTCACAAAATAGTAGAAAGCTGTGTTTGCTACGGAAGATCTGAACGGCTAATCTATTTTTACGTCATCATGTGGCTATATATTTTCCTCGAGGCTTTGCCGGCTATTGAACTCTGGGAGGAGGAAGATAGAGAAGCTGAGTTCATTAATCCTGCGTATCCGAGGATGGCTTTTTGTGAAAACAACGAAATAAATGAAGGGCGACTCTCTTGCCACTCAGTCGTGGTTAGAGTATCCCCACTATATTGTTAGGTTTATCAATCATATAAATTGCATAGATTGTTACGTGTCGACATTGGAAAAGTAGTATATTTAGATAGTAGATCTAACTCGGATGCACAACTCTCGAGACTGTGAATACTGAATGCACCATCTAAATATTTAATCTAAATAGGTTAAGGGAACTACCAGTGATCAAATATGATTTTTTAAAAGAATTTCAATGTAGTGGCAATATGGCGGCTAGCTATCTTCGATGCAAATTTATATATCATCAGTTGTGGATGCTAAATATAATTATGTTCAAAATTAGTTCCAACACTTTTGTCACGTATGATGTGTTATTTCTTATCGGAAACTGTCATAAAGGACTATATATTAGCATGGTGGATGCTAAGAAGTAAACAGATAGGACATGACTAATAAAACCCTAATTAAAAACGGGAAGGCGTAGGAAAAGTAACAAGCGCATTGAGGCTTACATTTGAAGGAATACTTACGAAAGGTACAATTTAAAGCTTAGAGGTAAACTCATGTCGATGGAACCAAACAAGGACACTGGCTGTATTGTGGTAATTACAAATGAAATCTAAGAGAACAATATGAAGTCGGTGTGATTTTTTTTCGACAAGAACTTCATAGTTATTGCAAATTGGGCTCGTGATGGTTCTTAACTCCAGAAGCTACATTAAGAAGAATTGGATTTTGTCCAAATATATACAATAAATCAAACTTCAAGGAAAGTGCTTTGGATATAGGTCTTGTCATTATCACACAGTTCTAATATCCAATTTTTAAACGTTGAGAAGATGAGGTTTACTGCCCATCTGTCACGAGTCTGCAATCAATCAAAGCATGGACGCTCTTCGCTTCCAAAGAAATGATACATGTTTACTGAAGACACGCACAAGCAATCTGAATGAACTATAAGTAGTCAACGTGACCTGTTGTCAATAACAAGATTCTACCACACAGGCAACTTTCAACTCATCAGGTTAAAGTTTCTCCCTTGTTTGGTTTGAGAATACCAATACAGAGAATAAAGAATTCACGAACGATGACATTGGACGTCTGAAAAAATTTTAAAGGGATAATATACGTACTTTAACATAACTCTGGCATCTATCTAAAGTTCGACAAAAACAAAAATGGTAGTTTTAAATAAGCACATAAAATTACAAGTTTTGTTGTGATAAATATTGTTCAGTGCATCACAATACGGTATTAACACAAAGTTGTTGTTTCCAATTACATAGATAGTCAACAATATTGGTCATTTTCTCTTGTATCCAATGAGCTCAGAGTTTATTATCCAAAGGTTTGTACCAAACTCTGTCAAAATTTTTGAAGCATTGCTAAAAAAGCTATGTTGATTCTGTATTAATCAAATTTAAATGAAATCAACATGGTTTGCTTTTGGCCAGCAGTTAAATGTGCCTGCAAAGTCTGGAATAATTTATCCTAACATGATTATGTTTGTTTAGGGAAGATTCAGTCTGCACCAGCTACCTTGTCCATATATATATATATATATATATATATATATATATATATATATATATATATATATATATATATATATATATATATATATATATATATATATATATATATGATATAAATGCTCTTTACTGAATATCATTGATGTCAAAAAGGAAGTTTTCAAATTGTCATTTTTTAGGAAGATATTATGGTCCATACATATCTTGCTGTGGACGCATGCAACTACTCTGGTAAAACACGTGACCTAATAACACACGCCGTATAAGCTCAAAGTGTATGCTTTATACATACATCACTACACGATCTAAAGGTTGGAATTCTGACTGCTTCCAATCTCCATCTGGATAATTTAAGAAACACATGAAACAAGATACTGGTAAAGCACTCCAATATTTTAGCAAAGGAGATACGCACATTATTGCTCTAACCCAGATGAAGTACAAATGTCGTAGCTTCAAAAGTTTCGAGTAAATCTAACAAAGGGTCTATTCTGTTCTTATGGTTAGAAAATTCAACATACTTTTTCTTAGTCCCAACTATCGTAATCACATAATAAAACTGTTTCGATCTATGTCACAGTTGTAAAAATAAACTTTTGTATAGATCTCTCGAGTATTGACCGTTTGGCAAAGAATTTATTTTAGAATTAATATTTAGAAAACTAAATGCTATGCAAGGTTATGTCATGTAACACCGCGAGTATATGCTTTATTTACTAATTTATACGAATTGCTATCGTCTCTACTTTCCTCTTTTTATATTTTCTTTCAATTTCTCTTTTTTCATATCATTTCCCTTTGTTCTCTTTTGACCTTTCCTAGTTTTAATCTTGTGAAGCCACTTTCTTGTCAACATTTATTCTGACGTGTTTCATTTACGACACATTTCATAGCAATAATTCTGGCTGGTGCCCATTTTGGGTATTACTGTTCTAAGGGAGAGGACTCTTGTGCAGTTCTTACAATTTGCAGTCCGAACCGAATGCCATATCTGTAATATTGGCAATACAATTGTTGAAAGGAACTAACGGTTTAGGAGTAGATTTTAGGAGTAGATACAGGATGAGCTTTGGGAAGAAAGATTTGGGGGATCAAGGTGCCTTTGGACACCTTTCAATATACTACGGGAACTCAAGGTTCTTTTGAAAACAGGTATTTTGGTCTCCATAGTCCACGGCACAATGATAGCAACGCTTTTGTATTTTCTTACTGATCTAGGTTAAAAACCGCGACTTTGCCCTCACATCACGCGAACTGGCGCAGGCGTGAACACTACCAATCGTCGCCACTGCAAGAGCAAATCCATGTCGGGAAAAAGACTTGAGTCTAGATCAGTAGCCAACAAAACCGCTATTATGATACTACTTGACCACTGGATTGCGAAATCTTAAGAACGACGATTATGGAACCTATCATAAGTGTACTGTGTTACATATATCTGATTTAATTCATATTTATTTTAATTTAATTGTTTGTCAGTTTTAATTTTTTAAAATTCTATTATATGCTATTATAATGTAAATTTATTCACTGGAGATGATATTTTTCCAGAAAATCAGTTGACCTGAATCATTCTTTTTGTAAACACCAGGTGTTGATGTAATTTCTGACCTTGTTTCAGAATTTTTAGCAACCTTCGTAAACAAGTTCTATTTTATTTTAAAATGATTGGTTTTCGTCAGGGTAATTTTTGGTGTACGTGACATAAACACGATCACGTGACCCTCTCTTTCGATTTCGCAATTCCAGTTTTTCCATTACTGCGCATTTGTTAGTTTTAATAGAGATGCGTAAAGAGAGATTTCTCAGTTTTGGGCAGTTTACACTGATGTCAAGTTATTTTGTTGTAGCCAGATTTTGAGTTATAATTTTCTTCAGATCAGTTGGATTTCAAATGGATTAATTCTTTTTTCTCTGGAAATATTTTGAGGAGTGCTCACACATAAATTTTGAAAAGACATTGTTTACAAATTTAATTTGGATTTCCAACACCGGAGCGTCATTATTTGGATTTCTACAAGGAACTGTAGATAAGCACATTACTGACTACAGCATACGTCATCGTCATCCATCTTGGATTTTCCATCAGGATTAAAACTTGAAATTATTAGAACATTTATTACTTGGACTTTTGCAAATTAATTTGTGGATTATTCTTGGATTATTTTTGAATTTGATTCTTGAAACCGTAAGTTCTTCTCAATTTTCATTTGTACAGAATTTGTGCAGGGAAATAAATTATTTGTTAATTTTAAAAAGCTTGTTGTTTTCACTCTTTCTGTGTTACAACTGGGAAACATTTACTCGACTTTTACTGCCTGAAATCCACTAACCCCGGTTCAGTATCTGTGCTCTGTGTTGCCATTGGTTTTCTATTTCCGCCAACACAGTGTCTAAATCTGCCATGGTAATCGTTTAATCCTCAACAGCCATCGAATACACTACAGCCTGCTAATTGTATTAAGACTGCCTTGTGCCGCCTCTAGAAGTTTTCAATAGACACCTATTCGCGAATGCAGCTGTGACGAAATTATTTTACCAACGCAGTCAGACACACTGGTTACTATTGATATGCCTCAAACAAAACAATTCCGATTTGCGTGCCTATAACTCTTGGTGTAGTCATGATTCTCGCCACACCAAGGCTAACGGTGATTGCCGCGGCGATTCCGCAAATAACATCTACGACTGCCAACACACGTTTGTATTTCACATGGAGAGCGGTTCTCTTTGAGATTTCATCTCATAGTTCTTTTTCCGCTTCGTTATTTTTTTTTCAGGTCGATTACACCGAGGGTCTATCATTGTTCTGCTGTTAATAATGTGATTGCGTAGTATGACTGCTTGACAAGCTTGGCTTCACATGCAACACGCATATGTACGTCTAACATATTCTATTTTACTGGTATAATTGTCATACAATGATAGACAATATCTGCCTGAGGAATTTTTAAAAGTCTCTGACAAATATTTGTTCTGGGGGCTTAACACCACGTCCACGTATAAGCACGTTAAATACACATCGAATGATGTCTGAAACCATCATTTTCATCTTCGTCCAAACAATGTTACTCGAACAAGTGGGTCCTTAGTAAATATCAGTTGAGAATTTTCTCTTCTTGCATGAGTAAATGCTGGTACAACATAATCGACCGTGCCAAATTTGATGGTGAATTCCACCTCATCGTAGTAGAAACATTCCCTTAGGGTTTTTATTCCTGGCATTGGATTCTGCGACCGGGTGCTAATGTTATTACACAAAGCTGGCAGTTAGATGGTATTGGCACATCAAGGTGGTCCCAACTGCTGATTTATATTTGTCCCTAACAAGATTATACTTAAGTGTATATGAGGGTTTGTTAACACCTCTCTGAAGCAATGTTCGTCAGCAAGTGGAATGAAATCACCTATGCTAATATAACTGGCCAAGTTTTCTAACACCCCATCGGTAAATTCTGTAACCTTATCACCACAGTCAGAATCCATCATGTATATGTAGTAACAAATATTAAACACAACTGTCAAAGACAGTTAATACCACGCCAGTTAACCCATGTATCTCTGTTTCGTCGTCCATTATTAATTTTAACTGCAACCCAAATAGCTTTAACTGAATTGTCTTTGTAATCCGATCTGAATAAAGAATCCTTAGATTCTAATGTTATAGTATTTTCCCAATGGTTGAAATTGTGTCACATTTTGAATACTCTTTGCAACTACTTCACGAAACATGGAAACTCGTGGCCCACTCGTGATTTGAAATGCTGGCCAACTACGACCTTGGTATCAATGATATTTATATATACGTATTGCTTCGTTTCAGCATAATCATCATCAAAGAGAACTCGATTCAGATTCCATTCAGAATAAAGTCTCCACTCATTCATTGACAGATTTGTAAACTTTCGATAATGTATTGGTGTCAACGTAGTCTTTGATAAAAGCAACCGATACACCAAAGTCTCTTGATTTCTTGCTTCATGGTGATTTCAACCAGGTTCTTTGCATCGGCCCCTTGCATCTTTAAACAACAGCTTGAAGGTTCACATGTTCGAAGTTTTCCAGTTTGATCTTCGCCCGGATCGACATAAAAAAAAACAACAAACGAATCGACTGGTAAACTCGGTCAAATCCGTTTTGCAGGCAAACCTGCTCAGATTAAAATTAGCGCCGTGTCGGGCTGAGTAGTGTCCGTAACTATTAACAAGTATTAAGCTTACTTTTTAAGTGACAATTTAAAATCAACAAGCGCGCTTGGAGTTGGAGAACGCTCGAGTGCATACAACGAGGCCAAGGCTACGTGCACCTTTGGTACGCCTGTAAATAATCCTTGGACAACATCACCAAGGCAATTCCCGTAATGTGTAAGTTGCTTTATAACACAGTCACGTCTTCATATTGTATGCGATACAGAATTACAAAACCAGCTCGGGTTCAAATACGTTATGGTTGAGTGGTGATCCTGGAACTTGTGTTCATTGTGGAGCAAATGTTACGAGTATATTGTCATAAACTAAGTAACACAAAGAAAGAAAAGAAAAAACATTTTGTAACATTCAACAAATAATTTAATTCTCTAAGTTACAAAGTGAAACTTTATGAGGAACTTAGAGTATTATGGAATAAATCCCAAATAATCCTAAATATTTAATCATACATTCAAAATGATAAAATGTTCCAAATGACTTCTAATCTTCAATGTGCAGACGTAACAATAATCTTGAATGTGTCGATGTTCCAAGTCTAGCAGTATCACAAAGAAAATATCCAAAATGTCTTTGAATGAATTTGCCATAAGCCTAAAGTAATGTGTTAGTCCAAAATGTCAATGAGCATTTGTAATTCCACTGAATAATTTAAATAAATCATTCCTCTCAAATTATATCTGAACATAACTAAAAGCTATTCCACAAAGACTGATATTAAAATCGGAATGAAGAATTTTGCTTACTTAAGAACTTTATAAAAAAAACCTAAGACACAATAAGACGATCAGGATGTGGGTCAAAAGTTTGCTTCTATAACATTCTAAATTTTGTAAATAGGTAACACAAATATTAGCAAACAACTTATTTTAAATTACAAAGATTCCAAAAATCAGATAAACAATATAATATTCTAGGGAAATTCCAAGGTCCTGAACTCAAATCCCGGTACACATGTTGTTTACAAATGTTCATTATCTTAAGCAATAATCTAATGTCATGGACAAAAGTTAGATATGTAATGTGTTGTTTACAAATGAACCTTACAATCTGCAATCATGGACAAATGTTAAACACACAATACAGATATACATAACACAAAGAAATTAACGTCTATCGGAACCTCCACTGATAAACGCAAACGAAGGTTTTGAAAAAGATCAGCGGTGATGTCGATGCTGTATTAGCGATCTTATCCACAACACTATGAGTAAATACCTTTATGAAAAGAACTTTCCTGGATATAATTATTGCGGACCTGGAACACAGCTGGATATACGACGCGATTCTAACAACCAATCGAAGCACGGAGTTGCACATATAAACCGTGTCAATGCTGCGTGTTACCGTCATATTGTTACAACCCAGGGGTATTTGCATTGACAGAGTGGTGTTAAACCCTGGCGCAATTCCGCTAGAAGTCGTAAGTTTTCCCCAAATTTTCCAAGGACTTCCGTACAACTTCTGTTGTAAATTAGAAAGCCCAACCCACCCGTTCTATAAATAATTTTACTCAAACCAATACAAGACCAAAAATCTCACAACTTTCCAGTTTTGCTATCAACCACAAATCTGCATGGTTTCTCATCGTCAGCTTTCCGTACCATCAGCATTTCACGCCGTAAAACTATACAACTTCTCCTAACACAGGGACTATTTTTACTACCCTACCTTCGGCCAGTGAAATCATGGTTTCGAGCCACATTTTGCCTGTAAAATTGCATCACCTTTGCTACCAGGGCAACATAAACGGTATCTGCCGACGAAAGAAAAGTCTCTTCTTGTTTATTTCATTGTGCAATTTACGTCTCCAACCATAAATAATGCACATGCAGTCACACAACCAATGTACACCATTAGATTTTAATAGGGACTATGGAACGACAGGGACAATCATGCTGATCTGACCTGAATTCACCGAAAGTAAACCATGGCATCATGGAAACTCACTAACACTTCACTCCTTGACGTTTGCTCCAAGTAATTGGCTCATTATTTCGGGCTAAGGAAAATTTACACTGGACTGAGTTTCAATAATCAAATAAGTAATCACAAAAATCTAAGAACTCCTTAAAATGGGGCGCTGTAACCAAATGTGCATACTCCGAACTTATTACAATATCTTGCTTTTAAAGCACGTCAAGGCCAACTTCGATCTCATCCATGACTTGAACACAAATAATGCTACACTTGGAGAAAGAATTGCTGGATGGATCATCAAAGTAGATATGAAGGCTTTGATGATCATTTGAGGTAAAACAGTAATAAAATAAAAATGGATAAGACCTAGTTCAGTCCATGCAGGTATTGGAAAGGTGTGACAAATAGCACAATCTGGAGGTCCTCAGACATGGTTTGGTTAGGCAGGATTGGCTGGTCCAAAATCTGACAAAATGGAAGTTGTCTGGCCCCTCAGGTGGGTCGCCAGAGAGTGTGGGTGATAATGTATCAACACATTGACAAAATGCATGGGTAAGGAGAAACTGTTCCCCTCTCACCACTCCCTGCCTGCCTGCAAAAAAGGTCCTTATGACCTGTCTTTGTGCAGATTCTCTTCTGACAATTGTCCATTCTCATATACGTTCCCTAACAAATGCATATATGAGTGGACCTAAAGAGATAATAATAAAAATGACAAAAACCACTTTTTCTTGCTTCATTTTTAGTCTTTAATGTACCAAAAGATGTAATCCATATACAGCTTAGCGTAAAATGTAATTTGGTGAAAAAAGTTTAATGATTATGCAAAAGCGAAATGGTTGACATGTATGCAAGCAGTGCCAACTAACATAGACCATGATATGAATGTGTCTGTAACATTTCCTGGTAATCCTCCCTGTAGTCTAAGAGTTTTACAGCAATATGAAACTTGTACTAATGGACGAAGATGGATGATAGAATACAGATGATAGACAACAGGCAAATGCATAGGCTTCTTTGATCAATAACCAGTAGCACTAAAAAACCATCACACATTTTCTTTCCACAAAATCAACTCTCTCCTCCAACAAAATGATCAATGCCACCATCAAATCCAAATTTAAAAAATGCTTGTATTCCGTAACTGTATTTATTGCAGGCTGAACATGGAACTAAATAACACTTATTATTTAGTTCCCAAAAAACTTGAGCAATACCTGACAATTTTTTAGTAAGAACCTGCTTCTGCTTGTTTGAGTTTGTGACCTAGATATGGTATTCTGCTATTGCAGGTTTTTTAATATATTTAGCACTTGAAAATTACATGGAGGAGAGGACTTACACGTATGGGCTGCCATGTAATTTTTAATTGCAGTTTCTAATCAGCATTAGGAATAACATTAAAAATGTTGAACTTAATTTGCCACTTAATAACAAACTGATGAGATCATGTGAGAAACAAATCTTAATTAAGAACATAATATCATTACCATTCAATCAAAATGTTACTGACAAACTTACTTGGGTTATTTTTTAATATTTTCCCGAGGTTGTGCAGGATAACTGATCGTGTAATTATACAAGGAACATGAATGTGTACTGCATTAAATATCTAAATTAACATTTTGAAAACCACCACACTTTTTCTTTCCGCAGAATCAACCACTTCTCACAACAAAATGATTAAAGGGGTATTCTAGATATATTACGTACTTCTGAGAGAGTAACAAGCGCAAGGTGAAGTTCTGTTGAAGAAAATGCTGGCATACTTCTATGCTACTTCTATGTTACTTCCATGTACTGAGTTTTAAATTTCTTTTCATATTGTACTTGTGAAAGATTATACATGATCTAAGAGAATGAGAAAAGGAATTCCACCAAACTAGAAAATACTAGCTTCAAAAAGTGGAATGAATGAATTGCACAATGCTGAAAAAGTAGAGAAAGATATCGGTTCTTATTTTTACAATTTAACTTTATGTCCATAAAGTGAAAATGACCTAGTTGAGCTAGATTTTTGATAGGTGCACATCTGAAGTAAGGCCAAGCTGTATGCTCTAGAACCCAAAGTACACCCATCAACCATACATGACAAAAATGGGAACTGAGATTCTTTTTAAAAGCACCTAAGATATAAAGGTCTTTTTTAAATACCCAGGATAACCAGTGAGTAAAACGTGGGAAATTCTTTTTCTTTAAAAATCTAACCCTATGCAAAATATGAAACTGTAGAGTGCCACTTTAAAACAAATATGAAAATTTGTGCAATTTTGTAATCTTATTTTCATATCATGTTTGATGTTCTCAATAAAACAGTGGATCAATATTGATTTCATGCATGAAAATACGCTTACACAATATGGCTTTGTGGCAGTATTGTGTGTGCAATGACCTTAATTATGGAAAACAACTTACAAGTCTTAGAATACAGGAGTGAAGTACACTTAAATTTACACCTGCTGCATTATGTGATACAAAAATACAGTGAAAAAGTTTCTTTTAATTTACTTGTAATTAAAATAAATAAAAAAAATTGTGACAAAACAGGTTTGCTTTTACTCTATATTCCAGCGTTAGAAGAAAACCAAATTTCATTTCTTAATCTCAAATGGCTCTAAAATTACAGACAAAAAAGGTATGTGTGATTGAGTAATTAAAATACTGACCCATGACCAAGATCTAAATGATAGAAACCCCAATGTGGTAAGGTGAAGTTCTGCTGAAGAGAATGTTGGCATACTTCTATGTTAATTCCATGTACTGAGGCTGAAATTTCTTTTGATACTGGTGTCAGGATAACGTCTGGGTGGGACATCATGCTACATGTCTGAGGCGTGATGCTCCAGTGTAGACATTACTATAAACTGCCACACTGCAGACACTATAGCAATATGACTGAAAAATTGTTAAAGCTACATTAAAAATCCAAATTACACACACACACACCTAATGTAGTACAAGAGACAGTGACTAATAATAATGCATAATTATACCAAGTTTTGGCCCTAAAGCAAAAAGGACTCTGAAGTTATAGAATGGAAAGGAAGTGTGATGGAAAGCTTAAAATACTGACCTGTGCCTTAGAAGACAGGACACTATGTAGGACAATACACCTTCTAACAATCATATCAAAGTATACAAAGTTTCCATTCCTTAATGTCTAACAGCTCTGAAATTGGAAATCAGATTCTAAAGTGTGACAAAAAACTTGAAATACTGATCCATGACTTCTACCTTGAAGATTGGGACCTCCAATGTGGTATGCGATGCAACTTCTAATGATGAGAATGAGTAAACCAATTCTCATCCCTTAATCTCAAACATCTTCAAAGTAAAGAGTGGAATGGAAAGTATTAAAAGAAAACTTAAAATAGTGAGAGATGACCTTCATATTTTAATGTTGTACAATTAAACCAAGTTTCATCATCTAAACTTAAACAGCTGTAAAGTTATAGGGCAGAAAGGCAAAAAAGAAAGCATGACAGACGGTCAAAAACACTATATGCATTGGACAATTAAGCGACATAAATAAAATGTACAGACTTCCGTAAGCAAAATCTCATAAATTTTTTTAATGTTATTTATACAACTGGTAACTGTTTAAAAATCTGTATTTCTACTTGTCAGCAAGACAGAATTTGGTTATTGTAAATTAAAAAATAAGTCAAGAAAGACAAGATCCTGCCAACAATTTAGAAAGAGGTTTCAAGAACATGAACTGCAAAATAATATTTCTTCTTTTCCAGCAAGGTGTTTTCTGAATCATGCAGTAACTCTGTTATACTTCACTGATTTTATTTATTTTTTATTACTTTATTTGTTTATTACTGTTGCTGATGAAATCAGTACAGTATGGTTTATACTGAAAATGCATAATGGGAACTGGTCGTGCATAACAAATTTGATCGGGCAAACACATTTCAAGGCAATTATATATTATTTTCTATCAACAAACTTTAAGATTACTGAAGATAAACATGATAAGAGAAATTATCTCACATCACAGGTGCACCTGATATAAATGAAATCAAGGAAACATTTGCAAGGTTTCATAGGAATAAATCTTTATAAACTTTTTAATGCAAAACATTACTATCATTATCCTCTAAGAGAAAACAATATTCCATTTGCCAGGACTTTCTGAAGTTCTTTTAATCACCATGCTTTCAAAGAAGCATAGTGATATTGTGATACAGTCTGGATGGTCACATAGTGATATTGTGATAGTCTGGATGGTCACATAGTGATATTGTGATAGTCTGGATGGTCACATAGTGATATTGTGATACAGTCTGAATGGTCACATAGTGATACTGTGATACAGTCTGGATGGTCACATAGTAATATTGTGATACAGTCTGGATGGT
Source organism: Sinohyriopsis cumingii (assembly GCA_028554795.2). Taxonomy (NCBI): domain Eukaryota; kingdom Metazoa; phylum Mollusca; class Bivalvia; order Unionida; family Unionidae; genus Sinohyriopsis; species Sinohyriopsis cumingii. The sequence goes on along the minus strand of CM068827.1, from coordinate 6,837,893 downwards.
CACATAGTGATAATGTGATACAGTCGGAATGGTCACATAGTGATATTGTGATACAGTCTCAATGGTCACATAGTGATACTGTGATACAGTCTGAATGGTCACATAGTAATATTGTGATACAGTCTGGATGGTTACATGTATGTAATATTTTTAAGGTGAAGTCAAATGCACATACCCAACTGACACTTGCCCCTAAGACACTCCTTACACATAGGGAAATATCCAAAAGGCTCAAAATTTGGTTTTCACATTAGAACATGGAAGCACAAAGACATGTATTTTTTAAACACAGAATTCTTGATTGTGTTTTTTTTTTGGACCCTGCAGTTAGTTGCAACAAGAAACAAGAATCTGAAGAATGTTGTCTTGTTCGCTCAACTGTAGCTTAATATAAAAACTTTTCTTCATCACCAGAACATGAAAAGCAGGTTTCTCAGACATTAACAATAAGTCAATGAGGTGATTGATATTTCGAATATAAATACACCCATCAAGTTACATGACTGTGTATACAACAGTGTCAAGAGATACTGAAGTAAAAGCAAAAGCTTAATTTAATCATTAGATCATGAAATGTATATCAATCTGACCTACTTATGCTCATGGTAAGTACTACCCTCAAGACTGATACATTTATCATATTTGATGACTGTACTGTGTCCAAGAAATGTAAAATCTTCATGGAAACACTACAGCTAAAAAAAACATCCACTACATAAAACAGTGTCAGTAACAAAAATAAAATGTAATTGCTAAGTAGGAGAAGGTAACCATGACCTACTTTGCCCATGTTCAGATTTCATGAATGTGCAAACCATGGTGTCAACATAGCTTAGCTAATGCAAAAAATAATGTCATTCATGTAGTATGAAAAGTAGGTCAGTGTTGTGAGAATTACCCTAAAAGATGAATAAACCCATCAAGTTTCATATAAGCAGTATTGCAGATAACTTTCGGTTATATTGGGTATTTCCCTCATGAAACTAAAATTTTGAGTGAAATTAGATTTTGTTTAAAAAAATGGCCATTTTTCAGTTTTAAATGATTTTTTACAGTAAAAATTTGAACAATAACTAAAAAAAACCCCCACTAAAACAACAAATTCAACTTATTCCTTTCTATGTCACGTGTATTGCCTTGCTTTTGACAGGTGTCAATTTTAACAACTTCCAGCCATTTAAGTGATTGAAAAATTTCAACAGAAACTCAGGCTTCACAGATTTTATCCCTGGCATTCCTGATATCTGTGTGCCTGTTTGATTTTATGCAATAAATGAGCAAACAACTGCAATGTCAATTGTGACAATAAAAGTTAGACTGGTTTACCATAGTTGATTACATACTAAAAATGCGTTTTTTAAAAAAGTTGTTTCATCATCAATGCAAGTGACATCAGACAATAAAATTTGACGGAAAACTTAAATCAGGTATTCGTTTGTTATCAATAAACACACAGAAATATTGCTGCTTAAAATGAAAGATAAACATACTGGAAAAAAATTGGGAATCCATTTTAACTGAGTGATATATGCAGACATTATGCCTATCTGTGGCACTGTATAGTGCGGGTGAATTAATGAGATGAGGGGATTCATTTGTAAACAAACTCCTTCACGAGTATCATCATATCATCTTGGAATGGACGACTTTCTTCAACAATAAAATAATGTCTTTTAAGAAGGAACTGTGGCTCATATTGAAAGACAAAATTCTGACTTGCTCTTGAGCTGTGACTCACATGGGCGATTTATAAAGATCATAGGGATAAAAAAAGGATCATTAATGGATGGAACCCTTCAGCAGCATCAGGGTCATGATTGATCATGACCTGAGATGAATTTCCTTCAAAAGTGACTCAACATATTGATGAAATCACATCAAGAAGAAGTATCCTGAAGCTGTTCTGCAGTGACGATCCCTCCACCAAGCCATGCTATCTGACTTGTGGTATCACCATCACCAGCTGACTTTTGCGAAATCTGGTCAAATCGTTTCTGTGCTAGGACTCGGCGCACTGCCTTTTTATTGTCCTCACTCTCAGGATTCTCTGGAGATAGAAGAAGATTTCCAGATGATCCTAATCCAGCCAGCTGGTTGCTCCTTATTGTCACTGTCACCTGAAATAGGAATAGATCAATTAAATGGTGAACAGCAAAAACATGCTGATATTACAACCATTATTCACACGAAACTCATTTTTCCATACAGATTAGAATCCCCATAGTTCTAACCTGGAATGGACTGATTAGATCAGTTTGAAAAATCTGTATTTCGAATCAACAAGGATCAATCTAATCAAGGTTTAAAAAAGTTGACCTATAACTTCAGTGAGGTTAAAATTATGACAATATCATACTTTACCCACCTCAAGCATAAAGGTTATATATAAGGTTATGAGGTCAGACACTAATTACTGATATTCTAGTCACATCATTATTAAAATTCCACAATTATGTCTTAACAACATGACTAGGTATATTGGATTATCTGCAGTAGGTGATACAAAATGCACCTCATATAACTTATCTTACAATCACTGCAGCTGAATATGACCTAGGTGGCATTTAATTATTTAAATGTTTATGCAAACAAACAAAAAAAGTTTAAAACTAGATTTTTGTTGGTTTTACTTTACTTTTAGCACATTATTGGCTAAATCATGCAGATGAAATGGGCGTTAAGAGCCTTTCCCATGTACAAACCAAGGAAGTTAATCCAGGTTGGCTTAGATGGTTATCAAACCTATAACCTTTGGATTGTGAGTATGACACTATCAGTTGTGCTACTGTGGTTCCCTTGATGACAGTAGATATCTCCTTTGTCAATAAACATTCAATTTGCATAAAATAATGGTTCCCTTGATGACAGTAGATATCTCCTTTGTCAATAAACATTCAATTTGCATAAAATAAAGGCTAAAAAGTATGTTTCAATAATTTACTTGAATTCTGAGGTTGATTATCTCAAAAATGAAGCCAGTATCCTCTTTTTATGATAGAGAGGACCCACCCACTGTCTGTCATACCTAACCAAATCTTTCAAAAAATGATTTAGCTTGGGAACTGATGGAAAAAGAACATATGGCAGGAAAGGGAGCAAGTCCCTATAGCCCCCCCTTCCTTAGAAATGGGAAGGGCATTCAAACTTCGTGCCTGGGCCCTTCTAGGGCCTAATTGCTGAGGGGTGGGAGGTCTGAATTGGGTTTGTTGCTTCAAGCTGCATGTCTCAAAGAACTTTGCTGATGGACCTTGTGGACAGTTAGGCTAGTTCAGCTTCTTGGCAAGTAAGACAGGGCCTGGAGTCAATGTGACAGACCACTGTTGCTGGCCTCTCAAGTCCTGGGAAGCCATGGAAGGGATGAATCTTCCAATGGTCTCAACTTCCAGTCATCAGAAGGTTCTTACTGTACTCCAGTAAGACCTTGGATGTGTTCTGGGAAACATCACTGCAGAGGTGGACAAGCTCTACTGATAGGGTCAGGAAGGAGTGTGAAACCTATAACTAGCTGTACAGACCAAAGTTCTCAACATCGGGTGGGGTGGGGTGGCAACAGAATTCATCCTTTATACTATTTTGTAAGCTCTGGCCCTTACTAAACCTCTGATAAATCTCCTTAATCACAGCAAAGTGAGGGAGCAACAAGAGATATGGGTGGGCAGTGGCCTCAAAGTATCTCCAAGCTTGGAGTCTGAAGGTTCGGACACAGATCCCAAGGTAAAGGACAATATACCTTCTTAACTGTCTATTCAAAGGGCCAGATTTCTTCCTACACTGATTTATAGTTGTGAGGCAGTGCCACCTCAGCCTATCATACATCAGTCTCATGATAATCTACAAGGACTGACAGAACATCCTTGTCCTTCAATCATTCCTGAGGCAAGACTCAGCAACCAATGTCTCTACTGTTGCAGAGAGACACTTTGACCCCACTTTGCATGATGGCAATGGCAGCCAACATACTACAACATCGACTTCTATATCATGGCGCTAAGGCCTTGAAGTCCATGGCTACATGCAGAGGAAGGACCAATCACAAGGGATTAAGCAAGAGTTAAAGCAAAGGGGAGATACTATATGATCCCTTTCTCTAATCTGGCATTTCTTTGCCTCTTCCCAAACTCAATGGGATTCAATAGTAGGTGGTGGTGGTGGTGGTGGGGGGGAGAGGCCAACCTAATCCATATCCCTGTACCTAGGGGATTCTCAAATGACATGAGCAGTATTCACAGATGGCTGCCTGGTATGCAGTTAATGACCTGCCATACAACTCTGATCAGGAAGAAGATCCTTCCTTAGATCTTATAAACTTGTATTGATACGCTCCATTTTCTGGGTAGCTTAAACATGTTGCCAACAATGAGCTTCAGAGACTAAAAGGGAGCTGCTCCTCCCTTATGGGTGGGTGTCACTCATTTTCAGCCAACAACAAGCTGTGGGCCAGTAGAGGGTGCTGCGCCTCTAACAGGGTATGGGTCACTTGATGCCATATAAAAATGAAGTTCTTCTCATGCCTAACGAGAGGGTGTGATTTGCTCTTTGTCTTAAGGGTTTGGAGAAGCTGCAGCTCCTTACTGACAGAAGGGTGCAACCCACTCTTCATCACTTTATATCCTACCTTCAGTGGGGCCCCATATCTGAAAAGACTCTCTCAATCTTATGCTGAACCCTTAGGGACTCAGCGATGGAAAAACCTGAAACTTCTGAGAAAGAAGAAGGCCAAATCTCCTTTCCTATGTAAGTTCATCACTGTCAGTGAGGTCCAAGTCACTGCCTGACCATAGATAACAAAAAGGAACCCATCTGTCCTTTTAGGGGCGCCGAGTGGCTGAGTGGTCTAAAACGCTCAACGTTCTGGATCACTGCCATTTCACCTCTATCTGCGTGGGTTCAAGTCTCAGGCTCAGCTAACATGGGTACGTGAGAAAGCTTGCCAGTAGTTTCTCATGGGTCAGTGGTTCTTTGAGTTTTCCAGGGTTCTTCCTCCACCAATTATACTGGCTGCCATATATAGCCTCTCTTGTGCTGAAAAATGGCACTAAACCCTACAACAACAACTGTCCTTTTATAAAATGTACAAGCAAGACTGGTGGTGTGTATATCCTGGGAGGGCGGGAGGGCCTTGGTCAGTAATTGAGTTTAGGGCCTAGGTGACTATTCACATTTTTGGGGGATTTTGTGATAGACAACATAATACATAGCTAATATTTCTTTATGATTTTAGATTATATATTTAGATCATTAATAATTGGAGGTAAACAAATTTACTGATGCTGAGTTTAAAGTCTAGCTTTATTTAGAAATTAAGAATGTCCTAGGAGCAAGCTGTTTATAAATTTACTAGAAAAGTTATCAAGATGGTAGAGTATTTCCAGAAAATGGTTACTGCACCATAGGTCAAGTGAAGAAGTATGTAAAGCTGTTTACTTCAGAAATACTCATTCAGACCTTAACATCCAAAGTGGAATCAGTCTTAGTGTTGTTTTCAGTTTTTATTTGAGAGGATTTATCTATTTAAATTATTCACTGGAACTATAAAGTGCCCATTAATACTTCTTGGACTATGGACAACATTCTTTTGCATATCAGGGCCCAGCAACGTGGAACGAATTGCCCACTGAACTTAGTCACAAAAACACCATTACCTCATTCAAGAGTGCTCTTAAAACTCACCTATTTTGACTGCAGGAACAAACTTAAAGACCTAATAATGTTTCCTACCTTAAATATTTTCAGCATGTTTTACGTTTTCTAATTTCATGGTGTTTGTTTTTTGTAATCATATCATCATATATGTTTTTTTAATGTTTTTATTTTATGTTTTAGCTGTTGTCTATGTTGTAAAGTGCGTAAAGCTTCTAAAGATTAGGTGCTATACAAAGTCCTCACTATTATTATTATTATATCACTATTTTGGGATTACTATGAATGTATTTAAGGACATTTTGGTTTATAAAACTGCAATACCTCAGTAATGTTTACACATCACCACATTCCAGGCTACTGGTACATAAGTACATTCAATATTAGAATGGATTTAGAAACCAATGGAATTCATTTGCAACCATATACTTTAGAACTTGTGACAGAACTTTTAAGACTTTAGGATTAAATTCACAATAGTTTTATAGGGAAATGCATTATTTGTTGAAATGTATTTTACTTGTTGGTTTACACTCTTTCCTGTTACTAGTTTAAAACCATAGATTCATAATACTAGGCATTGGTGGTGTCCCGAGCAGCAAAGTGGTGCTCTGTCTGCATGGGTTCAAGTACTGGGTTCAGCCAATCTGGGTTGCACCCTTCTGTCAGTAAGGAGCTGCAGCTTCTCCAAACCCATAGGGTTGAGAGTGAGACACACCCTCCCATGAGGGAGGAGTAGCACCCTTTTCAGTCCCTTAAGGCTGTGAGCAAATCACACCCTCTGGTTAGGGATGAAAAGCATTATCTTCAGTCTTATAACATGACTTTTCAGAATGAAAGGTGTTCGATCACTAAACTTAAAGGACTGGTGTGCCACCTCCTACCAAGTAATAAAAATACCAAAGGTCAGATTAAATGGAATAAAAATTTCATTGATTTGCTATTGTATTAAAACAATAAAACTGAATCAATAAGAATACATAAACCAAACCAGCAATGACAGAGATACCTTATAATCTATCCGACCTAGATAAAGGAATAAAATCACTCTCAGCAATGACACCCCAGTGAGTAACGTAAATGCAGTGTTCTAAAAAAGGTAACCAAAATATGCCAATAACTCTCAACAGAGCTAATCCAAAAACAAAAATAAATTTAAACCTTGCCAAATGGCAGTTTTCTTTTCAAAGTATATTAAGCAGCAGTAATGTTGGTTGCAACAAGGAAAAGAATAAGCAGTGAGGGTTAGACTTGAGATCTTTCTTGAAAATCAAGTATGGGAGAATAAATTCTCACCATACGGTCAAGGGTATTTTCTATCCAGTAAAAAGTAAGCAATGCCATCACAACAGATTTTGTATTACTGACATTAAAAGACAAATTTACATAGGCAACAGATATTGACCCCATGGTTTGAAACTATTGAAAAAACCCAGTTTAACCATTTATACATTTACTGGGCATAAAAAAAGACTCATACGATTCATTCATGTACATGCAACATTGGTACCATCCTTACCCTACATGGGGATCAAGCTCCAGGTTCCAGCTTGGAAACATTTATGACCCCCATCATACAACTAAGTAAATAGTTACTGGGCATGAGAAGACAATGTACACACACCATTCACACATGCCACTGTGGCAGTTCATAAACCTCATGGATGTAACCAAGAGGCCCAAATTCATGGAGGTCAAAATGGGGAACTGATGAATACATGTTCTGCAAACACAGCCTTCAAATTCAATGTATTTCTTTAAATCTGGGTTTCATTATATTACATAACCTACCAAGAGTAGCATAGTTAACATACTACTCTGTTTATAATCCAAGTTTTAAAAAAACCTCCCAAAAGAACCCCCCAACAATCAAAATAGGTTTCATGCCAAGCCTTTATCTTGTTGTTGTTGTTCTTGTAAACAAATATAAGCATCTAATGAATACACTGCTCCTGTATATAGATTTAAACCACAAAATATGATTTGTAACTCTTGAGTCCATGCTGAAGGTGCAATAAACTACTAGCCAATATGAGATATAATGCAACAATTTTTGTTGAGATAAAACTGCTGCATCATTATCTACACAATTCCAAACAGCTTACTGATAATGCAGGTGGATTAAAATTATCCAAATGTTTACAATACTCAAAGTTTAGTTACTAAATCCCATTAATTCCAAAAATATGCATAATCCAAGAGGTGACAAAGTGTCTCCCTGTTTTGGTCCCTTGCAAAGAATTGATTTAAAACAAGATTATCTTCTGTCCCTTTTTTCAGGAGTACTGTAAGTCTGTCTTGTTCATCAACTGTGATTCTGTCAATCTGATATTTGACAAACCATGATGGTGAACAAACTAAAGGAGCACGTAAATGGAAAAAAGAGTTCTTTGATAGAAATTGTGTTGGTATACACAAGGAAGCTCTGAGCACTCCAGAATAAGTGATGTAGGCAATCAGTTTCCTAAATGAAAATATGTATGCCATATAATTGGCAAACAAGACACTTGCATGTGGGGACAAAGGCACTTCAGAACAATCTAAGTACACCATTCCAGTCTATCAATTTCTGAAATGTCATGATTAGCAAGGTTATAAAAGCCTTTATCTTGTGTTCCATATCTAAACAAGTGGATGACCTTTAAAACATTTTAAAATAAGAATCAATAACTCTTCTCTGGAAAAATTCTCTGCACATGCAATGCAAAGATTAAATGGGTATTAGAAGTGGTGGGGGACCTGTCTGCATACCTAAACTGTTACATTTAATAAGCAAAAAAATTACAGAAGAAAACTTGAATTTGATCTAGTGGAGGTTCTTCACATGCCATATTGGGTTAATCATAGCTCATCTCCTAAATGTACAACCTTTTCAAGGATATGTTTTGATTTAGCTAGGTGAGAAGAATGCAGATCAACTATTATAAAAACAAGGTAGGAATTCATATTATAGCCATGGGGTAGTGGTGTCAATGATTCATTAGACCCACTGAATGGATAATTAACATGTGACTATAGTCTTACAATTGGGAATGTGTCTGAGAGCTTAGGAAACTTACTTGTTATAATAATTCAGAATTTTTTTAGCACCACAATTCAACATGAGAATCTTAATTTTAAATTATAGACAAGACACACATGGGTACAAATTTTGAAATTTAAGGCAACAAAAAAATCAAAGTTTTATAATTTTCTTCAATCATCTTCTTAAATGTCAATATTATTTTAAGTATAAAAACCTTTATTTGGAGTTCAATATAAAACAAATGTCAATGACCTCTGGAAGAAAGGTAACATTAGAGCTTTTTTTTCCTCCAAATTCTGATGACCCCACCCCCCCATATCCCTGGGATCATAACCCTAAATCAGTAATATACTGACAAATTGCCATAAGGGTCGGAAAATGTAATTAGGTTATCTGCCCATGCATACAAACAAATATACCATATTTCATCTGTTGGCCTCAAGTGGACTGTACCTAACAGTGATAGAATGTTTTGTCAACAAATGTCGAGAAAGTTTGAAATAAAATGAATAAAAATAATTAATAGTCCCTTGAAGGGACTGATACTCTACTGCCCAAATTTTTTCCCCCAGGAATTCAAGTGAAACCATTTCTTCTTTTTTAATTCCAAGTGCTGAGATCCTCTCTGATATTCCTGAGGAAATATAATTTCAAATTAGCCATGGTGGTGGCCATAATGGATGCCGATCAACACCATTTTAATTTAGAATAAACTTTACATCATTAGAAGACTTTTCAGGAAAATTAGTGACTGGATTTTCAGTGTGTCCACTGTGGTAGCCATATTTGATATCTGCAGGGCACCACTGTCAGTTAGGACCAACTAGATACAGTGTATAAGAAGTCTTTAGGTGAAAACCCTATGTTGATAACACCATTAATTTAAGAGGTCTAGTGATAACGAGATTTCAAAATAGATATCATGGTGGCAATATTGGATGTCAAACTGGCATCATTTCTGAGTCTAGTTTGTTTGCTCAGAACCACCTAGACACCATAAGAAGTCTTCTATTGGAACCCCATGTCAATATGACTTTGCACAGGAGGAGTAGCAACAAAATGTTCAACATGGCTGCCATGGTGGTCATATTTGTCATCAGATTGGCACCAATTTCATTAATGATGAACTAAATAACATGGTGAAACCCCATGTCAATCTGACATTCCATTTTGGAGTGGTGATAACAAGATGACTGCCATGGTGGCCATACTTGATGTGATATTGGCACAATTTTCATTTTGTACCCACTATACATTATAAGAAGTCTTCTGACGAAAACCACAATGTTGATATGACTTTCCATTGAGGAGAGTAGCAATAATTAAGATTTTCAAGATGGTGACTGTAATGGTCCTTATGGATATCAGATTGGCAGTTTTTATTAACAACCAACTATACAATGTAAGAAATTTTCCAGTCAACACCATGTTGATTATGACTTTCTATTCAGGAGTAACTGTGGTGACCATATTGGATGTCACATCAGCATCATTTTCATTCAGAACTAAGTAGACACCGTAAAAAGTCCTTCAGTGAAACCACATGCTGATACAATCATCCATTCAAGATGGAGTAGCAATAATAACATTTTTAAGATTGTCATTGTAGCAGCCATAACAGATGGCCAAGTGGAACTATTTTTATTTAGATCCACCTACAGATTCTAAAAAGTGAAAAGCCCACATGACTTTCTGGTCAAGAAGAGAAGGAACAAGATTTTGAAGATAACTTCCATAACAACCATATTGGACATCAGATCAGCACCATTTTTAGTTGGGACCAACCAGACATCACAAGAAGTCCTTTAGTGAAAATCTCATGTTGATATGAGTATCCATTCAAGTGGAGTAGCAATAACAAGATTCTGAAGATGGTCACTGTGGTGGTATTACTAGAAGTCTGAGCAATAATATTTTTATTTAGTAACCAGCCCTTGGGATCAATGTACCATACAACTCGTGTATAAGCCGAATAATTTAGGAAAAAATAAAGGCCTGGAAGAAGTGGAGGGGGTCAGCTTATCCGTGGGCCAATGTCTAAACTTGACAGTTTTTAGGTCTTTTTGTTGACTACTGTACTGGGTGTAAATCTTGGGACACGAAACAATAATTTTTTTCCGTGTCCTAAGACATAGGCATGTAAAAAAGTAACTTTCGGTGACCAGACAATTATTAAACTGTTATAAAGTACTATGGTTGAGTTTGTTATTATTTTGCGTGTGCAGATTTTCTGATTTCTCCAACACAAAATTAAATAAAGGAAAATACAGACTTCATAATTTGCGGGCCGGTTGAATTTACCAGGAAGACCATGCTGAACTATAATGTACTGTACTTACACAGTGCAAAGCATGCATAGCATCACTTAAATCGTTACTTATTGCCAACCATATTAGATGCAGATTTTGCTTTACTCATTGTTTCGACCAAACTGAATTCTTCCAGATAACATATCAGATAGTCCTTCGTAGCTGTTTCATTTGCATTGAATCTAGAGACTGACCGAAACTTAATTTCTGGTTTCGGCCAAAAATGAAACCAGACCGAAAGTTATAAATTGACTTTTGGCCGAAACCGAAGCCAAAACCGAAAGTTTAACTACACCTTCGGCTGAAACCGAAACCAAAAGATAAACCGAAGTTGCCAACACAAGATTTATTAAATAGGCCTGGGTCATGATGCAATGCTACACTTCAAGAACTGAGTAGGGTAACATGTCGACAACGATCAAGTCCATGATGCGCTTATCAATTTGCTGAACTGCAATGTGGTCATCAGGCCAGACCATTCTGCTCTCGACCATTGATGTCAAGGATGTCTGCACAAAATTTGGTAATGCATGTTTAGTCGCTTTCTCTTCCATCATCATTTTTTTCGAGGCATGCTCTACTCCGTCGTTCATGGACCTCTTGAGATACGTACCATGGAGCTCCTTGTGGCAGCTGGCCAGATGACCTTTCAAGCCTGAAACTGTCTGAAGTCTTGGTTTATCACTGCCAAGTGATAACAGTTTGTTGCAGTTTTTGCATTGTGCCTTGCTTGCATCAGAATCGATTTTTGTGAAGTAATCCCACACTGCATTTTTCGATATTCTTTGCAGTGATTAACTAATCCGTTTATTATTATCTTCAATTTTCTACTTCAAAAAGATTAATTTGCTACAGTTTAACTAACTGAAATTATCAATATTGTCAGACTTCGAAAACTCTGTATTCAACACGTGAGTAGACTGAAATGCAACAGTGCCTAGAACTGCCTAGCGCCGACTGACCGGCCGACAAGCAGAGTAATAGAAGCAGCACTAGTGTTGCATTCTGAAAGTTAAAATAGATCTTTGGCTGATGACCGAAAGTCAATATCAGTTTCGGCCGAAACCGAAAGCAAACCGAAAGCTAACTTTTTGGCCTTGGCCAAAACCGAAACTATGCTGAAAAAGGCCATTTGCCAACTTTCAGCGTCGAAACCGAAACCGAATTTCAGTTGGCCTCTGGTTGAATCACACGCTCACGAGTTACTCATTTTCAATGATATAAGTGATCCTACAAACTGAGGTAATATTTTTCAAAAGGTATGCACGTTTTATTGTACAAGGCACATAACCATCATAATGTACATGTTCATGAAAAGTGGTAATAATAAAGGCTATAATTCTCATTTAGTTCAACTAAGATCAACATCAATCAATTTTAGTTTTGTGTTTTAGCTGAACAAACATAAAAACTTTCCAAACAATGGAAAGCTTGATGTTTTGGCATCTCCTATGTTGATAGTCAGCGAATTTCTGTCCTTTTGCAACAGAAGTACATACCGGCCAGATAATCATCAAAACTCTGAAACTGGCTTGTGATAAGAGGGAATTTTGACCGGTAACTAAATAAGTACATTGATGTGCAATTGCCTTTTATTCCTTAATATTAGCATGATTACTGTAGTTTTGTAAAACAGGGTCAAAGGCATGCCTATGAACTTTTTAAAAGCCAAGTAGGGAGACTGAATAAAAAAATAGAGATTGGGACCTAAAATCAGGAGGTTTTCCATGGCAATTTTAAAGCCTTCTTTTCACTAAATATTGAACGATTGGCCCTCCCCCGTAATTCAAAGAAACCACGTTCTACACTATTGTGTGTTATGCAAGCACCAGCAATTGATTGGCAAATAAAGGATTCTCAATTAAAGGTACCAAAATAGCCAGCATCAGGGTACCGTATATGTAGTAACTATTTTCCCTTCTTTGTATATCTGACCTTATTCCCTTACTGTCAACTCGTAAAGCATTTAATATTGTTTATTATAAAACATGTATTCTAAATTAGTTTTCTGAGGACATATTTGCAGCATGGTATGTATTTTCATTCCTATTTTAATTTAATGATGGTAATTATCATTGGTATATACAGTATAAAAATGCCAGGTGTTCACATGTGTAAGTATCTTTTGTGGGAATGACGCTAAAGCAGATGGAGTTACAGCATTTGTAATGATCATTCTTGAGACTGAAATTAATTGTGAATGATTTTATTGTTGTGGCTTACTTTTTTGTTCTGGTTTATTTTTTAATTTTGTATTATTGTAGAGTTTAAAAAAATCATTAATTTATGTGAATAATGTTTAAACTTAACATTCTATTTAGTGAAGAAGCGAATTCTTTATAGTAAAGTAATTACTTCGTCACATCAATAATTCAAAGGTGATACAACAGAACATGTAGGACTTTTCTTGTTTAGAAGAAATGAAAATCAAAAATATAATGTAATAATTGGGAGTTCAATGCAAAAATCAGAAGATATTATGGAATTTAGAGGTAAGTTTGGAGCGACCCTAAAAATTGGGAGTTTTTTTCCCCTCCCGGCATGAAAGTTGACAGGTATGGTGTAAGGTCGCTTACATCAAAGCAAACTACAACTCAGCTTTTACATTATTAGCAATGAACCGTATTGTTTGTTCGTTGTGTTGTCATACTGGGATTACATTTTAATGATTTAGGTATTTACAATTTCAAAACAAAGTAAAAACGTAATTACCGGTGCGATGATTTAAAATGTTCAATGCAATAATGCATAAACAAACAATAATTGAGTAAAAAGTGAGAGGTAGTGTTACAGCAACTTGCAATTGCTAAATTCTTGTCATCATTTGATCAAATTATACACAAATCTAAATTAGGCAGAAACAATAACAAAACTGAAAATTAAATAAATTACTTTTCAAACAAGTTTATACCTTTCGTTTTTAATAATCATGCACGACAATCTCGAGATAAGTATACAAGTAATTTTTTAAAATATAACTTTGCCTAAATAAATGCATTTAGAACTTACCTTGTGCATATTGAGATGTCTCAGAATTGTAGGTTGGCTTATACACGGGTCATGCACTTTTCAATGTTTATACCTGCTCAGTTTGGGGTTGGCTTATATGCGAATGGGCTTATATGCAAGTATATACGGTATGTGAAAAGTATCATGGCAATCCTTCAAGTAGTTTAAAAGGAGTTGCAATAACAAAGGCAAATAGACACATATATGACTAATAAAGCCAAAAATTGCATAAATGGCAGATAAAAGCAAATCAGGTCATTTTCATTATATCAACAAATATGCCAGCCAAATTTCATTTGTCCACCTCAAGTGTTTTGCTCAATCTTTGTAACAAAATTGTTGTAATTTTAAAAAATATATGTTTTAAAATGTGCACAAAAATTTAAACTTGTGAAAATGGACTCTTATTCAGAGATTCATAAAAATACTCAAGCAAAAATTAATTTCTCTGATATTTAGTGCTTTTTGCACAATCTTGCTCACAAGCTTCTTTTCTGAATGGAAAGACCATGCACAGATGGACAGGAGCAAATCATGATGCCTCCACTAGATGCCTGCAGCAAAGGGGAGACCAACAAAAACATTGAAAAATGGTTCTGTAAGTTCATTTTTATATTTATATAGCCCTCTAACAGATGGATATTGTCTGGGTAACCAGTAAATATGCTTACTAAATTTCCATCCAACATTTTAGAAGGGTAGAGTTATGGACTGATGGAGGGCATCAAATCATCCCCTCTTAGAGCATGGTGATAAAAAGAATCAATAACTCTTCATGAAATATTATTGGCACGTGCAATGCTAACATTACAGTGGTATCAGAAAGTTGTAGGGGTTCTTTCTGCATAATTATACAATAGCATTTTATAAGCCAAATAAAGTACATTTTCATAAGAATTTAATCTACTGGGGATATTAAACATGTCATAGCAGATCCATCAAATTCACCTCATAAATGACCTGCATTATTTATCAGGGATATCCTAGGATTAGCTACATCTGAATAACGCATATCATTTTAAGATAACAAAACACATGACTGCATATTTCAGTGGTGACAGCCAGTTCATTCTGAGGGTTGGGGTACCATATGTATTACTAGATACAGCACAGATTGGTTGAAAATGTTAATTTGTTCTTGTAAAAGATATATGCCCCCACTACAGACCAAACTCCATAAACATTCATAAAGTAAGAAAATGTTATAAAAACTAAAATAATTACATGAAAATTTAATCAGATCAATTATATATACTTAAAACATGGAGGCCAAAGTTAGTCTGTGTACCTCAAGTAGTTTTTGCTTAAATGTGCTAACATGGTTTCTGTTAAAGCTGATTTTGCTTAATCATACAAGGTTTTTGAAAAAAATGTCTAAGTACAAAAAATTTTAAACAGAGTAAACAACTGAAAAAATTAACATAATTAATGGACTCGAAATACCGTCAGACCATTTGCATATAAATACAAATATGCCTACCAACATTTAATTTGTCTATCTAAAGTGTATTTCCTTCACTGTACTAACAAGGTTTTGTTGAAAAGTAGGTGCCCACAAAGTTTTTTTAAAAAGTGTCCAAAAAATTAAAAATTGCTATATAAAGGCCTAAAATTCTTATCAGGACGTCTAAATATGGATGCATATAGGCCTATGAAATTTCACTTGTTTACATCAAGTGGTTTTTAAAAAATCTTGAAAACAAGCTTCTGGAGGTTAATGTTCAGGCCCAAACCATGGTGTACAGGCTGCAACCAGTGGAGGCATAGAAGTTAGATAGCAATTATAAACTCTAATTTAATATCTTTACTGGTATAGAACTAAACTCTCTTTGGCCACATTATGAAGAAACACATGATAAATGCAAAGACAGAGGGCCCAAAAAGCTTGCAGAGGTGTGACATGATGGTAAACGTTTTTACCCTAAATTAAAAATGTTTTATATTTTTGCAGACTTCTTGAGTGAAAATGGATTATGACTGGTCATTTTCCTTGACCTGTTATTTTGTATGCTCCTGCAATATTCCTTGGAGAACAGTTTTACCCATGTTTATCTACCTATTCACTTCAATTTTAAGTACTCCATAGGGTGATACTTAGGGCCTAATACTGACAAGTCTCAAATTCACCATTTTCCATCTCAAAATATTTTTAGAGTTATGGACCCTGTTCTACTTATTCTCACTACAAAAATCATAAATTTCATTTTCTCTACATAGGTTTTTAAGTACCTCATGGTTTAAAGACATTCAATAGTTGTATTGGGACTGAGACAAATGTAAGTAAAATAAGCCTATTTCAATTTCATTGGAGTTAATCGAGTTATGGACCTCCTCTCTTAAATAATTTGCCATTTCACTTTAGTGAGAATAAAAAGTTTTGCTTTGTCTCCCGATGTATGCTCTCCAGAGGCGAGTATAAAAAAAGCCTGCAGCCACATGCCAGCTTGTTGTAATGCTGATGATCACTTGCTTTTTAATTGCCAAAGTGTTTCATCAATTAATTCCACCAACTGTCTCAAGATGAAAGGCTGTTTTTTTTTATCAGTACCTTTAACAAGCTCGCTGCACATTTGTTGAGGAATTTGTTTCATCACAAGTTGAAGGGAATCTCATCTGTTTTTATTGTTATCTATTGAAAACACCTTCAATTAATCTTCAAGATAAATGGGGTAAACAAAGCAGCTACATGACATGAGGTTGACCATTCAACTACCAGTTTATAAGTATAGGTAACACATTCCTCAGTTTTACATTCCATCATGAACTCCTTTTTGATGGCTTAAGAAAAAAAAAATTCCTGTGATGTGATAAGCTCTCTACCGGTCTACAATGTTGGCCACCGTATGTTCTTTCTGAACGAAACTTTATCTAATATACGATTAAAGTCTGACTAGAGTCAATTGTGCTACTCTAATATCTTTATCCACACTGAAGGTCTGATAATAGTTTGATGGGCTCAAGATACCAGAGATGTCTATCAGTTATCATTTGTTCCATGTACAAAAGGGAAGAAAAAAAAACTGAAAATGAGTAGTCACAACAGACTTTTCATGCAAACTCATCTATGCAAAAATTAAAAAAATTATTTCAAAGCTAAATTTTTATAGAATTTTAATATACAAATGAGATAGTGTGTATAAATTGCTATAAATCCTCAGATTCAAAGATTTTCCGACGACGCATGAACCATGTAAACACAGAAGTACTACACTAAATTTTGGGGGCCAAGTAACAAAATTGTGAAATGTTATTCCTCTAAATCCACTTCAGAATTTAAGACATCCTCCTCTCATGAGCTAATTTCAGGGTGTAAACAGGTAAAGCATTGAATTTGTTAAGACTGCGTCCATGAAATACAAAAAAGACAGGTTAAGACTGAGTATGAAAGACCTATTAAATCAAGATATATCACAGGCTAAAGTTTCATTAAATATCTTCACTGGTTTAAAAAGTTAAACGCATTCATGGACAAAGATCTTGGATTTATATTTTCCCTTGCAGTGACCTTGAACTTCAGGCAGCTGGGTATGGCTATGATAAGTGATGTGGGTATGGTACAAAACACACCATCTAGTCATGATATGTATTTAGGCAAAAGTTTCATTAAAATATCTTCATTGGTATACTGTTTATATTCCAAAGATACAAGTCATAGAATCAGTTTTCTTTTGGTGGTACCTTGACCTTGGGGCAGGGGCATGGCTACTGTACAGGACATACCATCTAGTTATTATATATGCTTGGGAAATATTTCATGAAAATCTGTCCAACAATTACAAAGTGCTCAAACAAATGTCAGCAAACAGATGGACAGTGACAGAATGTAATATACACCGTTTTCCTGGATTCAGCCAATGTTGGTATGTGAGAAAGCTTGCCAGCAGCTTCTCGTGGGTCGGTGGTTCTTCCCGGGGTTTTCCACGGTTCTTCCTCCACCATTAATACTGGCCGCTATACATAGCCTATTGTGTGCTGAAAAATGGCGTTCAACCCCACAATATACACAGTTTAAGGCACATAATTATAGGTACCTTCCAACAGCAAAATGAAGTAAATAAAACAGCCACAAAAATATAACTTAAAATGTGATGCACTGCAAAAGTAGTGCAGGTCTTTTTAACTCTCACATAACCATGTTTACCTAGGACTAGAGAGTCTTTAATTAACTTTATTTAAATTTTCATGTTCGAGAAATCAAATAATATCACATAAAAATAACAGCATAAAAGCAATTACATCCAAATGAAACAAGTGCATGTATCTAAACAGGTGCAAGTGAATGAGGTAACAGCAACCTAATTGTGACCTAGATGTAGGGGTGTTGGAGGGATGGGGTAGATGACAGAGAGATCCCATGCGCCAGATGCATACTCTATTCAAGTTTCCTAACTATGACAGGTACCGATGACAATGCCATTAACCTTCACAAAGGCTACAGTCAAGAAAACTGTTTTTGAGTTTTATGACCATATTCTTTGTATCTTGAATGCCAAGAACAAATTTAAATATGGTCTATTAAGTAGATGATCATAATTTAGTAGTTACATTCAGATCACTGTATGAGTCAATGTAGACTCCAATGATTTGACTTGCCATGGTTGTTAAAGTAAAAACCAGGGTGTAATCAATACTCACACAGCTAATATTTATAAAGCTTTTAGTAGTCTCTAGTAAGCACTGTAAACATATTATTTGGCAGAAAATAAATTCAGATTAAAGTGATCTGTTGGTATGAGTAAAATGTGTGTGAAGGAGAAAGAGAATCATGAAACAAGCGTTGGTGTGTAAAAACCTGTGTATTCAGAATAACATTTCTTTGTAGTTCTAAGAGTGAGAGAAGTTACATTGCAGCTGTAACCTTTATCGTTCCATTGCCTTAAATATTGTAGGGATGCTACTATATTTCACTGTCAATTAACACCTCTGAATAAACAGCTCATTGTCATTTTAATTATGATCATCACAGTTCTCACATCAGGCCAAGAACCACATGGATATACAGAGTTGTTACATGCTAAATAAATATGCCAAGAGCTTTGGCAGAAACCAAATTACTGTCCACGTAATTCTAGTCAATGCCAGAATGAGATTTCCTGAGATGAGATAAAATTTGTGAGGATACCAGCAGGGAAATGAGGCTATTCACAGAGAAAGGAAAATATGTCTATGAATTATAAAACCCATTAACAGCAGTTTAAAACGTAATAAAAAGCAATCACATGTAATAACTGTTGATGATCATGAAATAAAGGTAGACTCATAATACAAATTTTATTTGGCTCCTGAATACTTCTTTTAAAACCACTACATATACTTAGAGGTGTTCTGAGATAGTGACAGACTTGGTGGCACTCATTAATGATATTGTGTAAGAACTGAAATGAAGAAATTTTATTTTATTCACGCATCTGTTGTGGAATTTTCAGTCCAGGTAATTCTAGTCTTCACTCTGGCATGTACTGATATCTCATTTTTTTGGATAAAAGAACATAATTTGGTTCTGAACTAGTTTTAAAACATGTGGTGCTTGTGGTAGTAAAAGACTGATTAAAAAACACTCATTAATGATATAATTTAAGGACTGAATTCAAGAACTTTTATGATGACCTGATGGGGAAATGATTGTCCTGGTAAGGATGGACTGGTGCACCAGGTAGACCGATGGATGGAAATTAATATGTTTACTATAATAGAACAATACTTGATCAATGGTCTATGACCTTCACTTTGGCATGTACTGATATATAATTTGTATTGGATAAGAAAACATAAAATGGCTTTTGAACTTGTTTTAAAACATGTGTGGTATGTCGTGACAGTGACTAACTTAATGGGCATTCTTTAATATTGTTTAAGAATTATGTGCTGTTATGGAAATGCATCAGACAGTGCAATGGCAACAAGAGATTTCACACATCAAGATGTTTCTGTTTTGCCAATAAAGAATAACAACAGATGGGGGATTTAAGAATAAGTTCAGATTCTCAATTAACAAATCATTTACCCTTTCAAAATAAGATAACAGAGAGGCCTTTTTACACAATTATTAATTATGATTGTTTTCTTTATTTTGAAATCTTCTGTTTCTTTATGCAATACCTCAAATACTTACCAAAGATACATATGTGTGTGTTTTGGACTTTTGGTGGCACTCTACAGTTTCATATTTAGCATAGAGTTAAATTTTTAAAGAAAAAGAATTTCCCAGGATTGCACCACTGGTTATACTGGCTATTAAATAAAGATCTTGTATATCTTAGGTGTAGTTAAAAGAACTTTTAATTCCCTTTATTTTGATGATTAATGGATGTAATTTGGGTTCTAGAGTATACAGCTTGGGCTCACTTAAGATGTGCTGTTATAAAAAAAAAAACTCTGAGCTCCCCCAGATCATTTTCACTTTCTGGACTTTAGAGGTAAATTGCTAAAAAGAAAGAGCTGATAACTACTTTTACTTTTCAGATATTTTGTAATTCATTCATTGCACTTTCATAAGTTGGTATTGCCTACTTTGGCAAAATTTGTTTCCACTATTTGAATGAACTGCTCAAGTTAGTGTAATTTGACTAATTCAAGTTAATTTTTCAAGCACCTGGGAGCTTCCAGTTTGGTCTACTGTGTGCTTAGATTATGTACAATTTCCACAAGTACAATATCCAAAGAAATGTCAGCCACAGTACATCAAAGCAGCATAGAGGTATGCCACCATTGTCTCTCCATGGTGTAACTTCACCTTACATACATCACCCTCTCAAAAGTACATAACTAATAACTGGTGAGTGCCTCCTTTATGGTCGCTTTAACAATCTTTTAGTCATATCTGCAGTGTGGTAGTTTAAAGTGATGTCTAGCACTGGGGCATCATGCTGCAGACATGTAGGATGATGTTCCACCCAGGCACATTATTCTGACACCAGGCTGACCAGTCCTAACACTAACCTCTTAATGCTGAGCTCCAAGCAAAGCAGATGCAAGTACCATTTTCATAAGTCTTTGGCATGACTCAACCAGGGTTCAAACCCATGACTTCCCACATCTGAGGCACATGCTCTAACCACTTAGGTCACCAGAGCGGTCTCCAAAGATACAAATATATATTTTATAATATGAGATTTAATCAATTATATATTTTGCAAACAATACACTGGTCATTTGATGCATCCAAATTATGCATAGGTATTTTTCGAAACTGTTTGAAACATGAATTGCTATCCTTTATTCAAATACAAGACATTCAAATTATGAGGTTAAAAAATAATGCAAAGAAAAAAAGCAACAAATGCCCATTGTATACGATTTTAATTGTATTATTATTTTAAAAATCTGCAATATTTTTGTAAACATAAATCTTCCCACTGTACAAATACAAAACAAACACTTAATAATTTATAATTTATATGGATAGATAGTGCATGAAATATTAGTGGGTATGATAAATTAACATGAATTATGGTGCTATGTAAAGTATTACAATGTCTGATAAAAAGATCATGTTTTACTTGAAGAAAATATGCCAATTGCCATTCTGTTCCATGTTAACACATAATAAAATCAAATATTGGTTCTTGCCATATTGCCACGAGTGCACACAGCAGGTACAGCTCTCCCTCATGATAACATGGTAATTACATATATTATGTACCATATCATGCTATATGGAGAACTGTGATATCTACAAAACCATGCTATACTGAGAATAGCACAATATACTGAACTGTGGTATACCAGGCACTGTCAAATTTGGTAAATAATGGTGTTTTTAAAAAAATGAAGACATAAAACCATTTCACATTGTCTTCTTTCAACCCTTATTGTTATACATTGGCATGATTTTGGTCATGGGGTCCATCATAATATTGCATTATATCCAGAATCTTGCCATACTGAGGTGCATTATAATGGCAGAGAGCTGTATCATACTCATGATGCTCCAGTCATATACAGACCTTGCAAATGCTGCTAACACAAATCATAGCAGTGTAAACTACTGGCCTCAGTGATAAAGGGGGGGGGGGAAGGGGTGAAATGATTAATAGATATCAATGCAATGATACTTTTGCTGTACTGACACACATATTGAAACAAGAGGTGGAAAACTGATACAAGACAATAATTATTGTATGCAAGTTATTTTAATCTGCAGTGGTCGTCAATAAGTATTAGTCATTTGCCTTGTTATTTCTTTAAATTGAGAATTCATCTGAGGCAGTAGTCACAGGTACTCATTTTTGTTAGTAAAGATAAATAAGACTTGTTGTGACATCTGTTATTTTAGTAGAAAACTATTTACACATCTGGCATTTTCTGCTTGACATGAATGGTTGTTAAACTAAATTTGATTGGCACCGAGTGCCCTGGAAAAGCTGTTATGTCCTAGTTTGAACCTTGGGTCAAGGAAGTTAACAAATGCATATTTAAACCACAGGCTACCTAGAAATAGAAAATGGTTGATTCACAGCGTGGTTCAATACAGGCTAATGATAGTTTTGATGACAACAATTTTTAACTCTATGAAGTAATCAGATTAATGGAGCCAGGAAAGTGTTAATGGAGATACCAGTGGGTGATTTTGAGACCAAAAACGGTGTTCAATGTCCAATGTACATGCTGTATGTAAAAAATAGTGAGCATGCCGGTCAAGTGTACATAAGGCAGAATACCAAACCAAATTTTAAAAAAACAACAATTTAAAAGTAAAATAAATGTGCCAGATGTATAAGTACACAACAGAGATATTAATTTTCCAGACAACTTATTTTGAAAAATGATCATTTTAATATATGCATATTTATGAAACAAAAGTTATTACACTTCACTGCCCCTGAATTAAAATGTTAAAGCCACTTTATTAAAGATCACTTAGTCTGACTTGTCTGCAATCAGCAGCGTTTTTTTTGCAGTTGGATTTTAAACAATACACAAAATTAAAGAAAGGTAATTATTTGTGATGTTGGAATGGTAAAGAAATGTGATCAATTTTTTAAAGTCACATTTTTAAATGTAGCTGTGATTCAAGGAAGAATCAGCTACCTGTGAAGTGATCAAAACCCTGCAAAACTCAATTTTATAACTCCTGGTTCATGGAGTTTGACTATGTAAAAGTCGGCAGCAAGGGAAAACATTTTCTACTTGTCACTAACAGCAAACATGATATTAACATTAGTCATTCTGGAGTAATCCACAAAATATTGAGGTTAGTTTGCTGACATGTATCATCCAGTCTCTAGTGAGTGCAAAGATGAACAGTAATAACACAAGCATCATTTTCAGAACCTCCAGTGAACTATTGGGAGCAGCAAAGACAGCAACTACCATTTAACACTGAATTCCATTGTCAAATCGATTTTAAATACAGAAACTTTGTGCATTTTTATTTTTTTAAAATGTTTGTGTGATTGTGATTATGTGTGCACACATGTGTCTGTATGTGTATGAATGCAATATATTACAATGCAAAGTCTACCAGATACTTTTTGTTGGGAAGTGTATTTAATGCTTGAAAGCAAATACACATTGCAGTTTCTTTATTCAAATCTGAATTTCTAGTCTTTCCATCGGTTTATATGAGATGATTACTTATTCTTAATTGTACCATGTTTCTAATTTGTGAAGAACCACTGCCTCAGACATATGAGATAGGCTTCTACATTACCACAGATAACTATTCAACAGCGAACGATCCCAAAGATTTACAAGTTTTCTCGAGCAAAATAAAAGTCTCATTGATTGTATCCCTGGCAACAAATGTGCTCATGAAAATGCAATATCAGAATGTCATTAATGTGGTCATTCTGATAGTTACTATAACTAAACATGTACAACATTTTGATTCAAGAGTTCAATATGTGCCATATTTTTGGGGAAAGGGGAGATAATCAAATTAGATAAATAGCATGTATCATTATCATTATTTCCTTTCATTCATTATCCAGGATTAAAACATTTTTAATTTACTTTAGAGTTTAAATATTCTAATATTTATACCAAAATTTGTACTTTGCAATTGTTCTTTAATATGCAAGAGACAGAAAAAGAGAGAGTGTGTGTGTGGGGTGGAAGCATAGACCTGTTAACCCTAACAAAATTATTTTATTAGTGGTATGTAAATTCAAAGTCCTGTCAATAATTTTAGACACCTGTTTGCAGTCTGTCATCCACATCTTTACAGTTGGAGCGGCTAAGTATGCCTGTAGCTACTTCTGACACATAATCTGTTCTATAACAACTCAAGTTTGTATGAACTGGCTTATACAAGTTACATTTCTTTATGCAGTTAGACATTTCATCTGTTATGCAGAGTGATCATATATCATCCAACTGCTTTATTTTACTTGTCAATTGCTTATCACAACATCAAACTCAAAGGCCTGACCCACCACTAATCCTACAGATGCCTGAATTATTATGACAGAGCAATGTCGAGTGCATCATTGTTAGAGTTTAAAAACCTAATAAATGAATACAATTTTGAACTGCTGCATCTTTGCAGAAAAAAGCAAAACTTGTCTGTACAATTCTGAGAGAGAGAGAGAGAGAGAGAGAGAGAGAGAGAGAGAGAGAGAGAGAGAGAGAGAATGAATGTACATACTGGTTCTTGAATTCCAGTGTTTGTTTTTCCAAGGGATTCACCTTCATTCCAGCCCATCTTCTTCAGGAGCTTGTGTCCAATATTTCCCGATGATATGGGTCTATCAAAATAAATGAAAGGATGAGAGTAGATACATATTTCAACTGCAAGTTACTCGAAGCAAATAAATTACACTGTAAGTCTGACTGCAAGCTGCAAAATGTTTAAATCATACCAGTTTTTTAAAAAACTTTCCAAACTTCAGAAATGTCTTTATGCAAAAAATATTTCTGCAATTTGTGTAAATACACTAGTCTCTCTTTAGGTATGTAAATATTAAATGCTGAATGATATCCAAAGGAAATGGAAGATAAAGTTCCTTTTCCAAGGACCCATAGTAGCAGCTTATTTGGGCTGGTCTAGGTGGGTATCAAAACTGTGTCCCTTGAATCATGAGTCCAATGCTCTTCCAATTGAGCTACCATGTCTCCCCCTACACCATGTGAAATTAAACACTTGTTAATTATGAAAGTTGTAAATTTATGGCATTTTAAATATATCTAAGGCTGCAATTAGACTAAAATTACCAAAGTGTAACTCCATGCCATGTAAATGACAATACTGTTCTTTCCACATTGTACCCTTTACAAACTGGATAACTACACCAATCTCATGTAAATAAACAACTTTATTATTTGTTCCTTTCATTAAATGTGGGTCTCAACATGCTTTTCTGTAATTCCTTTAGTATGTTCTCTAATTAATCATTAGGTAAATAACACAAATTGCTCACAAAGATTCATGCTCTAATGGATTTCTTGGAATCCAAGATAACACCACTTCTGACTTTTATTAATTTTAACTGCTGAGTTTTGAAACTATTTTTTTTATTCTTGAGAAACTCCAGAAGAACATTTTTGGTACCAAGAATACTTTCTTACACATTCACAAGATACCAGTAAGTGTGATACAAATTTTTTGTTGTTTTGGCCTTTGACCTTGATCTTGATATGATCTGGGATAGATAATCATCAAACTTATCTTGGTCAATGACAAGATGTATCCACATGCTAAGTTTGGTTAAATCAATAATTAATATTCTGTAGGAGAAAAATACCAAGTTTTTAAGTAGTATAATTTAAGGTACATTAAAATCTGTCAAGACCTACCACCCACAGGAAAAAGATTGAATTGGCCTTTGTACATGTAGTACCTCTGTATGCAGGTTAACCATTTCAACTTGTTTTTGAGCAAATACTATGTATTAAATACCATTAAAATCATTATCATTACATGTATTATTGTTATTGTTATTATTATTATTAACTTACTGCATTATTTACCAAAAATTATAACATACATGTATACATGTTGTAATCTACCAAAGTTACATTCCATACAAAATTACTGTACCATGTTGACTTTTATCCAAACTATAAATTCAAAAATCACTAAATCTTAAACAAAATCACTGATCTTTGTTTGTTCATACACCACAACTATGAAACAGAGGACTGACTCTTTTGGTTTAAAAAGCTGCTATAAACCAGTTGCACAACTCCGATGAGATCATGAGAAGCCTGTGATGAACAGGGGAGATTAATGTAGCTATACACATGAACTGAAACTCTGTCTAGTTGTTTAAAAGAGTTCTGTAATACTGAATGACCCATGACTCCAATAAAATGGAATATAACTTGTATATCTCCTTAATGATTTTTTTTAAAATCAGAAACAGCTTTAATTCAGAGGAAAAAAAACACAAATGAATATATCAAAATACACCAGCTAAACTGACACAAAGGGTAACTCCCATTTCTGCAAGCCTGCTACCTCATGAATCCATCTCTATTAAAAGACAAAAAATTTCTTTTCCTGTTTATTTCATATATAAAAAGGGTAATAACTCTTGCCATTAGCTACCCATGCTACCACCAGATGTTGCCAGTTTTTAAGCTGAGTGATAAACTAATGAGGAAGCTTGCATGGCTGGGTGGTTAGGATTTTTTTTAGTACACCTCTCCCTCAATAACTCGTGCACAACGGGATCCACAAACATTGACTGCACTATAAGCGAGGGCACTAGTTATCGAGGGACCTCCACAAATGGAAAAAATCGGCTTAAACATTGAGAAAAATGTGGGGGGTGGGTTTAGGGGGCTGGGCTGTTTAATGACTGAATCCTCATTTTACAATCACGTAGATAATAGTTGTTAATAATGCATTTTTTTCTAATGAAGTTGTTTGTTATTATGTATAAATAATATTTATTTTCCAAATGTCCAACATGTGAAAGATCATTCCAACAGATTTCAACAACCATCATGTGTACACAAAAACATCTGTGTATTACATCATTGCTTTTTGTTTTGGCTATTAGTCTGGTTCACGGTGTGGTTTTTAATAGTATCCCTCCAAACTGTGAGTCTGTTAGCAGGGAACTAGACTAACTGTTGATACACCACCAAACAAGATCCTGTTTTTTCAAAAACATGCAATATTTATTTTGTGAGACAATCATAAACCTCTAAACTCAATTTTTGATTTGTTTAATTAGTACTTTATTGATGTTGTGATTTCACCTGATGTAATAGTGAAACATATCATCCTTGAGGATATCTCTTGATGCCAGTTCAGGAATTCTCTGAAACTCGCTTGCCCACAATGGTTGGTATCTGTGAAACCAAGCTCTTTATTTTACGAAGCATTCTTTTTACTTGGTTGCCTTGCTATCTTTGATCAGTTATGAATGAGTCTGTTAATTTAAGGTAGTTTATGTTACATACACAATAATATATTTAACAGTGTATGATTGATCCATGAAGTGAGTTTGCCAGCATACGACAGGGGCCACTAGATTTTAAGTTTGTAGGATTTGTGTGCCTTTTAAATTTTCCTTTAATCCACCGCCTTTATTTGATTCAAAAGATATAATTAACATGATAGTACAAAGGAGGCCAGCTTTTAATTCAGTGCAAGACTACAACAAATACTTCTGCAAGCCAGTTATCAAAACACGGTCAGCACTTAATTAGGTTCTCAGAGAAATGCCTGCGAGCATAGCTGTTACAATAGATCGACATATTTTACATTTAAATAAACATTGCATTTAAGATGACTACACTTAAGAGGAACTAAAAGAATTAAAACACAAATTTCACTTAGCAAAAATTATTTAATTGGTTTTAAGTATTAATGTACTGCCTACACTAGGCGTAAGTGACATTTTCATTGATCAAAATTTCCTTGAATATATTGCAGTGTATAGTAGTCCCCCTCTTGAAAGTGCCCCTGACCAGTGGCCACCCACTTCTTATGGTCAGAATCCCTTGGCACCAACGAGTTTGTATTCAAAAGTACCCCTCAAGAACGGCCACCCCTCTAACGTGACCGGCAACCAGCATATTAGTATAAAAATGTCAAATGTTCCCCTCATGAGCAACCACTTTGTTTTTCAAACGTATATAGAACTTATAATTAATTCATACTGTGGTGTAAGGTAAGTAATCAGATTATCTCTACTGTCGATACATGTCTCCCAATATCAAGTTTCAGTTACTGAAAGAAGTGTTGACTAAAGTACATGTAACAGTAAGATTAATATTGTATCATTGTCTATAAAAGCCGACATTTACAGGAAATGGGGGTAACAATGTTATGACATAG
Source organism: Sinohyriopsis cumingii (assembly GCA_028554795.2). NCBI lineage: Eukaryota > Metazoa > Mollusca > Bivalvia > Unionida > Unionidae > Sinohyriopsis > Sinohyriopsis cumingii. Next base: position 6,809,677 of record CM068827.1, on the reverse strand, counting down.
TTCTGGGCTTAACACATCTGTCGAGTTCTTCTCTTTGATGATTACAACCAGACGTAATTGTCATCATAACAGGGTCAGCATAGGCTAAAATTAGAATCTGTGCATAAACACACACACAAATTCAGCTTGAACAAAACAGAGTACCAGACAAAGACCGAAAAATCACATTTATGGCTTCCTTTACAAAGAATCCATTTCGTCCAATTAACAAAAGTTTCATCGGTATAATTAAATCGCATACAATTAGCAACATCTGAATAAATCATTACAAAACATTAACATGTCATCATGTAATCGGAGACTATTATTTTAGAAGAAAGTTGGTTATTCTACTCGATGACATCGGGGGAGGTGGGGAGGGGGGACTTACCGAACAATTGTACGTAGAAAAGACTAGAATAAAACAATTTTATGTTGAAAAGACTGGAATAATCAACGTCATGACTGATAAGGAGGTTATTCATCAGCACTGGGAAAATGGAGCAAATGGAAAGAAAATTATGTATGTACCAAGATTTCAATGACAACAATACCCGCTCACATATCACAAAAATTTACTCCCCTTCTGGAAAGGCCACCCATCTTTTAAGGCCACTTTCCCGGTAAGAGGGGGACCACTGTACTAAGAATGTCGTTTGGAAAGAAAATGTAACCACTTCTATGATTTCTTGTTAAAAGCTGATAATTTCAAAAGGGTGATTAAAATTCTGAGGTCCTATCTACCAATTTTGACTATAAAACGAGCGATATAAATGATATAAGTTTTAAGAAGTAGGAATAATTTTTTATTTTTTTATTTTCTGATTTTAAAAAAATGGGATCCATGCCTGACTCCACATTATAAGCAGGATCGCAAGTTATCAGCACACGATTTATCAAGGGAGTGGTGTAATGTGACTGGGTAATTATTTTTGGAAAAACAAAATTTACTAAAAAATTTGCTTTCTCCTTCAAATACGTTCCCCAATCACATTAACATTAGGAGAATAGGTAATAGGAGAAGGGAACGCTGAGCATTCAACCCTACCTTGGGTATCTTCCTAGGGAATGATGGTTGGATTTCCCATGTTAATGATGGTAACTCATTCTCCTAATTATATAAGCAACTCAGCATAGGGTCATTTGATCTATGACCCCTACATACGGTTAAGAAGATAACTATTGAAATCTTCTTACTCACAAAATTTCACTTGTGAATCCGGCAAAGCTGACAGGTTGTGCTGATTGTTTTACCGTATTTTCCCGCATATATCCCGCAGACGCAGATAATCCGCACCCTCATATAGCCCGCGGGTTTTGGGGTTTTGTGTAAAAAATCGTTGGCATAACCCGCACCTTTGTATAACCCGCAACCATAGATTGATGAACTTTTTTGTGTATGTTCACATTGTCTACCATTACTGTTTTTAGAAGGACCGAATTCGTCAATGCTCACACGTGGATGACGAACGATACTACAACTACTACATTTTCACTCACCCGCCCAACATGCAAATTTATATTTACGCTATCAAGTCAGTCGGCCCCGGTCCATATTCATCCCTCTGCATCAGTTCAAGTTAGTCACCCTGCCTCCACTATATTCCGGCTGGCAGCCGGCAGATTTGAATTTTGAAGCCTGGTACTTGTGAGCCGGATATGCAATGGTGTGAGGTCCTGAGGCTGAATGCCACAATTGTCAATTTCAAATGTAGCTCGCATGACGTCAATTAACTACCGGTATTCAGGCTCGGTACACAGTGCTTGTGTGCGTAGGCTGTCTATAGGAGCTGTGCCTCAACTACAGGCTACATAAACGCGGACATTTCTAAATAATCTTGTATTCTTTTTAATTGTAGATTTGAGTTTAAATAATTTCTTTCTGTTTAATTAAAAAAATGCCGAAACGAAAGTCTTACACAGCCGACTTCAAGCTAACTGCCATTGTGTATGCTGAAGTGCATGGCAACAGAGCCACAGGCAGAAAATTTGATATTGATGAGAGTGTAATCCGAAGTTGGAGAAAAGAAAAAGGAACGTTGGAGAAGATGAATCCACGAAAACGTGCTCATCGCGGACCTAAAGCAAAATGGCCTCACCCTGAAGCTGACCTGAAGCAGTGGATCGTGGCCCAGCGGGAAAACAACCGACCAGTCTCGACAGTTGCCATCAAACTGAAGGCCAAACTCATGGCGGCAGAGAAGCACATTGATGATTTTAAAGGAGGAGTGCATTGGGTATATAAATTTATGAAGAGGAACCAATTGTCAGTCAGAACATGAATGACCGTCGGCCAACGTCTACCTGAGAATTGGGAGAAGAAGATGGATGATTTTCGTGAATTCGTTGCCAGGGAAATATATTGAAATATTATTACGTGTAAAAAATTTGTGATATAGCCCGCACCCTATATAACCCGCACCCCCCCCCCCCCCGCGGGGTTTGTAAAATCTGGTATAATCCGTGGGATATATGCGGGAAAATACGGTAATTGGGTCGGGTGGTCATCTGGGCTGCTGCCACAGGATCTACCAGATTCAAGGTTAGCCTCCGCAAAGCTAAATCCTGAGATAAAAGCTTGAGAAGGTTGACTCTGCATGCCAGCTAACAGCGTTTACTTTATCAAAATGTTACATTCAAACATGAGGCTCAGTGATCACTCTAATCTTATAAGCAGTAATCATCATGAGGCAACACTAATGTTGCAAGACCTCCAAGCATATTACCCATTTAAGCCACAATGCAAGGGCTTGCCGAGTTGTATCTTGTTTTCTGGCTTTCATCAGAAGAAAGAGGTGCTTGCATGTGCCATGACTTTATACATTTCAAGTAGTGCTTGAGTGAGCAAACAGGATCTTGCATGGCCACTGGTCTCGACCTGTCTATAGAGAGCAAATGATGACTCTTTGATTGCCCACAGACTGTAATCTATTTTTGGCTAGAAAGCCTGGTTGTGTCAAGAGGACTACCAAACCATCTGATCTGAACTGAAGACAGTTCAGGTCAGCGTAAAGGGTATGCAATTAACGTACCCTGCAAGCTGAAACTAAAGCCTAGAATTTATTTGAATTGAGCCATGTCAAAACACAGGCAGATTCGATTTTGGGAAACAGAGTGAAGCATTTTGGTCAATTAAGATCAAATCTGGCTCAAAGATCCAGTAGATTTTTATCATGCCAGATATGGAGTGGTAGCCTTTAACAGTAATTGGGGCCAACTGTTTCTCATCAGAAAGCCGGAAAAAAAAATGTTGGGATTGAGGCACTCAGAAAGATGTTATTGATATGGCACCAGTACCTGAAAACATGCCACTCTCCCTCATAAAAATTCAGAATGGAGGGCCTTCTTGCTCTCGAGATTCTCTCCACAATCGAAGGTTTTAACTGTTTGTCTCGCAAGGCTGCCATGACAAGAGCCAAGTGAGAAGGCAGCCCAGCCGTGGACTGATTCAGAAGTCCATGTTTCTCCTTGCACTTCATGCATCCTTGCAGTTAGGAGAAATGACAGACAACCTGGTTGCGGAAACCCAACTTTAGTTTTCTTGGGTTCAGATCAGTGATATTGGCTTAGTTGTCGAGTTTACACATTACAAACACTCCCATGGTACCCCTTTTGCCTAAGTGTCATGTCCCAAAAAGTACAAGACCAGTGCCCTGTCCATGCACTATGTCACTATTTACAAATGTTGGGGTGGCATTTGGGACCACTCTTCCTGACCTCTTGGTGGGGGGGATTTTCCCCATAACTAGGCAGGAGTTCAACCAAGCCATGCGCACATCACTCATGCTAAGCGGTTTTAATCCTCATTTATTCAAAATTCATACTTTTAGGATTAGGGCAGCATCAGAGTGCTAAGCATTATCAGACAGTACTATTCGGGTCTTGGGTAGGTGCCAGTCATATCCCTTTGAGAAATATATCTGTCTGAGTGATAAACTTTCAAGTTTGTAATTTTGTGCTCACTTCAGGTCATTCTGCACATCACCATAGCACTTCCTACTGCCTGTTTCTGCTTATCAATTTTCTTCTTTCAGGTCTTGTAGATGCACAGACTGATACTGATATCCATATCATATGGACAATGCACTTCATATGAGTTCATTGGAGAGCACTTCACATGGGTTCATGCAAGACATGACCATCTTACAACACGTCATTTTTCCACTGGCGTTCTGTCACAGGGATATAAAAACATTGGGGGCGGGGATAGAGTGTGCACAGCTCTGCAGTCTCGTGGGTGCAGAGACTGATACAGCCGTCCACATCATATGGCACTGCTATTCATATAGATTTATTGGAAAGCACTTCATATGGGTTCACTGAAGGCGTGACCATCTTACAACACATTATTCTTCGACTGTCATTCAGTGGCATGGAATAAACATTTCTGGATACTGTGTACCATTTTGAAACAACATGTGCAGGACTGATGGTGTTAATGGGGAAATCATTGGTATGAGAAAAATTAACAAAGGCCAATCCAAAATACCTCTTATAATGAAATTTGTTCCAAGACTAATATGGTGTGCTGCCAAAGGACAATTTGTTATTCAGGCTTGCCATATACCTGGTAGGGATAACCTTATAGCTGATGTTCTTTCTCGATTTCAGACTGAGAAGTTCTGGCATTTGGTGCCACAAGCAGATCAAACTCCAACTGTGTGTCCCCCAGTTATAGAGTTGATGCTATTTTGACACAGTATGTGCAGGACTTGTCATGCTTATCAGTGTCCAATATTACTAGGTCAGTGTACAGAAATGGCTTCCAGTGTTTGGTAAATCTTTGGCCATGTCAGGCATTGTTACGTGTGCTTACTCTTTGCCTATACTTTTAGATGATGTACCATACTGCAGCTGCAGTATTCCACAATAAGGTGTACCTTGCAGGGATTAGATTCTATTACCTCCAGACTGGGCATATTATCCCTTTCCAGGAGTCTGACAGGCTGCAGCGTATTCTTCATGGGATAAATAGAAACAATATTTAAAATAGTAAGCCCAGATTTCCTATTACATACAGGAAGGTGGTGCAGTTGTCAGCTAAGTGAGGAAGTCTTTTTCACCTGATGTGGATTTGTCGCTGCTGTGCATGTGTCTAGTTGCATTTTTTTAATTCTTGCCATGTGGTAATTCACAGTTCGATCATTGCAAAGCATTTCTTCAGGAAACTACTCAAGGATTCAAGATGTGACATTTTCGACAGACAAATCTATGTTTTTACTGACTGTGCCATCTTTAAAATATGGACCCATTTTGTGCTTGTGTTAAGATTTCATTCTTTCAGAACTCGTGGTTGTGTCCCGTGTCCTGTATAGAGCAGAATTATAGGCAGCGGTGGCAAGGTGCTTTGGCTGGAGGTCACTATGCAAATGCTCCTTTATTTGTGAATTCCATGGGCCAGCCATTTAGTAGGGAACTTTTTTCTGAAGTACTTGAAGCTCCTTCTGGTATGCATGGGATATGATGAGCAAACTTTTTCTTGTCATTCGTTTCGTATTCGAGCAACCACAACTGCACCAGATTAAGAATGATGGTCTTCGTCATATTATACGCACTACATCAGAGTTCACCCTAATCAACTCCTTTCTGCTCAGGAACAGTTGTGTACATACATTTAGTATTATGTGCTTTGGACACCAGTCCTTCCAAATGGATTTTCACATTACAAAGTGGCATCCTCCTGGGGACTCTCATTTGATAATTTTTAATATCAAATTCAATTTGGCATTTTTCACTAATCCGATACTCACATACTATACTAATAATGTAAAGGTCAAGCCCATTAAATACATTTCTTTTACGGTTTTAAACAGGAAAAGTATAAGAATATTTTCTTCTAGCTGGGATCAGTATAGCTCTCTTCCACAAATCTGGGATCAATCCATAATACGCTCTTATGCAAGGATCAGCTGAGCTGAGACTTAGTTAAAATGGAATCAGCCCAGAATGCATTAGCATGATGGGATCAGCATGACACATAGTCTACTTAAGCTGGGATCAGCCCAGAATACACTTGAATGCTGGGATCAGTCTAGCACAGATTTTACTTGAGCTGGGATTAGCCTAGCACAGTTCATGGAAGCTGGGATCAGTCCAGATTACACTTTAATGCTGGGATCAGCCTAGCATCAATTATCCTTGAGCTGGGATCAGTCCAGAATACACAACAATGCTAGGATCAGCCTAGCATAGATTTACTTGAAGATGGGATCAGCCTAGCACAGAGTTTACTTGAGCTGGGATCAGCCTAGCTCTAATTCTGCTTGAGCTGGGGTCAGCTCAGAATACACTGTAATGCTGGGATCAGCCTAGCACCAATTGGGAATCAATCTTTTACACTGAGCTGGGATCAGCCTAGCAAAAATTCAACTTGAGCTGGGATCAGCCCAGAATACACTGTAATGCTAGTATCAGCCCAGCACCGATTGGGAATCAGTATTTTACACTGAGCTGAGTTCAGCCAAGCACCAGCACCAATTTTACTTGAGCTGGGATCAGTCCAGAATACACTGTAATGCTGGATCAGCCTAGCACTGATTGGGAATTAGTCTTTGACATTCAGATTCTAGCCCATGAGTAGCCCCCACAGAGAGTGCCAAATACTTTTAAAATATTTAAACTAAGTATTAATGTTCTTTTAGTTATGAGTTTGATGTTGCTGAATATTGGTTATAATGAATTGTGGCATGTTTGAGAGAAAGGGAGAGACTGAGAGAGAGAGAGAGAGAGAGAGAGAGAGAGAGAGAGGATTGCATATATTCAGGTATCCTATATTTCTTACAATGCATGTATCAAATGTATTAAATCATTTCTAATACAATTCAGTATTGTTTTGTTGTGCAAAAAAGGCTTAATTATATATAAAAAATACACTACAAGCAGCAAAGTAACTGAACTTATGCTGTATTCCAAACAAAACACACAAGCGTAGATTCATCAGTACACAACAACATTATTAATGCGCACATAACTCTGCCCAGATAAATTTGAACTTAGTCGTGTGCTACACATAACTTTCGAAAGAAAATGGAATGTCTAGTTAAAATTGAAATTTGGAGTCATATTGTGAATGAATGCGCATTGCAACAACTTTTCCAGTCTGGAATGAATAGATTTTGGTATTTTTGTTGATTCTGCTAAATTTTGTGATAATGACTGGATTTATCTGTATCAATTTTACAGAAAGTATGTTTGATTTCAGCAGCAAGGGAGCAGCATGTTGACATCTACACGTGTGTTTCTGTTCTGTCATTAAATGCTTGGAATCATGATGTGGGAAAAATATTAAGTGTTTCAATTGCAATTATCAAAAAGACGCTATGAAATATGATGTTTATTTCATTTGGAGTGCAGTAAGGAGAATGAAATTGCACTCGCAATATAGTCGAAATTACAGTATGACTTCGAAATGTGTAATCAAGCTTGAGAACCCATGACATGGCTCATGTAATTCAGATTTGCAGAACTAAGAAAGTACATTTTGAGGAAATTCAGGATGTAAAACTGTAAGTATATTTTTTGCCATTCTTATTACCAGCCAAAGAAGACAGTTTATGTCTTGTCATTTGCATGTTATTTGTAGGAGCCCTGCAATTTTATGATCTGTCTGGTGTCTATCGCTTGCCTAAATCCAAAATATTGTATAAAAAAAGTTAACGCGGAATGTGGCAGTCCACAAAACATCTGCTTCAGTTTATTCTGAAGCAAATTTAATCAACCAAAACGTAAAGCGTCAACTATGTAAGTGTACCTGATTTATTTACAAAGTAGTTCCTAATACACTATTAGGCACAGGTGTCATGCACGCAAGTGCAATATGAAGTGCATGTGAGTGCAATATCATAAAATACTGCACGATTCTGAGAACGTAAATGGAGAAAAAAAAATGAGCATATAATAAAATAAAGTTCTTCTCTAGTGAATAGTATATCAATGCATCCCCTCAAAGCACTCCCTTTGCAGCTAGCTTTACACATTTTCTCTATGTGATTATCCAATTACTCAAAGCCATTTTATATATTTTCTTGGCGTATTTTTCATACAATGAAAAAATGCACTTCCAACTGCACAGCAGCTTTAAACTGTCTGCCCTTCAGCAAATCTTTGATAATGGGATTCAGCCAAGTATCACCTGGAGCTAAAAATCAGGGAAGATATAGTGTATTAATGCTGTGCCCTTTCTACAAGTCTGTCACAATGACAGATAAGAATGTCTTCATACTGTCATGAATTAGATCAATACCTTGGATACCAGCACAGAGACGGGTGGTTTGGAAATATTCCACAACACTCTGGAGGCATAAAAATGTCCACTGGCATTAGCAGAGCCAGGTACAGTAAATAGTGCTTTTAAAGTTCTCTTGACAGTCCAACTACTCTGAGTGATTTGTGGTCTCTTCTCATTATCTCTAATCAAAACTTTTCTCTCATGTTGGGTTCAAAACAGTAAATCCATTTTTCACCACCTTTGACAATCTTATTCATATGTCTTTGGCCACTTCTTTCATATTTGACAAACAGCTGTTTTGATACTTCAACCCAAGTCTTTTTTTGATTAGCCACCAATAAATACAGGACCCTTCCTGCACAAACCTTTCTGATCTTTAAATGACTCTTCAAGATATTTACAACAGCTGTGAAATTAATGCCCATTATTAAAAAAAATATCTTTCACTGCATACTGAGTATCTTCGTCAATTGCCCCATTCATAGCAGCCATTTTCCTGCTCATAAATTGCAGACAAGTCTTCCAAAATTTAGAACTTTTCAAGTACCCTTCATACAATGCAATACTGATCATACCAGCACATGGAATTTTTGTTAAATCTGGATATTTGGTTGCCTGGATAACCAATAATATTATGCATATTCAAATGAATTTTGTTCCCTGGAAACACACTGTTACCCCATATAAATCTGAATCACTGACATCCTGACTCTGTATGTTATACCGCAGTATGATAACTCTCTGGTTTCACTGTAGTACACTGACCTATGTACAGAGGCTGGGACCTCCTCAGGCTCCTTCTGATGTGGATTATCACTGCCAACTGTTTGCCTACGCTCATCAGCTTTATCTGTGTACCCTGGATTCTTGATGGCTGCCATGTTGTCCACATATCGAATGTTCTGATTATTAAGAAAAAATATGAAATATTATCCATGATGGAGGTGATCTACTGGTACAACGAAATCCATTCTTTCAGGTTTGATATTTTAAGTACATGCAGATACTATAATAAGGTTAGATGTGTAGAATTTCTCTTTTATTAATACAACATGAGTTGTTAATAAGCATGACCTCAGGATAACTTTGGTTATGTGGCAGCAGCCAGTATATTTATAAGAAGTTGATTAACTGAAGAAAGTACACCTCTCCCTCGATAACTTGTCCACAAACATAGACCGCACTATAAGCGAGGCACAAGTTACCAAGGGATCTCCAAAAATTGAAAAAAAAATTGCTTTGACATCGAGAAAACAGATGGGGGGGTGGGGGAGCAGCATTAGGGAACTGGGCTGTTTAATGACTGAACCCTCATTTTACAATCACGTCGATAGTAATTTTTAATAATGCGCTTTTTCTAATGAAGTTGTTCATTATTCTGTTTAAATAACATTTTTTTCTTCAAAATATCCAACATATGAAAAATCGTTCCAAATGGTCTGAACAACCATCACATGAAAGCGAAAAATCTGTGTATTACGTCATTGCTTTTTGTTTTCTTGATGAGTCTGGTTCCCGTAGTGGTGTTTAATAGTATCTTGCCAAATCGGTAGTCCATAATTTGTGAACTAGACTAACTTTTGATACACCACCAAACAAGCTTCCTTTTTTTACTCCAAAATACAGGACATTTAATTCGTGACACGTCTACATTGAAACTCAATTTTTTTTGTTCAATTAGTACACTGTTAATTCATGATTTCAATGGAAGTAATACTGAAATTTCTTATCATCCCTGAGGATATCTCCAAATGCCAGTTCAAGAATTCTCTGAAACTCGCTTGCCCACAATGGTCCCTATCTGTGAAATCAAGCTCTATATTTTACGAAGTATTCATTTTTCGTTTGGCTGCCTTGTTATCTTTGATCACAGTTATGAAAGAGTCGGTTAATTTAAGGTAGTTTCTGTTACATACACAATAATGTTTATTACAGTGTTCGATTGATCAAATGAAGTGAGTTCACCAGACATACGACCGAGGCTGCTAGATTTTGTCTGATTTTTGTGCCTTTTAACTCTTCTTTTATTCCACCTCCTTTTTCTTAATTCAAAAGACATTATTAACATGATAATACAAAGGAGGCCAGCTTTTAATTCAGTACAACAATACAACAAATACTTCCACAAGTCAGTTATCAAAACACGGTCAGCACTTAATTAGGTTCTCAGAGAAACGTACACGGACAAAGCTGTTACGGTGGATTGACGCATTTTATGTTTAATTGCAAGAGGATACATTGCATTTATGATGATTACACTTAAAAGGAACTAAAAGATGGAACTAGAACACAAATTTCAATTGATAAAAAAATTATTTAATTTGTATTTATTTATTAAAGTACTGCCTCCACTTGGCATAATTGACATTTTCATTGATTGAAATTTCCTTACATATAATTAATTGCGGTGTACTAGGAATGTTGTTTGGAAAGAAAATGTAAAAAATTAAAGGAGCTATTTTTAAATTTGATATTTCATAGTGTTGATTAAAATTTCCAGGTCCTATCTACCGTTTTCAATGATAAAACAAGCCATATATCAAAATTTCCGCTACCAATTTTCATCACGATTTTCTTCAAGTTTAACAAATAGGGATAAATTTTTGGGGTATTTTTGGGTTTAAAAAATGGGATCCATGCCTGACACCGTGTTATAAGCGGGTTTGCGAGTTATCAGGGCACAAGTTATCGAGGGAGTGGTGTAGGTCACATCAACTCAACTTTGATGTGACACAGCCTAACTCCAAGATGCACATTTAGTGGCTACAAGTTAACATATGTAGCAAAAAGAGTACAAAACCATCTTTATATAACTTTTAGTATCCTGGAATTGATATCATGATATCATTTAAACATAAATGGTACCCAGGAAATGCATTTTTTTAAAAAAATGCCAGGTACTCTGATTATTCAAAGAGTTCACATCAAAATGGTACAAAATTCTAAACTGTATCTAAGGGTGACTATACCACATTACCTCAAATTAAAAGTGCTTTCCCCGGGTCCCAAGTATATTGTTAATAGAACAGTCCCAACTAGATTTTATATCAACTAATGTATTAGCATCAAAGTTATAGCTCAAACAGGAAGGATGAACACAACTTTTTTTTAAAATGTTGAACAAATCTTAGAATGAACATCACAGCAAATAATTTTGGCATGTGGCACATGCCCATCTTAAGATGCACCATAAATGTAAGCTTGGTGGCAATTGGTGAAAAGATACTGGCAATATAAGCATGATTTTTAAGCAATTTTTATAAAATTCTAAACAGTACATCACAGTGACCCAGTTCTGATGTGTGATGTGTTTATTCCAAGATGTACTCATAGTAATAAGTTTTTATGTCAATAGATGTAATACCATAGTGTTATCTCACAGACAGGAAGATTGAAGAAAATTCTGGAAAGTAGGTCACAACAACAAGTTTTGATGTCTGACACATGTCCATCCTAGCATGCAATGTAAGTGTAAGTTGGGTTGGGTTGCACCAGGTAAAAATATCTTGAAATTTCAGCCTGGACAAGATTTTCACACAATAAATCCCAGCAAGAAGGGCATAGTGACCTAGTTTTAGTGCATGACATATGTTTCTCTCTACAGGCACAAGCGTAAGTTTGATGTTTTAAAGCAGTTAGAGCCAGATAAGAAAAAAAGATAAGCTATCAAAGTTAATCCTATGTATTCCCATGAAAGCAGGAATATAAAGAGTGCTAACTGTAACAGTATGATAATAACACATGATTAAAAAAGGAGTCATTCTTGTAGCACATAAAAACTAAAAGCAAATTGATGCAATACCTTGAGCTGTTGCACTTCAGTTACTTATTTCCTAAATTTAAATTCAAAAAAATGTTTCAAATTTTTATTTTCCACATGTCAAAAACTGTCCGTCTTTCCATCCATCTGTCCGTAACTCCATCTATTATTAAACCACTGGGTGCAAATTAACAAAAAAGTATAGTTATCATGCCTGTGAAATAACCATCTGCAAGGAATGTGTCATCCAAGCTTCCACACTTGAGGTTCCTGGGAAGGAGTAAAAATTAGATGCAGAAAAATGTTCAATAATGATGATTTTTACAAAGATCTACTGAAGAAACTTTATATATGCAGCAATAGTAAGAAGATGTAATATTTATGTCATGGATTCTGCATTATGACCCCAAGGTCAATGTTGAGAGGTGAGATGAGTAAAGAGGGGTTGGGGCTAGAACATGCTGTGGAAATCTTGATGATTTGTGATGACGACTCATGGCAGTTGCTCAAGTTTTAAAATTACAGTACAAACAAGCATTTTATAAATACTTTGAAATTTTGTGAAAACTTGTCTTTACTGCAAAAATGAAGTGGAAAGCTTTGTGATGTAATACCTTTAGACCATATTTTTGTTTTATCTGTCTTAGCTGCTCTTTATGCTGTCTCTGCTTCTCTTCTTTGCTGAGAAATACTATTTCTGAAACAAAAGGGCAGATCTCATGCAAACTATTTTTGTTTTGTCTTTGAATCAATTATAAAACAGCCTAAGCCATCTTTTTCAATCAGGTTATATAGTACAAAACACAGGTCATTAATCTTTGAAAATATGCTTATACCATCTTCAAAATTTATGTTAATTACTATATACTCTTACTGTCTGCAATTTTTCATACACTTCATGTTAATTAAGTCTGAAATGTGTGGAAAAGTACAGATGATAAAATCAACTTTACTTTTCAGTTCATTCTGAAAGATGAAAATATACAAACTTTATGAAATAGTTTTCCAAACAAAAAAGTGTAGTCTAAAATACAATTATCATTTTACAGATGGATACTGTGCAAAAAGAAATGTGTCGATTTGACATGGAAGCATCTTTCAATATGATGCAACTAAATATCAAATTCAAATCAAATGGGAGCCAAAACTTCATTAAATTTTGTTGGAAAATGGTAAAAATCAAGCTTGACTAAGGTCAATAAAATAAATGTAAAACACTGTATCAAACATGGTTTCAATCTGTTAAGTCCTTCAAAAGATACTTAGTGAAGATAAAATTTGCAATGGAAAGAATGCAATATGACATGACTTGATATGAAATGCAGACATATTATGTACCCTCCATTGATATGGAAGGGACATTATAAATTCGAGGATACATTGTAGAATACTTAATTTTTTTGGCAAAGTAGATATACAGTGGTCCCCATTTTAAAAGGCACGCCCTTGATGAGTTGCCAACCTGCATTTTATGGTCAGAATCCCATGGTGCCAACAAATTTGTTTTCCAATGTACCCATCTAGGACAGTCATCCTTCTAATGTGGCCAGCATATTAGCACTAAAAGTGTCAAACTTAAATACCCCTCACCAGTGGACACATAATGGGGATTACAGATGAAAATCTCACAAATATTTGTTGTCTTCTAAATTCACCATATTGATATTTGTTTCACAAATGCCATAAAAAAGTAATCAACTTTAATCCATACAACAATTCTTATGTTACGTGTTCAGGCTAAAAAAAAACAGTAGCACAAGAAAGATTGAAAACAATAAGCTTTTAAAAATATAATAATTTATTTCTCTGGAAAAATTCTGTAAAAATGAAAATATATGAACTTACAGTTTCAAGAATCAAATCCTAAATTAATCCAAGAATAATCAACGAATAAATTTTTTGAAGTCCTAATACTGAAGTGTTCTAATGATTCCAAGTTTGAGTCCCGACGAAGAATCCAAGATGGAAGGCAATGATGTATGCTGTAACCTGCATTGTGCTGAAGTCTACAGTTCCTTGTAGAAACACAATAATTAATCCTCCGGTTTTGGAAATCCAAATAAAATTTTTAAGAAAAGTCTTTATTCTGTTTGAGCACAAAATTATTCCAGAGAAATGAACTAACCTTTTAGAATCCAAAAAATTAAAATAAAACTAAAAAACTCAAAACTTCAATACTGGTCACAACAGAAGAAAACAACCTGATATCAAGTGTTTAAAAGCCCCAGAACTCTGAGATTTCTCTCTTTAAACATCACTATTAATACTAAGTATTTTGCAATTTTGGAAATGCCTAATTGCGAATTAGAGGATCATGTGATCATGTTTACATATAAGAATCACATAGCCCCTGTATGTCCTTGATAAGATCCAATCATTTGACTCCGAGAAAAACTGGTTTACTTGACCCTCAATCAAGGCCAGAAACTAAGTGAAAAATAGAAACAAGTGTTTCTATTATTAGGTATTTATAAAAAGATTCAGGTCAAACTGAATTTTCTGAAAAATATCAAATTCCTCGTAAACAAAATTACATTACATTGACATGTAAAGAAAACAAAAAGATTCCAAAAAAAAACAAACAGCTATCAAATCAAATCAAACACAAATTAAATCAAATATAAATTAAATCAAATATACGTAACACAAATTATAAGTAATTTGATTATCCTTACTGCTTTATGTTCCTTAGATGTCTGATTTAATCACTTTAATAATTACTGGCTGATAGTACTATCAGTAATTACCAAGATGAAAATGCTTATACCTGAGAATCACAGTATTGTTTAACTCAGGTCAGTGTGAAGTCAAGTCAACATAAAGTAAACCTTGTACATTAGACCTGGTGTCTTTTCTCTCATACATCATACAGTGTATCTGAACAAAGTACCAGACTATAATCAGTTGATCACATAACAAGCTCACTCACTTGTAAACACAGAACACTTCATATCATAGCTATCCATTAGTTTAACAGTGGTATAGTTGCCTGTGATGGAATAATTTTGTTGCCAAAAATATGCAAACTGTTGTCAAACACTTTAAATTTAGAATGATAACTGAAAGCAATTCAACTAAACAATAAAAAAGGAAGATTACTATGATCACTGCTGTGAAATATGATGTCAAACATATTCAAACAAACATCATCCCATGGGAAGATGGAATAGATGGAAAACTATGTCAGGTGTTTGTATCCTTATTTAATGGCAAGGTTTTCAAATGTTCTTGCAGCACAAATTATGAATATTATAATAACTTTTTTCATACTGATTCCATAATATGCAGGTAATTTTTTAAATGAAAATGTGAAATATTTAAAAATTAGCTGCACCTATTTACTTTATGAGTGATTATTATTCACATCTGTGAGACACCCCTTTTGAAAGAACACTTATTTATAAGTCCACTTTCCTGCAGTTGGAGCAATGGCCTTATAAGACAACCAGTTTTTTTCCTTGAACAGCACTTGTGCACAATGAGCATATGGTGCAGAGTAGTCAGAATAAAAAATGTAAAAATGAAAATGCACAAAAGACAATAGGACTGAAAGAAATCAGAGTGTAACAGAAAAGACTGTAAGATAATAAAACTATTCCTTGTAGAACAGGCACTAATTAAACTATATATATATAGTATGTGACTTAGATATATCAGTTCTATAAAGTTTTCATCAAAAAGAAGCAAGGCTCCCCAAGTTTACTTTTAATAAAACATGTAGGTAAGTGGTATGACAAAGATGTAGTGTTGTACACACCATATTATACATATTACATGGAGTCAACTTCATTTCATATCCATTCCCAGTGTGTCAGCTCCAGGGAATGTAGCAATTTACATTCCTTTTGGAAACTACTGGCTTGCTTCTTTCTGAACTTCAATTTTTTTCATACAGATTAAATGAAAAAAAGAGATGCTAAGATTTAAACATAAAAATTAGCTAAAATTTAGGAAGTGGAGCATTACAAACACTGCATGGCTGGCATCCTTAGCAGTGAAAGTGCCACAATTTGATCACCAGCTAAGAAGAAGGGGAATAGTCAAATCGAAAGAAACAAATCAACAGATTTAAAGCAATGCTACTGACCATATCACTGTCTGTATGTCTGTAACCCCATTCTCTTTCTCTGTTGGTCAGTTTGTCTGCCAGCTTTGCTATGACAGGGTAAAATGGACATGCTAACTGACCAATTTACAGAGAGATAGGATTGGTCAGGGGTGCAGAGGGATTACTATACAACTGTTGTATTATTTTATTGTACATCTCCATTGCTTTGTTGGTCTGTTAGTCATGCAGTTAAAGAGAGAGAGGGAGAGAGAGATGGTAAAAGTGACAAATTGGCTAAGCAACCAACACAGACTGAAAAAGAAAGAGAGAGAGAGAAAGAAACTTTGAGGCAATTTTATATTAAAAAATAACCCATTTTATAGTCATTAAAAAACTAAAAATAAAGCATAAAATATATTACAGTATGTTTATGCAAGGAATTTAACTGTTCTGCCTACTTGTCTCCATAGGCTAGAGCAACTTTCTATCACTGGCATCGTGCAACACTAGAAAAATCTGATGGAAAATGTACATGTATCATTATAAGGATTCAAGTTCCTTTTTACTTGGTGCAAGTTCAAGGTTTTCATCCAGTCTAAATTCTATTTTACTCTCACTCTACAGATTACCAGATGTCCGTTATGGCATCAGAGACAGATAATAAGGAAAGCAGAGGGAAAAGCAGGATTTAATTCATTACAAAACTGATTTTTTTTCTTGGCATTTTCTTAATAATTAATAAGAGGAAATCATAACCAATTTAGAGAGTATAAAAGCAAGTCTACTGTTGACACCATAGTTAAATGTAATTTTTTTATCCACCCCCGAGTATTTCTTGATTTGATATACCAATGTATTGGTGTATCAAACTGTTTTAAACTAACACTAAAAATCCATGTTATGTATATTTAATCTATACTGTGTGAATGACCTTCGTCCATAACTGAAGGTAGAAGTTTGGACCTACCTGCCTGTCTTTTTCTGTACACAACATATTACACTGACCATTTTTGTCTATGAGTGTAGATTATATATTAAGATTATATTTATTTGCATTTGATTTCTGGACATCCGTTTTCCCATCTGGAATTCCTGGCATATCAGTTGTTTGCTATATTCTTTATTAAAGTTTAAGTAGTAGATCTGATCTTCTTGACAACTTTGAATGAAATGAAATTTTGACCATCATCCTGGTCTCATATTGTGACTTAGGCTTTTATATAAGGAAGAAGCAAATAGCAATTATTTATTCCTATTTTAACATCTGACAAGTGGAATCAGTCCTTTTAGCTGTGTTCAGTTTTAATTTGAAAGGATTTATTTACTTAAATTATTCACTGGAATTACAAAGTGCTCAATAATACCCTCTGACTAAATCTCTAGTTAGTGATTATTGTGAATTCTTTTCAAGACATTTTGGATTATATCACTGTGATAAATCAGGATAGGTGGCACATCTGACCGTAACAGCTAAATCATTTATAATTTTATAATGAAAATAATAATTCAAGGGTCTGTAACCAGGTAATGCTGCAAAACATAAGAATGTCAAGACTAGAAACAATAACTCTTGAATTATTGACCACTTCACTTTTACCGAAGCAATTTCTAAACAGAAAAATTCAAGCAATTCTGCCATTATTCACACATTTGTGATCAGATCCAAAGTGTAAATTTTACATGGGATAACTGCACATTTGGTAGATGTTATTTTCAATTAAAATTTTATTAGAAGGGATGGAATGCCATTCTTTGAACCTCACTAAGAAAGCAACAGCAGGTACATACATAACCTTCTTCTGCTATATCCAACAGCAAATTAACTAAGTGGCATTTAACCCAAAGGCTCCCTGATAGACTTATCAAATTTACTCGCTTGTAAGATGAATCCAATTTCACACTGCACAGACCAAGATCTGCTGGAGCATAATGTGCCAGCAGATCTGGTTCTGTGCAGTCTGTTAGGAGCAATCAGTAGAACGAACAAAATGGACCCTAATCTGCATGCATGTTATAATATGGCAGATCAGAAGCTTTGTTCAATACAATTTGACTCGACTTATAAGTGACTTACACGGAACAACCTTGAAATTCTACAGAAGAAATGTTACTACCTTTCTTAGGCTCATTCTTGGCCTGCCATTGTGCCTTGACTTGACCTGGTTCACAGTCATCACATGTGTCAGTTCCAGGGTGAATGTGGCACAGAAGCTTTGTGCCTTCACCAAACTGTATTTGGTCTCCATGACTGATGGCCACTGGCTCACTCACAGCTTTAGCCTGACAATAAACAGTAAGAGCATAATTACAAATCAGACTACACTGGCTTGATTGCCAACAAAGCCAGTCTTGTCATGGTGGCAAGTTCATGGCTGAGAACATTTAATGGGGAAAAATGTGTCCATATATGTGGTTTTTTACACTGAATATTTTGACTAAAGTTTATATGTAGAGTGAAAGTAAAAAGAAAAAAATAGCTGCAATGGAATTTGGGTTAGGACAAATGGTTCATAAACAAGATTGGGTTGGGGTCACTCTGTGTGTGTGTGTTTGTGTGAGTAAGAGAGAGAGACAGAGAGAACAGAGTTAAAATATGAATTTTTAACGATTAGGCAATATGTGAATAAAATGGGGATTGTGATGGCATGCCATCCAAATACTGTGGTTTCACTATTTTCTTGAGTACCAATTTCTTGGACCCAACAATGAATTTAAAGACTCATGAAAAATATGAGTTGCATGTGATGAAGAAAGACACACACACCCCGTTTCCTATTGATACATGCTTAGTAATCAATAAAGCTCAGTTACTTGATAATTCAACTTCAGTACCACAACAAAATATTGTCTTTTACCTTTCTGCTCAAATAAGTGATATTCTTTTAAACACTCAAGCCACTAACCTTTTGTTGTTGGCATATTTTTGTTCTTTTCTATTCTTTATTTTGGGAATTGATAGAGCTTAATCCATGAAACTTGGACAGAGGCAAAGCCACAGATTTAAATACCTTTGAAGATGTCTTTGTTTTACAAAACTATGACAGTGTATGCCCAGAATCATAAATGAAACCACAATAGCTTTGTTAAAATTTTGAAATTCTTATGGATTCACAAATCATTGTTATGATGCTGATGAAAGCCACTATTTAGAGGAAAGTTTTGACAGGTATTACACTAGGGATTTTAGCCCATTTTCCCATTTTTGGTCCCTTATACCTCCCCCTTTCATTTTTATGAAACAAAGTATCACTGTTGAGATTAGTGACATTTAGTTTACTGCCCTATGTTGTTTTATCATCTTTTAAAAGAGAATGAAGAGTGAAAAAACATACCTCTGATAACCGTTTGCAATTCAGATATGTTCCATTCTGACTTCCCAAATCTACAATAAGGTATTCTTTCCTCTGTTGGTCATACTTGATTTCTGCATGGGTCTAAAAGAACAAGAATGTGAAAAAATACAATCTGCATGTTTATGTATTCAATTTACTATACTCACATTTTGCAACAAGGAATACATAAATTATAACCCATAAGGAATTACATAGGATTTCATGTTTCTTTTGCTCCAGATCTAAATTTTTACACTCTTGAATTACTTGCATCCATTTTTCTAACATATTACACAGAATACTTTGGGTATCGGATGAATTATCATCTTTTGGAATGCACAACTAGGGTATTATGGCAAGCAATTTGCTCTGAAACATATATCACCGAATCACACCTCCTCAACCTCATGATGAGGATGAATCTGTAATCAAAAGGTCCAGCTGGACATTGTATATATTTATATATTTATAAAGTGGAACGCCTCAAAACTGAAAACTCATTATACTGGACTCCCCTCATCACCACAATTTTGTTAGACTCAACTTTTTCCTTCATTAACATCATTTATTTTTTCCCCAGTAAATTAAAACCCATCAACTCTGAATACCGAAAAATGTTTGGATACCAAATTTTGATTTTACACTTAAAAATACCCCATAAAACTGAAACTCAATTAAAAGTTGGAAATATATTTTAGCTGCTAAATTCCTTACACATAACAGAACATATAAACTATTCTTAGCTAGCACTGTAGTGGGCTGATCCATGAGAACATGAACCAGAAAATGTGTGTCCCTTCATAATGTGACTTCTCAATGACATTTAAAAAAATGAAAAACAAAAAAATTAAAAAGGGAAGGAAAAATCCTTTATTTTATGTTCTATCCACACACTGCAGAAACCACCCAGAACCAGTCTACTGGTGAAATGAACTGTTCCTCCTTTGCAACAATCAGTGCAATGATGCATGCTGAGTAGTCAGATTAAATGTTTTTAATTTAAATTCTAATAAGTGTACACAACAAGCTATCAACTGACTACCCTGTTGTTGTAATTTGGAGATTCAAAATCAGAATTTTTTTGGAGCTGTTAAAAGTACTAAAGGGGTTAAAGGTGGTCCACATTGCTTTTCAGTCCTTGATTAAAGATAGCCAACCTTTGTAGCGGTGAGATAAAATGGAGAGACTGGCCCAAAATGATTTTGGCAGAAATACTGAAGTATATTTATTTTTTTAAAAGAGGAATACTTAAGTGCAGCAATTAAATTTTATTGGTAAGTTCATGTTAAAATGCCAAATTGTACCATCTTCCAATGCTAAAAACCACTGCAAGAAATATTAAAAGTACAGTGGTGCAAGGAAATCAGAATTTAAGTGTGTGCAGACAAGTAGCAAAGGTCCTGAGTTTGCACAGTGTTTCATGCAAACTGGATGTTAAGATGAGTACACAGGAAGAAATTTTATCACCAGGCATATGAAGACACCATTACATAGGAGCAATGATTCTTCTGCAACAAAAAACCCACTATAAAGGCCTTGTTTGAGAATGGATCAAAAGTGGATAAAGTGGCACTTTCAGAGACTGTCTGCAATTTTGTGGCAGAGCACAAGTTGCCATTACTCACTATAGATCATTTTACTAAATTAGTTATGTTTCCACACTCAGAGATTGCATATTAATTTTCATGCCAGTGTACAAAGACAAAACACATTATCACTAGCCCTCCAAATGGGACTGAAAAGTTTAAAAAATGTGTAGGAGTGAGCAGTTCAGCGTCATTATTCAGAATGCATATTATGGCAAAAAATGCACTTTTGTTTTCAATCCCCATAAAACATGTTAAGTTTGTCAGTGAAGTATCTACAATGGTACAATCTACTAATCAAATCAACTAATTCTGATGCATTGGTTCTTTCAGATGTATGATCTCCATAATGTCATCTCATGAGTGAATTAACAAACAATTCAAGACATAGATCAAATTATTTTATATTCCAGTTTATGTGAGGTTACATTTTCTTGAATTAAGACCTGATGCAGGGAATTCACAAAACTCAACTCATTTTTCCCTGCAGCTTCTTTTCTTTCCTGCTTGAAAAAGGGTTAGGAAATGGGTTTTTTGGTTACTTCTGATTGCATACAAGCACAGCAGTTTCTGACAGATTTTTGTTTTACCGGATTCTTAAATGTAGGAAAAGATGTTGTTTTTTTTAATTACAATTTCACCCTCACACGAACCAAGGTGAAAATTCTTTGTTTTTATGTTTTGCTTACTGGATTTTCATGTCATGGCCCTTTTTGACACCAAATCTCAAACTAACCCTACTGTTTGAAAAGATTCATCTGTCCATGTGCAGTTCAGACCTGTCTGCTTTAGATCTAATGGCAAATGTCTAAAATCTGGACATAAATTCCAGTTCTGAAACCAATAATTTTTGGCCTAAAAAATTCTTATCTCAAACATTATGTTTCTACTATTGAATTCATTAACATGAGTAAAAAGTCTACATGATTTGGTATCAATGTAGAACTAAATCTTTCTTCTTTTCTGTAATACCACCCACTTTGGTGCATCATGAAAGATGATGACATCTTAGAACTAGGGTACTACCTCACAAAGATGCCAACGGGTATGTGGGTACTTGGGTTACCTGCCCACTGACAGTAACCAAAGTGATAAAATGGAAACCTGGGTAAACCTTAAAAAAGGCTTCCAAGCTGAGATCGAGACACTGAATAACAATAACAGTTCAAGGCTCATGTCATGTGTGCATTTATTCATCACAGGGGCTCGTATTCCTGTTTACAATTTACTTGTCATACATGTACTATATAATAATACAAGGCAGGATACTTCTGTCCCTTTCTTTTGTGACCTATTTCAGAATCAATGCTGATATTTCAAGTTAGAGGTCATGTAGTGTAATAAATTTGGTACTAATGCTTAGCTCAGGCATTCAACTTTGTATGCCTGTCCAAAGTTTGGCTTGCTTTCATACCTTTAATGGATGTGAGACCATTTTACCATGCTACTGCCTGCCATGCCCATGATCATGCCCCCTTAATATGCAAGTGCAACATGCTGAATGGAATACTGCCCTCTCATTGGCCACAGGGAAATGATGTACTGCACCTAAGAACAACTTATTTTGTATTATTGTATGGTACATTATATGATTGATTGTTAAATTGGAAACATTTTATGACCCATTCTGTTCATCAATACTGCTCTGGTGGCCTAGTGGTTAGAGTGTCCGCCTCGGATGCAGAAGGTCGTGGGTTCGATCCCTGGTCGAGTCATACAAAGACTTTAAAAAATGGTACCAACAGCTGCCTCACTTGGTACTCAGCATTAAGAGGTTAGTGATAGGATTGGTCGGCCTGGTGTCAGGATAATGTGACTGGGTGGGACATCATGCTATATGTCTGCAGCATGATGCCCCAGTGCTAGACATTGCTATAAACTGCCACACTGCAGACATCGTAGTGATATGACTGAAACATTGTTACAGCTACATTAAAAATCCAAATCACACACACACAACACACTGTTCATCATTAAACCTCCGTCTACTTTCCTATTTTCATTTTATAGTATCTGCATGAAACAGTTCCAAGAAAACAGATGGGTTTCTTGAATGTGAAACATGCTACAGATTCATTCTATTTTGATACCACATATGTAGTGGACCAGTCTAAATTGAAAATAAAATGGAGCCAGCTATTGTAATAAATGGGATTTATCAATGTGACTGATAGATGTTCATCATCATCATCATCATCATTGGCGACTCGGTCTCGAAAGACCATGCGAATAGCGCCCTTGGGGTGTTGTCCGTCTCTGTTGGCAACATCTGCTGTGGCTGTGCAGGCCTATACGTGAGTGACAGTCCCTACTGCAGTTGGTGCAGACATACTGGGAAGTCTGCGTTACTGTGGTTGTTGTTGCGTTCTTCTTTCTCTTACGTTTCTCTGCCGCCAACTGGCCTCTCCTCGCATCAGCGACTGATATGCCATTGTTTACCATCAGTCTCCAGGTGCCTCGGTCCTCAGCCAGCTCTTCCCAGCCATCGGGTGAAATGTTGCATGCCTTCATGTCCCTCTTGCACACATCTTTGAAACAGAGTGAGGGGCGTCCGACTCTTCTCATGCCAGTGGCCAGCTGTCCATATAAGATGTCCTTTGGCAGCCTTCCATCCTCCATGCGTCGGACGTGACCCAGCCATCGAAGGCGGCGTTTAATTAGCAGGGAGTACATGCTGGAGGTACTTGCACGCTGCAGGATCTCGCTGTGTGGAACACGGTCTTGTCAGCTGATTTTCAGGATGCATTTTAGGCACCGTATATGGAAGGAGTTGAGCCGGCGTTCTTGCCTCATGTAGGTACTCCACGTCTCACTTCCATATAGAAGGGTGCTGAGAATGGAGGCCTGGTAGACTCGGACCTTGGTGTGCTCTGTCAGCGCGTTGTTTTCCCAAACCCTCTTTGTTAATCGAGCCATGATGGTGTTTGCCTTTCCAAGCCTTCTGTCCAGCTCCATATCAATCGAGAGAGTGTTGCTGATGGTTGACCCTAGGTAGGTAAAGTTGTTGACTGCTTCCAGGGTGACACCGCTGATTTTGATTGAAGGGGCAATGGTGGTATCTTGCACGCTGACATTTGTTTTTTCCAAGCTGATTGTGAGACCAAACTGCGTGCAGGCAACAGCAAAATGGTCTCCCAGTCTCTGGAGGGCTTCCTCGGTGTGGGCCACAAGAGCTGCGTCATCTGCAAAAAGCATCTCCCTGATGAGCACAGCTCTCACTTTGGTCTTTGAGCGCAGTCGTGCCAGGTTGAACAGCCTCCCATCAGACCTGGTGTGTAGATATATGCCATCCGTGGACGTGTCGAAGGCGTAGGACAGGAGCAGGGAGAAGAAGATCCCAAAAAGTGTTGGTGCCAGCACACAGCCCTGCTTCACACCACTGTTAATTGGGAAGGAAGTTGAGGATGATCCATCATACAGGACTGTTCCCTTCATATCTGCATGGAAAGAGATTATCATGCTGAGGAGTTTTGGGGGGCAACCGATCTTACTCAGAAGTTCAAAAAGGCCCTTCCTGCTGACCAAGTCAAAGGCCTTGGTGAGGTCGATGAACATCATGTAGAGTGGTTGACCTTGCTCTCTGCTCTTCTCTTGGAGTTGTCGTAGGGAGAAGATCATGTCTGTCGTCGACCTGCCTGCTCTGAAGCCGCACTGTGATTCTGGGTACACACGGTCTGCCAGCAACTGCAGCCTGTTGAGTATGATGCGGGCATACACTTTACCAACAATACTCAAGAGCGAGATCCCTCTGTAATTATTACAGTCACTGCGGTCGCCCTTGTTTTTGTAAAGGGTCACAATTGTGGCATCACGCATGTCTTGGGGGACTACTCCTTCCTCCCAGCAGCGGCAAAGTAGGTCGTGCAGTGGTTTAATCAATGCTGGTTTTCCACGTTTGATAGCTTCGGGCGGGATGCTGTCACTACCTGGTGCTTTGTCGTTTGGAAGGCAGTCGATTGCTTTGCTGAGCTCCTCTAAGGTTGGCACTTTGTCGAGCTCTTCCATGGTGGGCAGATTCTTTATGCTGCTGAGGGCTGCATCAGTGACTGACGTTTCTCGGGAGTATAGTTCTGAGTAGTGCTCCACCCATCTGGCCATCTGTTGCCCATGGTCTGTGATCTTCTCTCCCGTCAGGGATTTCAGGGGAGCGACCCCTTTCACTGTAGGGCCTAGAGCCTTCTTGATGCCACTGTACATGCCTTGGATGTGTCCGGACTCGGCACTGCGTTGGATTCCTTCACACAGTTGTTGCCAGTACTCGTTCGCACACTGTCTAGCAATGCGTTGGGTGTTACTTCGGGCACTTCTGAGAGCAGCAAGCGTCCGTTCATTAGGGCATTTTTTGTAAGCTATGAAGGCTTTTCGTTTCTCCTCGATTTGTGGTTCCATCCTTGATAGGTGTGCATTGAACCAGTCCTGGCTGGGTCGTTCCTTCTTGCCAAACGTTGACATAGCTGTACTGTAGATGGCACCCTTCATGGCGTTCCACTTGGCTGTAGCGTCATACTCAGGCAGGTCCTGGAGAGCCTTGTTCAGGGCAGACACATACTCCTCCACCTTGGCAGGGACTGACATCTGTGCAGTGTTTATGCGAGGACGTCCTTTTGGTTTTGAGCGGTGTAGCGCGTGTGGCTGTAGTCGCACTCTGGTGCTCACAAGGGCATGGTCGGAGTCACAGTCTGCACTGTGGTAGGTTCTGGTGGAGAGGACGCTGTTAAGGGCAGAGCGCCTGGTGATGACCAAGTCGAGTTGGTGCCAGTGATGAGATCTGGGGTGTTTCCATGACACTTTGTGTTGTGGCTTACACTTGAAGAAGGTGTTTGTGATGCACAGGCCATGGTAGGTGCATAGCTCCAGCAGTCTCTGGCCATTTTCGTTGGTCTTTCCAGTGCCATGATATCCGAGGCAGGTAGGCCAGGACTCCTGGTCCGCACCTACTCTGGCATTAAAGTCGCCGAGGAGGAATAGTGGTTCATTTTTGGGGCATCCTTTGATCTGTTCGTCCAGCTGCCCATAGAACTGATCCTTCACATCTTCTGATGACGTGAGGGTTGGGGCGTAGACACTGATGATGTTGACAGGACCTGAAGTAGTGGTGAGGCGGATGGACAAGAGACGCTCAGTGCCCCCTGTTGGAGGTTCAACCGAGGCCAGGAGATTGTTTTTGATGGCAAAGCCCACTCCGTGCTGACGGGGCTCCTCAGGTTCTCGACCCTTCCAGAAGAAGGTGTAGTTTTCCTCTCTGAGGGAGCCACTAGAGGCGAGCCTGGTTTCCTGGAGGGCAGCTATGCTGATATTTAGTCTGGTGAGTTCTCTATCGATGATGGCCGTCTTTCTGGTGTCGTCCACTTCTCTGAGGTCGTCGGAGATGCCTGTAAACATGGTGCGCACATTCCAACTTGCAAATCGAAGAGCTGGAGTCTTCTTTATTGGTTTCTTGTTTCTTTTGTCTGGTGTGGAATTACCGTCTGCTTGTCATGCTGAACAACACACTGAGCTCCAGACACCCACTGGAGCAGGCAGACGATGGCGGGTCAACACCTTATTGACCGGAGGCTGCCCGGCTTGAGGCGGGCGATAGTTGGCCAGTGGGACACGATGATCCCTCCCACCGTCAAAGCTGACCCGTGGCGCCCCTTCCCTACGCCAATCGGGTGGGACTTATAACCCGTAAACTGTCACCTTCCGTGTTGTTTCCTCACTCAGTAGCGAGACTGGAGTGTCCTCTCCAGGGCGCAAGCCTGGGCGTGGAGTATGGAGATCCTGGGCTGCCCAGACGTCAGGATCCCCCTTTCGTCCTTGCTGGTGGGGTCCAAAGGAATGCTGAGCATGACATTTGGCACCAGTTTGGATGCAGGAGCTGCCGGAAGGAGGTCGTAGTCGACCCCCAGCCGCCTTAGGGGCTCCACTCCTGATTTTCTGTCTGGGTTTACTCCCATAGCCTTTCCTTCTCCCGAAGATATCCACAAGGCAGTGGAGCCATAATCCAATGGATGGGACTTGGTTGGTTTTGAATCAGAGTTTCCTTCTCCTAGATGAACTGCCTGACAAGGCTAACGAGCTTCATCTGCCCGGGTTTGGGGTCAGAGTTTCCCTTCTCTTAGACTGGTTGCCTGCCAAGGCTAATGAGCCCAGTCTGCCCACCCAGTTATACCACCGGGTACTCGGTCGCGCCACACAGCAGGCTCTGTTAAAAACAGGGGGCACCGCGTGAAGGTGCTGCTGTGGACACAATAGTGTAGGAGAGGCCATATGCAAGTAACCTCCTGCCCCGCAGAGCGAGACAGTGGTCCTGCGGCGATCACTACACCTGGGAAGGAGAGGCTATGAGAGACGCTTCACTTTCCTTTGGCAAGCGGGACGTCAGGCCCAGGCCACGCACCCCCATAGATGTTACATGACTGAAAAATGTTAGAGGAGAGGGAATTATTTAAACTTAAGAAAATGCTGCATCCAAAAAAAGACAAATCAACAGCACTTAAAAAATTTTGAAATAAGAATTCAACAGTGATGTAATACAACAATTATCATTTGTAGAAATTATGACTATTCGCAAAAGTTACTGTAGACATTTAGGCTAGTTAAAGTGAGTGTTATGCATAAATAATTTATCAATTTCTTTTGTGTCAATACTTTTCTACTAACCAGTAATCCACATGGACTAAGCTGACTCGTGACAAAAAATTTGACTCCAGATCCAGGTAAGTAGCATACATAAATGTACATACTTCATACAGTTTTCTGTAATTATGGCATGTAATATATATAGACTGCCTTTTTTATGCTCTGATTATGCTTTCGTGCCACTTAAAGTAGTAATAATTATGGTTATACCTCTCCTGGGGGTGGCATGTGTGAACCTACAAGAAAGCAGTTCAGGTTAACATTTATAAAACACATAATCAAACACAAATTTTGATAGCTTACAATAAATAAACCAATGGAAACACTAGTTTTCAATGCAGCAAGGCATCTGATACAAATTTTATTTTGAGTGTTTGTATGTATGTGATTTAGATTTTTAATGTAGCTTTAACAATTTTTCACTAAGATGTTTGGAGTGTGACAGTTTATAGTGATGTCTAGCACTGGGGCATCAAGCTGCAATACATGTAGCACGATGTCCCACCCAGTCACATTATCCTGACACCAGGCCGTCCAGTACTAGCACTAACCTCTTAAATGCCGAGCGCCAAGGCAGCTGCTAGTACCATTTTTATCAGCTCTTGGTTTGACTCAGCTGGGGTTTGAACCTGCAATCTCGCATTTCTGAGGCAGACGTTCAAATCACTAGGCCACTGGAGTGGTTAATTTTATTTTGAAACAATTTAGTACATATAAGACTTCTGACAAAGGTATTTCTGAGTTTGAATGGTCAAGATTACTAAATAAAATTACACTAAAAAATAGACTAAACGTAAAATGCTGATGTTTGTTTGATTAGTAATTTTATACTTGCCAACAAGATGTGAGAATCTGAGTTGAATTTGAGTGTACATATTTTTTTAAACTTGGAAAAGGTTGGAAAAATATCAAAAAATAAAATTAAGTGAAGATTTTACCATAAAGAGTACATGCCAAGTGAAAAGGCACTAATTAAATGTTAATCATCTCTGTACATAATTTTTTCTACCTCACCTTGCTAACATTACAATCTGGAATCATGACAATATGGTTTTTATCTTTTGCACGACCTATTGTGGCTCCAGTACAGGTTACAATGAATAATGTTCCAACATCCAAACAGCCAGATTCTGAAGCTATCATTCGTATGCAAGGTGGCCAACTGGCTGCTGCTATTTCTGAAAAGTGAATATATATATATAAAAGCATGAAAACACTTACGCATACATGTGAGAATACCAGCTTATATTATTGATATTAAAAAAAAAAAAAAGAATTGAGCATTATGGGTTGGCATGGGCCAGAATAATAATACCAGCTCAACCTATTTCAGGTTCAATGCACATTATTTCTTCCACTCTGAAATTGCTTCAGTTACAGTTAAGATTTTTTTCCAATTTGCAAAAAGCTTGTAACAACTCTTGTCATTGCAAATATCAGAATAAAGATCAATACAAAAGTTAACACTATTCTTTCTAAATCTACAAATTTAAGTACTGATGAAAATAATGTATTTCATAACACCTTGAAATATTAATACTAATTTGCTTATAAATATAAAATGAATTCATAGAACTAAGCAAAGAATTAATTTAAGGATCACTAAGGATTTAAATTTTGAAAGATTATAAACTTAATTGGGAAATTTCTGCTCCCTTAGCCAAGAATGTTTAACTACCATATATTTGCTTCCTTATAAGTCAATTCTAGCTGCATACTGTACAGAACCAGATCTACCACTGCATAATGTGCCAGCAGATCTGGGTCTGTACAGTTCTTTTTAGGAGAAATTAGAAGGAACAAACAACATGAATCCTGATCGGCCAGCACACCATACAACAGAAGATCTGGGTCTGTGTTGTTTATAGTTCATCTTGACTTTTAAGTAAATAAATATGGTAGATTTGTGTTTATAAAACATGTATGCACCCACTGCAGTCCAAAATGCTAAAAGATGTAGAAAAATATGAAACACTTCCTTAATAGCATGAAAAAAATCAAGTGATCAACATATGTATACAAACACGCCTCCCAAATTTCATTTGTTAATCTCAAATATTTTTCCAAATGAATCAAAATTATAATCTTACTTGATCAGGTTGGTTTTGATTCATATGGCATTTGTGCTTTAGTGTCATTAGCTATATTCAAATATGATAACTCTGCCTGCTGCATGGGTATGATTTTTAATTACTTATTTGAATCCATGGTAGTCTCATGTGATTTCAACACAATGGTAGGTAAAAGACATATGCATCTTACCTTAAGTTGGAAAATAAGTCATTTTGCATGCAGATGGACTAGACTATGTAAAGCAATCAGTGAAATTAAACAAGAACTTTGTCAAGCCAAAGTTGTCTACTACTTACTCCTCTGAAATAAGTATAATTTAGATTGTACTGATCTAATTTTGATGTCAACAGTGTCACATTGCATAGTTTTCTTTTCCCATTGATGAAAATGCTCATTAGGATTACTGCTCATTTAAAAAAAAAATGATCGTTCATAGTTTTGCTATGTGTAAACATTTGCCAGAGCACTTACAAAAGACTTTAATGCCTTGGCCTCAAAGTCTTTTCTTGTGCTGCAGCAAACCAGCTATGATTCCTAGAATTTAACACAATGGTGAAGCCTGATTTCAACAGTAAAATCCATATAATTATCATCACAGTAATGATTAATGTAAATTGTATCAATTCTGTTTGTTTTTTTTTAATGCATAGACTGAACTTTACCATCTTCTACATCTTCAACTTGCATATCTTCCACTGACTGCAAGGAACTATCAGAATCGGACTCTGATGAAGAAAAGGATGAAGAATCTGAATCTGAACTTGAATCAGACAACTCTCCCGACTCCAACTCAGATTCTTCATCATATTCTTCACTACTGGAACAAATCAAAATGGCATCTGGTGTGTCCTGACAATTACTGTTGTTAGCATTAGAATTTGAATTAAGATCGAAAGAATCAGACACATCTACATCCATGTCATTGGAAATGTTTGAGCTAGCACCAGGATCCAGAGTACTGTCATCTCTCTTGTTTCCTGTACTCTTGTCTTGGTTGTCAGATTTTGTCATCTCTTCAGGGCTATTATCATTCACACCTTTGGAGATATTGGACTTATCATGATTTTTAATGCAACTGCTCATGGTAGGTGAGTTCTCGGTTGTTTTATGAAGTAATTTCTTTTCAATCTGTTTTTCAAAGATGTCATCTTGCATATCGCTATTGATCTGATCTTCATTGTGTGCAAGAGTGTCTACATTTATTACTGGACACTTCATGGAATCATCTTTCACTTCTAAACTTATTTGTCCCTTGAAATCCTTGTCCTGGTTACTTTCCTTTCTTGCTGCCTCTTCAATTTGTCTTTTTCTTTGTCTTCTTTTCCTTCTCCTTTCTTTCTTTTTTAATTTTCTTAATTCAATTGTATCAGATGAATCAAAGTTCTTTGCTTTGAGCTTTCTATCTGGGATATCTTCACCCTTTTTGTCACGTTTATTCTCCTTGTTGAACTTTTTCTTTTTATTCTTTCTCCTCTTTTTCTTTCTATGATCCTGAAAATGGACAAAATAAAGTATAAGCCTTACCCATTACCTAGAGCACATCCTCCAGCTGTTGAGATCCTAAGACTTCCCAGGAAAGAAATTACTTCATTTAATTCTTCCTTCTTCACCTACAGGAAAATAAAAACTGCTTAAAGGGCATTTTAACTGATCTAAAATCTTTCACTTTGATTTTTTGGTAAATGTAGAGGGATCCACTTTTGCTTCCATTGAACACTATACAATAAATGAATCATATTTTCTTTAAAATAAAGAACAAATGAATGTTTATACAGGCATCTTATGAAAGAAAGGAAATATCAATTCTTTTTTTTTAAAATTAGCAAAACACAGATGATGTACCTATGACTAGCAAAGATAAACATTTGTTCTGTATAACCTTGTGTTTCATCTGTTTCAGTCTGTGCAACATTATATTCCAAGAATCCCAACCCAAACTGACCTGTAAAAACTTCAACATAAAACAACAGTGTTGAAGATGATGCAAGAAAAATGATACCTACATTGATACAAAAACAAGCCATGTATGTCTGAGTTTTCAAACAAGACAATATATTGTCCAATCACACATTTTGTTGCTCCTTTGTGCTGATGCACTGTCAAAAACTCTTCTCTGGAGAGAATGCATTTCTCAATGATGTCACAACCAAAACACTTGTTTACAACAGTCAACACTGATTCTTGTGGACAGAAACAATAGTCAAAAATCCAATCATTATCAATAGTGATTTGAAATAATGATACAATACCATTCCCAAATCTTACAAAAATCCTTACAAACTACTCTGACATGGCAAATAAACTCCCCACCATATCAGGCACTAAGCCAGCTACTAAACATGTGATAGCAATGTGACTTCACAATGGATAACTGCTCCAGAAATACTGTTAAGAATGGTTTCCTGCTGAGTAAATTTCATGTGGAGATATTGCCTCTGATGTCCAGAGGTAGCTATTTGTTATAATAATTTACATATTTTTACAAAACAGCCCTATTTTTACCATATATGTTATACTTAAATCAGCATCCTGTACATTTTTCTTATTATATGACAATATTAGTCTTTTCTATCTGATGATAAATAAGTTATTATTTTATTTTCAACAACTGGTTTTTAGTGTTCCTATATCCTTTCCTAATTAACTTAGTCTTGATATTCAACTTATCTTTACCTATCTATCTACCTTATCTAAACTTCTAAAGTGGTAAGAATATTAAGAAATTTAAATAAATTCTTAAAGTTTTCTATTTCTGATTATTCATATTTCTGGAGAAATGAGTTGTGGAAAAATGTGTAACAGAAAGAAGTGAAACCAACAAATTGAGTAAAATCAACAAATAATTCATGTTTCTAAGTTATAAAGAGAAAATAAATTAGACACTGACATTATTGTGAATTAAATCCCCAATGGTCCTAAAGGTCCTATCATAAGCCCAAAGGTATACAATGTTCTAAGAATTCCAAGTTTTAGATGTCCAGATATACCGAGAGTCTTGAATGTCTTGATGTACCAATATTCTTAAATGTCCTGGTATATTACAATGAGTCAGTATAGAATGTCTCTGAATGATTTTTAAATAATCCCAAAGTAGTGTTTTAATCCAAAAAGTCAATGAGCACTTTGTAATTCCAATTAATAATTTAAATAATTCCCTTCAATAAATATCTAAACAAGACTATAAATGATTCCACAGACTGATCATAAAACAGGTAATAATAATTGTTTACTAAGTACCATTTATATACAAATGGGTCATTGAATACCAACTCACCCAAAATCCATATTTATGTTATCATGGCCAATTGAAGTGGGGGAGAGGTAGCATAGTTTTTTTCACTAGCTAATTAATTGGCTTTACAATGGATGGTTTTCAAATGCTTCAAACATTTTACCACATAGATATCAGGCTGAGGGTAATGTGAATCTGAGCTCAGATTTTCAATATTGCAGAATTTGTAGAGATATACACTTCTAAAGTTGGCATTTTGTTTATTGTGGTTTATTTTTAGTCATACTTTAAAGAGGCACTACTACCTGGTCATCCATCACAAACAAGTAAGATCTTATTTGAAAACTATACTTATTGGCAATTGTACCAAATTAATCTAATCTGAATCAAGTTCATTATTAAGCTGCACATGTGGCTCAAACTTGAGACAAATCATAAAATGCAAAAATAGTGACCTCATAACTGAGATGGTTTGATCATGTGGGCAATTACCTAGCATAATGAATGTTTTATATAACCAAGATACACTTCTCCCTTGATAACTTGCGCACATAGGTCCAAAAACATAGACCGCACTATAAGTGAGTGCATGAGTCATTACTGGGCCTCCATAACAATATGAAATGATGCCATCCTCACTGGACACAGAGAAAACCATGAGGTGGGGGGAGCAAACTGGTCTGTTTAATAGCTGAATACTCATTTTAAAACTGCACTGGGAATAACTGTCCATAAAGCACTTTTTTTAAACAAGTTATTTGCTTTATTTAAAAATTACCTTTATTTTCAAGCTGACCAACAGCTGAGAGATCATTAACATTATTTCAACTGGTTCCAACAACCGTAAAGTGTACACTGCTTTATGTTGTTGTTGAGTAGTCTGGTTCCCTGATCTATGTGCTCCCTGCTTTGCTCTCTACTATACTAGAATGCAACGCAAGGAGCATAGTAATCAGGGAACCAGACTACTTACTGATTCAAATTCACAAACAAGATCCCTCTTATTTAAAAAAAATATAAAAAAATAGAAACTTAATTTGTAAACAGCCTTCATCATCAAAAGGCAATTATTATATTGTTCTATTAGTAAAATATTGATGCAATAATTTCATTGCAAGTAATAGTGAAATTTCTTCTCATCTGTGAGAAAGCTTTGAAACTAGCTTCTCATTAATAAAACATATCTGTGAAACAATTTTTTGTCATCAAGTATTCACATTGCTTGGTTGTCAAGCTATCTTTGATTACAGTTGTAAATGAGTATGCTAATTTAAGGTAATTTAATTATATTATGTTTACCCCCCCCCCCAATTTTTTTTAAGTGATCAACTGATCACATAAAATGAGTTGACATGACAATCAACCAGGGCTGCTAGCTCTTAACGCAGGATGGATTTGCATACCTTTTAACTTTTTATTTATTCCATCCCCTTCATTTGATAAAAAACACTAATTAACTTGGTAATACAGTAAAAACTGCTATGAGCGACCTTTGCTATGAGTGACTACCTGTCATTTCCAACCATAATCGTAATGCATGTAACAATTTTATTATATAAATGCTCTGTTATGAGCGACAACCTGCTAAATGTGACCAGTGACTGCGATGTCTTGGCAAAATATGCATTTCGACACTGCTATGAACGACCGCATCACAAAAACGAGGATAAACTCCACCGACCTTTATTTAATCCCTATAA
Source organism: Sinohyriopsis cumingii (assembly GCA_028554795.2). NCBI lineage: Eukaryota > Metazoa > Mollusca > Bivalvia > Unionida > Unionidae > Sinohyriopsis > Sinohyriopsis cumingii. Next base: position 6,775,116 of record CM068827.1, on the reverse strand, counting down.
AAACAACTGCTCATTCCATTCTAAATGTAAAAAAAAAAACAATTTATAAAAAGGCTGGCTACCAATGTCTGATTTTTTTTTGCTATGCCTATACTATTTTATAGTTTCTGTCATAAATCAGACTAAAGTATATGTATATTATTTCCTAGTCTGGTTCCCTGCTTCCTTTGCTCCCTGAGTTGTTGTCTGCTATTCATATATGGGAGAGCAACGCAGGGTGCATAAAAAGCAAGGAACCAGACTAAATATTCCCTCACTTAGCCTGCTTCTCGGCCATACCATAGGACCCGGCATCCTTATCAATGACCGTATAACAAGAACAGACACCAATGACCTATATGTAATCAAGTGTGACAATGACCTCTTGATTAGTAATGATTGACCTGATAGAAAACAAACAAAAAGAATATTTTTAAAAAATGATTGTTGCTACTGGTGATAAATGCTACAGTCCATAAACCAGGCTAATGTATATGTCATGAACTGCTGTTGTAGTGCCAAAGTTGACATAGTGGTCACGTGTATTGTTTGTCTAAGGAGTTAATCCGTACTGCCGGGGGTGAATAAGGTCATTGTCTATTAAAACAGCAAGAGAGAATCGTTTGCATGATTCTAATGATAGTGTTCAAGACTTGTGATGTTTGTTGTATTCTTGCCCCGATATTAAGTGATTACATCCCAATCACAAAGCTGTCATCTATTCAAGTTGGTGTAACCGGGTTACACACTTTGCTTTTAGAGTAATTCCTGTATGTCATCTCTGAATGAAGCCACTGACTTTTGTCTCTGGATGAGATAATTGTTTCTTTTTATTTCAATAACTGTTAGATATGCAATGCACATGTATATATTTTTCATATTTTCCCACAGCCCAGTCAAAACTGTCGTTATGCTTGATATTACAATTGAGCACTAATAATTTTAACACCTAGAACCTAAATAACAATGGACAAATTTTAAGGTTGGAGCAAATAATTACTGTAACTGCAAGAAGTGAAAAAGAGCAGACCACTCACAAAAAAGTGGTTTAAACATCAGTAGAACAAATTTAGGTCGTTATTAAGGAAAACGAGTAATTCAGAAATGATTTCATATGCTAAAATATGTGATATTCAAATGTAAATGTGATTTCATGTTTAAAGATTGAAGTGTATCTTTATTGCTATATTGTTTTTAGATAAATGCATACAAAATTTTAGCAAACATTATTCAAAAATAAAAGAATATATATACAGTGATTGTGGTTATTTTTCTTGAAATTGTTCTGAAACTGGACCTTGGAAACTGGTCTTTTTGTACAAATCTGCTATGAGAGACCATCTGTCTTGGGAGACCACTTTTTATTGGCAGAAGGGGTGGACTCTCATAACAGGTTTTACTGTACAAGGAGGTCAGCTTTAATTCAGTGCAACAATACAACAAATACTTACTCAAATTAGGCATCAAAACATCGTCAGCACTTAATTTGGTTCTAACAGAATTCTCGCGGACATAGCTATTACTGTAGATTGACATATCTCACGTTTGAATACAACAGGATACACTGCATTTATGATCATTACACAAAAACTGAACTGAATGATGTAACACGCATTTCACTTGATAAAAAAACTTATTTAATTGGTATTTATTTATTACAGTCCTGCCTCAAGCAGGCATTAGTGACATTTCTATTGATCGAAATTTCATTGCATACTCTTATTTACGGTGTCCTAAGACTGTTGTTAGGAAAGAAATGTTAACAAAATACATGATTCTTATTAAAAGCTGATAAGTTCATAATGTTTATTCAAATTTCCAGGTCATATAAACTGATTTAGATGATAAAATGAGCGATATATCAAGGTTTCATTTACCAATTTTGATCGCGATTTCATCTTCAACAAATAGGGGTCAAATTATTGGTACTTTCTAGCAAAAAGAAAAAAGGATTCATGACTGACCCCATGTCATAAGCAGGTTTGTCAGTTACCAGGGTGCAGGTTAGTGAGGGATTGGTGTACATATCTTACCTGTATTTGTGCCAAATTTCAACTATATGCCTCAATGCTTTCACCCTTAAATCATTTTGTATCTTGCTGCTACACCAAAAGGTTAATAACATCAAACATCAGCAGCAAATTTTTTTCATATCTGAAAGTTAACTAACTAAATTACTGATATTGGAAAGAAATACAAACATACCTACGTCAGCTATGGGAGCATTCACAGTTGCACATTAATCACAAAAGTCCTAGCAATTTCTCTTTATACTGGCTGCTAGACACAAAAGAGGAGTGCTAATCCTGGACAGGTACTTTTGAACACAGATCCACCAGTGTAATGAGATTTTACTCCCACTGTAAATGACTTGCAAAGACTTTAATGCAAAACTTAAAAGTAGAATCTTAATGTTGCTGCTGCTGAAATCACTGCTGGAAAAATACATACATGACTCACCTTTTTTCAATGCAGGCAAGACAAAAAACATACACAAAGATAGTTCTTTAAGTACATGTATCTTCAGTCAAAACATACCACATCTGGATTATTTCTGTCTGACTTTTTCAGTTGCTCTGTGTCTTTTCTCCTTTTATACCGATGTTCCACTCTTGATGTGCCAGGAACTGGATGGTCCTGACATTGATCATGATCATGGTAGGGGTGGTGTTGGTCACTTTGTCCACCATGATGCCTGGAGCTGTCAGTGTAATATGAGAGGTCAACTTGTGAGTGAAACTCATAATGACCACTCTCACTGTTATAGTAAAAATAGGTCCCAGTCCTTGGATCATAGTACAGTGATTTTTCCTATGGAAAAAAAAAAACAACAAATAATTCTCTGATGGGCAGATTTTTTTACATTTCTTTAAAAACACTTTTGTTGCCTGAAGCCACTTTTTACTTTGCTAATGATCCAAGTCTTCAACCTTAAGATTATCACACAATGGGCAAGTGAAAGTAGACAATGGTAATTCTGATGTGGAAAAGTAAACCCCATTATTGTCTTTAGTTTTAACCCTAGCTACAACAAGTTATTTTCTTAAAATGACATAAAAATAAGAAACTGTACAAGTAGAAAGAAGGAGCTTGCATTCAAATCAAAAATCAGTTGCCTTTAAATTTATTAAGAAAAAAAGGAAGGGTTCTAAAGAAGTAGTGTCTAACCTGGGCATTATGCAACGTTGTGGATCCCCACTATAACTGACTTAATAAATCTTTTACATAAACATTAACAAAGATATTTAACTTTGATGACACTGATGCTACCATAAGAGTGATACCTATGCATTCATGTGATGGAGTAGAGTGGTCAACTTAGAATAGATCAGGAGATTTGCAAAAATTGGTCTTCAAATAATAGAGGATTTTCATCAACCCGATTTTCAGCATGCAAATGGACCACAATGTCAACTACTGAACAAATTTCCTTTTCCTATATTTAAATATGCACCTCGTCCTTTCACAGTAACTATTTGCCTTTCATACTGTTCTTATACACAGCAAAACCATTTTCATCTATTCATAGTAGAGCACTTCTGGATTGTATTTATGGCAGTCCTCATCATTGTTGATCTCAACACTTGCTGCTGAGTCAACTTTGGGAAGTTTTTCTTAAAACTGACCTTACATGAACTAAAGAATGCATATTCATGTCCGTTTAAACTTGATTTCATCCTCTGAAATTCACATTTCCAATCATTATTGTTCTAAGTGTGATATTTCAGTTGTTTAGATTATTACAATTTAGCATTGGAATATAACGCACTTAGATACCAAAGCCAAACCGACCTGTTTATGCTACTTTAGCTCTTTAGTAATCATTAATCAAACTATAATCAATTAATGTCTTTAATCCTTTCCAAATTAAATCAAATAGCTGATAGTTCTAGACAAGTTCAAATACCAAAGTCAAACTGACAATGCCCAAAAAATCCAAACAATGTTAATTGTTTTATGCTAAATTAGCTCTTTATTACTTGAACCATAATCCATTAATGTCTTTAATTCTTGCCTAATTACTATTGATTATACATAGTATAATTCAATAATTACTTACGGGTCATTGTCTGTCTAGCTAGCAGTTAAAGCTGTCATGCTGAGCATGCCAGTTCAGTCATTTCATCACAGGAAGTCTTTACCATAAATATAATACGTTGGAATAAAGGTATGGAGAATTTTAAAAAAGCATACTTTGCAATTTTCTGTAGATTTCGATGGGTGACAGCAAGGACAGGAGACAACACTCCTCTTGGAAGGAAAATCCTCCCAGCCTGGAGGTTCACATGTACACCTATGTCTTTGTATTTGATAATGCTAATGCTATACTTAACAGAATTTAAAAATAATCCATTCCTCCACATCCAGTCTGCATCCCTGATAGTAAAAATTGACCCAGAGGCCAATGGTGACTCTGTATCTGAATTTGTCTTTTCATACTCAGTAAGAAAATATACATGTATATAATTATAAGGCTGAGATCTCATTAGCTTCTAAGTTATAACTCAGAGGCTATCTCCCAACCCCTTAGCTCCATCCCCTGGGTGTGAAACAAAATGTAAGAAATATAAATTGGCAATGACTGTAAGTCCTGAGACACTATAAGTATTGGGAGACCTTAAATTATTTTCTAAAGTAATTTTTTATGACCTATAAATGTTGGGACACAAAATTAATGCAATTTTTCCATGTACTGTAAGTCCTGGGACACCATCAACATTTTTTTCTTCTGATTGATCAATGTATTTTCTCAATCATAACAACATTTTTTTCAAAAGTGACAGAGGTTGTTAAAAGACTATTGTCATGAATTATTACATGGGACTGTTATAAAATGATATAATTTCTTTTAAAAGTCAATAAATATATTCCTCTCTTTCCTTATTATTTCTATCCAATTTAAAATAAGTTTTTATTTTGTACCTAAAAATGTAAATATCTAACTTGTTAAAACTGTTCTCCCAATATGACATGAATGAACAACAATAGCATTGGTTCAACACTCACATTTAGTTAGCATGTTTACATTACAGTGTCACCAGTGAAGATTTTAACATGCACTAAATGAAGTACATCCCATGGATCTGAATTATAGGCACAACTGTGCTAAACTTAAATGATACTTACAAAATACAATAAAGGAGTTTCAGAAATAATGCTTTGAAAGTAACTGTAATACTTTAGACACTCCAACGTAGTTTGCTTTCATGTAAGCGACTGTAAATAAGTACCTGTTTACTTGACTGGTAATTGTGCCATTCAACCGAGCATTTGTACATACTTTAATTGATTGACAATGATATTCAATGGTTAGGTAGTCCCTTATAATTTTTTTGGGGTGGGTGGGTCAAACAATTTATTACTGCTATTAAAATGGGCATCTTATCCTGCTCAACGCGCTTTATATTTTACAACAGGTAATTTGTGTGGATTAATGTTGCTGAACAAACAGTTACTGGCATTGCTGCCAGACGAAAATCCGTGTTTTCCCTAGCCCGTTTCATGGTTCAAACACTTGTCTGGTCTCCTGTCAGAAAATAAAAGACAAATCAGCCAATTATAAAGAAAAGGAAATGCCAAGACAACCAGCTGTCCAAAGTCAATAAGGTAGAATGGATACTGTATCGGAAGTTATGAATTTGTGTTATGGTAATCCAAAGCACAAACTAAAATGTATCGATGAAGATCAGTTATGTGAATATGCTGTATGCTGGTTATGTGACTTGTATAATTAAAGATGTGTCATTTCTTATGATTTACATCACTTTGCTGGATTGCTTATATCTCTGAAAAACGGTAAATGTTGAGTGCATTGGTCAAAATAAATAGCAATTGATATATTTTTTAAACACAAGTTGGAGGAATGAGATTTGGTAAAAACAAAAGCTGAATAAAGCAAAACCTGCATCTAGTATTTTTGGGAATAAACAAGGATATATAATTTGCACCATGTAAGAACTGTTCTGTATACTATATATAGTACGGGTCTCCAGGTAAACTCTAGGCTTCCTGTGAATTAGTTAAATATTTTATTTACCTTTATTTTATTTCATGCTGGAAAAATCTGAAAATATGTACATGCCAATAATAACATAAAAAAGTCAATGAAGTTTATAACAGTTTACTGAACAAGAGTTGGTCAATGCTGTGTGCAGTATGACGATCTTTCCAATTTTGTCTAAACTTTTTTAAGTTCATGTCCCAAGACTTACAGTCATTATGGTATTAACAATGTATGCACATTCTAAGACAACCCTCAATCTCATTTAAAGCTTGCAATTCCCAATAATGAGTTGTGTAATTTATGTTAATTATGAAACAATTAATTTACAGACATTTATAATATAGATACAAAGTGTCCCCCAACTCAACCCTGAAGAAACTAATCAAAATTCTACACGTGTCCTAACGTGCATATCTACAGACTATCCCAAATCTTATCCCAAGTTTTCAAGTCTCTATCTTTAACAGTGTAAATTGAGTTGTGTAATGCAATTAAGCATGTCCAGATGAGCAGTATCACTTGATAACCAGGTTTTTGAGAATATATTGTGAAGAAATAAAACCATGTATGATCACATTACTGTACATTTTTATAAAATGACGTTCTGGTTTGATGTCAAGTAGACCATCTATTTCTTACATGACACACAAGACACAAATTTTGTTTCTGATCATGAACAAAATAATGGTGGTGACAAAGATTAATATTTTCAAAAGTAGCACTGTGATAAATAAACATCTGAAATTTATGCAATATCATAAGATTTATAAGAAATCAAATGGACAAGCTTATTAAAGAATGTAACTAGGCTGTGATCTGTTTCAGACAGTCTTTAGTAAAAGAGGAGTTACTAAGTCCTAAAATCTGTAAATACTTAATTTTTCCCTTGTTTTTTCCCCCAGTATCTCTCCAAGAGAGATGAATATACTCCCATTCCAGCATTATAATAATCAAAATACAGTTGTCACAAGCATCTGTAAATCCTTGTAGTTGCCACACATGTCCATTGGTAACAAAGTTTGACCATGGCCAGCAGCCAGTATCAGACATTCACAGACTATTTTATAAAATGAAATCTTATTCCTTTTCTCATGCTAAACTTTGCAATTGTAAAATCGAATAATTTCAAACCCATTATCTGACAAAACAACTATCGGATGGCACTGCTTTGTATGAAATGTGTCAGACTACCTTGAGCATGGCTCATTTTACTAATCCTAGTATCCCACATCGATCAACAAAGCAGGTTAAGATATAAACTACCATGCATGGGAGATGTCATTTGTACTGCTGTGCATATTGTAATACATCAAACAGAATCTCCACCATAAACTGTTAGCATTACTAATTAATGCCTCTGTGACTTTGTTTTAAATTCAAGTAATAATCCATACCACAGAAAAGTAAATAATGATGAACCAGACAAAAACAATCACCCCAAATATGTTGGATAGTGTAAATAGCCAATGAGCTAGCATTTACCAAACAAAATGACAAGAAAGACAAAGCACTATATGTACATTGAAGTCATCATAGATCTTAAATATACATAACATGCATTAACCATCATTAATAAGAAAAAGCAGCGATTATGAGGAAAACTTGATCCTACTAGGTCAAGAGTTTTCAAATGCAAATGAATAAATCAGTTCTCTTGGCTGGGATGCAACAAAACACTGAATGCAAAGCTTTGCAGGTTATGTCAAAAATGCAAAAACAAGGAGTATCACATTTTTGTAAGTTGGCCTTTGTTGACCATGTGACATGCAATGCACAGAGACCTGCCAGCTTTACAAGACCACAGTAAGTCAGTTGATATTTGCAAATTAAACCAAAGTGTACTGCTATTGTTTACTTGGAAAACATGCATTTGAAATGTTCAGAAATGTGTTCTTATGCAGCAAAGACATTATGTTGAAAAAAAAGGTTTGCAAAGTACACTTAGGTATTACTTACCCCCAGTCCAGTTTCTGAAACTGTAGTTGTAAATCCCCCAGAGCTCAATATTTTTTTGCTAAATTTTTCAACTGGACATAAGTGTTGCTTTTTTAAAATTGTCATGTGGCAACAGCAATCATATCTCCTACCATGAGACATGCTCAGATCAACACAACATAATGTCCACTCTATGTTATTGTCACCATTCCTGTTTTCTTACTTCTTCGAGAATTTAAAATTCCTTTTAAACTTCTTTGCCAATTGTTTTAACTTTCAGGTAGCTGAATGTCTCTTCATGTTCAAGAGGTTTTTGTTAGTTCAATCACATTTTTGAGAAATGCTGTAAGCAGCATCTTGATTATTCAGGCATTCTGAATGATAAACATGGGTAGATAAAAGTATTTGAGGTACTCCTGTAAAGCTGGTCTGGTTTCTAGACCAACTCTATTGAATCTAATAGCAAGTCTGGATCAGGTTCAAACCTGAGGAAGCCAATTTGACCACAATGATAATTTTGGATTTTTTAAAAAATAATCTGAAGCCTATAATTTAAAAATCATTTCAGTATATCTTATTGTCAAATTTTAAGGTTTGGTAGATCTGCACACATACACTTCTTAAAAGACAAAATTGTGGCAAAAAATAACTCTCTTGTTACTATGTTCGACAAAGTGTAAGACATGGCAGATGCGGTTATGACAGTTCAAAATACCTATCAATACATGTACCTTTTCTGCAGTGTAAGCTATTTCTTATCCAATTTTATTACTTGGCACTGGAAGCTCAACATTCTAGAAGAAAACATGTCACACAGATGCAGCATAGGAGTCTAACGTTCAAGCATGAAAATTGGTGAAAATACTTCTTTTTAATGAGATACCTATTATAAATAAATAATTGTTTCAAGACCACAAATAAATTTAGGTATTTTTTAATTTGTTTTATTAATTTTTGAGTGAAAATATGATATGTCATTTTTTACAGCTTCATTTTAGTTATTTATTAGTTTCATTATGGATTAAAATGGTTGTAAGTTTGAACATTAGCTGGAAATCTTTATTACAGTCACACTAGCCACCCCCACCACCCCTGTTCCAACAGACAGCCCCCACACCACCAATGCAAAAAAATGAAAAAACGTTTTACAGCATATCAAAGATTTTCCAAACCTGATTTGCCATTAGAGTGATATAACCTGAGTTTCGCTAACAAGATGTTTGGATAAACTTACAGAATCATAGTAATATCCTGAATTGTGGTCATAATACAGCCCTGTATTTTCATCATATACAAATCCTGTCTGCTTCATTGCTGCTTCAGCGGTGGCCTTTAGAGTCTCAGCTATGGACATACTGCCACTACCAGTATCCTTGCCCTTAGCGTCATCTGTCTTTGCATTAATATGACCAGTTCCATCTCGTGTCCAGTCTGGCAGTGAAATCTCTCCTTTAAAAAGATGTACATCTACAGCTGTATAAGGAGTGGCTACTTTTGAGCCATCCTACAAACATATAAGACCAATTAGACAACCCTCTAATATTTACATAAATTAGGCTAAAAACTATATTTATTTTCTTACAGAATAAAAAAAATGAAAATAAGCCTGAAATTTGTTATAATTTAACATTACCAAAGTTCTTGTAAGAATCTATCTGATTAGATAATTTAAGTTTAACCATGTATATTCCTTCAATTAAAAGACAAGATGAAATGAATGGTGGTAAAAACAGTGCTTTTGTTTAAAAAAATTGTAAATTAGCAAAATGTTTGGAACAGATGGTAGAAATGACAACTTCAAGGCTAGACAAATTTGATAAAATTCAACTTGCTCACTGGAAAGCTGATATTGCCCTTGGGAGAATTGAGCTTGTTAAAAAATATGACAATATTGCCACAAAAATTAAAAAAATAAATGGTTTATTTTTTACGTTAACTATTTTTGTACTATTCTTTTTACTTAAATAATTTAAGTTATGAAAAGATACATCTATGTTGACAAATATGTTGATGAGAAAAAAGGGGCTTGAATTGATAGTTAAAGAGTAGTATGTATACAGAGAAAGAAAGAAAGAAAGAAAGAAATAAAAAGAGGAAGAAGATAGAGACACAAAAAGACTCATCTCTTGAACTACCGGTAAGATTGTCAAGGAAGTGAGAAAAGTTGTAATGATTTATTTTAAATACTGGAATGGTCCGAGAACATTTTTTGTATCCATATAATTATTTGCCAAACAGCTATGTACTGGTCTCCTGTACATACCATGTAACCAATGCATGATAAACACAAGTTGTGATGATACATCAGTAAAACTTTTAAAGATATCCACATGGCTGATCATTGGATGAGCCTTTTATTTCCAAGCACACCAGTAAGAGAAATCTCACAATTTATGCTGTTAATATTTATCGCCAAGTAATCTTGAAATCAGTGACATGTATAAAACCAGCCACCTAAATTATCCTTTGAAGCAGTGGACTCAAAATTAAAAGTACAAGCCTAAGTCGATGCAAAAATATACAAAAATTGTTAGTTTTGTAAAAGTGGACAGCTAAAATGTTATAATTTGTAAATAAAGACTTTCTGAGCCAGAAGCTAATGATAAGGCTAATTAAATCAATCTCTGACTTTTGCAATCAAGCATGATTAGACCAGCAAGTGCAAAGGACAGTATAATGGCCAGCATAATGTTTAGAGAGGAACCTATGCACTCACTGCCTCTGGCTTTGTTTGGAAGTCAATGAATTCCATATACTTTTATTGCTATTAAACATATCTAACAGAAAAAGATGTGTCACATAAGAAACACATTTATTCACTCCCAAATTCCCTGACATGTTTCACAAACCACGATTTTCAGTAATTTTAGCTAAATAAGATTTTTTTTTATTAAATACATTGTCTCATAAATGCACATAGCCCATATAAACAGTAAACAGTCTTGCTTATTGCTCATTGAAAACTAGTTACTCTGGTCAGTTTATATACCTGATTGCCATATACGTCATTGCAAATAAGTCAGTCAGAAATAAACAACTGCTCTTGCACAGATTACTAGGGTGTCAAGTATCCTCTGTAGGAGAACTCATTAGGCTAATCTGCATAGGTAAAAAACCAATTCATTTGGAGCTAACTAAATCATAGAGACACAAGCTGCAGAAACAAATGTTATTACCATCCATTTCCTTGTATGATAATGTTTAAACCAGCTTATTAAAGATATTGGGCTAGTCATTCCAGAGTATAAGAATCCTTGAAAGAATCACAAACTGAACATGATCTGTACTTTACTCTCTTTCACGTTGCTTTTATTTAAGTTTGGTACTGACTTCTTTGAAGAAAAGTTCTTTGTTTTTATTGAAGATTGTAGCTGGCTTTCTTTGATGAAAGGTGCATGCTTTATTGAAGTCACTGCTAAAGGCCAGCTTTGGAGAACCAAACAAATTATTGTTTCTTATTATGGCAGCAACATCAAATAATTGTAATGCATGACTTAGACTTGACTTGACTTTTTTTTCCATTTTTTTTAGTCTGTTCTCATAACAGTCGATGCTTCAAAGGTAATGTTTTCTTTGAAATTTCAGCAAACTATTTTATCTGGGTACATTTTTAAGAAAGGAAATGGCCATTGTTTGGTTGATTGTAGTTACAGTTCTTCCCTGCCTACTGAACAGATCAACAAGTAAGATATTGTTTTTGTTGTTGTTTTTTAACATCTGTGGTAGTGGAGTGATTCTGCCTTCCACTCATGCATCATAAATTTAACAAAGGGTCAACAGACTATAGAGACGCAGGTGTTCTGGTCTGATGACAAAGATTAGTACAGAAAATGTAGGTGTTCTGAAGGATTTAATTCTGAGTGGAAAGAAAAGGAATTTTACTTACCATCCACACACAAATGTCAGTCTATATAAATATAATTATTACTAATGAGCGGCTGAAGATCAGAGAAAGATAGATTATGAGATAATGCCTCATCCGGTTGATCTCCGCTACCAGAAATGTCAACAATAAAAAAGTGGATATCTCATTACATAAAGTACTCATGTTCGATGTCAACATAAGAGGATTATGATATAACAATGCACTGTTAAGATGGTTTGTCAATATGGACAAAGAAACTGTTTATGTAACAATAGATAAATTTCAGTGCATTTTATATCTAGTTTGTGGCTTCCTTTCATGGTGCCTCTGAATTTCTCCACTCCAAACCAATGGTTGTATACACAAGTTTAAACAACCAACAATGTTGACAAAAAAAAAAAAACACCAGATGATATATTTTGCTGCCAATAAGGAAAATAAAATTGCAGCTTGTGACATTGGTGAAGCATTGCATGATCCTAGAATAAAAAATTTTACACTTCATTTTTCATATATTTAAGAAGAAAAAACTATTTTTTTTTGTGTACAAGAAACATACACATACAATTTCAGGAGCCACGCCATGATCATCTTGTATTATTCATGTGCGATCTCTTCCCCAAAATGATAATAAACATTTTACTTTCTTTTTCGTACTTTTAAGAAAGAAATTTTATTCATGTGCAAGAAAAATACATGTATGTAAAATTTTGGAAGCCACGCTGTGACCATCACACAGTATTTAAGAAACAATATACAAAGAAACCTTACCAGCTGAAAACTTAAGCAGATCATCCTTATCCACTTGTACTGACACTTCTTTACGGTTTTTGGCTGCGTGTCTATAATTATGAAGCTCAGCATTCAGTTTTTCTACCTGGCTGTGGAGTTCTTCATTATATTTGTTGACCTTTTTCAGTTGATTTTTTGCCTTGTCTAATCGGGTGTAAACTTTCTCCAAATCACACTTGTATTTTGCAAGTTCTGTCTTTAAGTCTGATATATTTTCATCCAAGGAGTTTTCCTCCGATAACTCTGCCTTCAGATCTAACAGTAGTTCATCTACTGACTTGTCATTGGCACTCATCTCTAAAAATTAAAATGACCATTGCAAACAAAAGAATTCTTGGTATATTTGTATGCTTTATATTTACAGAGGGATTCATCTTGGGGATGGAACCATTCACAAGACCAAAACAACTGTCCATTATAATAATATGTGTAAAAATGAACAACTTTAAAAGCACATGGATGCCTTAAAAATTACTATATGGTTTGGATATGACTGTCAAAATAAGGTGATTTAATTATTTACATGTTCACGAGTCTTTTATTTGCAATTTTTTGTGAATTACCAGCATGTAATTTTTTTTAAACATTTCCAATTTCATGGACATTGAAAATGACAGAAAAATCCATCATATTATGCACTGTGTACCAGTACTATACTTTGGTAAATACTGTCCAACCAATTCTATGCCAAAATGAACCCTAATAATTTTAATCAGAAAATATATCCAGCAAAATAACAAAATGTCAAGCAGAATGAAATAAACCCAACATATAAACACATATTGATGCAATCCTAATTACACTTACTAATATCTCCTTAAAAACTATATGCCTTGTCAAAAAATGTTTACATATACCGGTAATTGTATAATCACATTTCATTCTTTGTTACAAGAGCAGCACCGGAAAAATCCAAATCCTGACTCTTCAGGACAAGATGGAAACCCAGTGCAAGGTAAGTTAAGTTTACAATAAGCATGCTCAGTTGGGTAAGATTTTTTTTGCACTTAATATCTGTATGTGCATTCTGTCTATACAACATCTATCACCGTCAGGATCAGTGCCCATGGTATAGCATACAAATTTGTTTTATTTATTTTAGCGATTACAGATAATTGTGGGGACCAAACATTTAGCTCTTTATCATGTAAATAATACTGGAAGAAAGCAACACATATTTGTTTACATCACATGATGTGATCTGCAAAGACAATTTCATCAAATCAATATCAAATATTTTTTTAAAACATAAATAACCCCCATTTTAATCATGTAACTGTTGGAGTGTTCCTCCTCAATGTGAGGTTTTACAAAAGCGATTTTTGGTTCAGCCTACATGGGCACATTTATGTGCTGAAAACTGCAATAAACCCATAAAACCACAAACTTTTTATCATGTATAAAGTTCAAAAGCCACAAACTAAACACTTATTTTGTCTTTATTTTATATTATAATGAATTTCTAGGCTCTAAGATAGGATTAGGCTGATACAGATTTTAGTACTGGAAGGCCTAATATGGATCAATTCATCAGTTAAACAATATCTAGTTAGCCAAAATTATGTTCTTTCTATTGAAGTATACATCTGCATAGCTGACGTTCACACTCTTGAGCACTGTTGATCGTCTAGACTTTACACTACCTGTAGATCATTGAAGGAGAACAAAAGAATAACCTTACATAATCCTCTCCAAGCTTGTCTACAATTAATGAAAATTAGGTATACAAACGTGTTCCCACTGCTCTGTTCTGTTGTTTTAATATATTCACGATTAGGAACAAGCGGCAAGTTAATGGATAAGCATACAACAGCTACCTACAATAATAATAATAATAACACTAATAACAAACACAATCAACAGATCAAAATCTTGGGCTAATCATTTATACATTTATAGGTACCATAAAGCAGAAAGTAATGCATACAGTTCACTTATTTATTACATTTAAACAACTGCATTTATTTAACATTTTGGAACCTTATAAAATTAAAATAATAAAGACACTCAAATTTGCAGTTGGTATTTATATATGGGGACAATATAATGATAATTATGTTTTTTAATTTAAAAAAAAAAAACTATGTTTAAAGATATTTTTGTTCAGCAATTTTTCTTTCTGGGCAAGAAAATTTAAAAGTCTGGAAGAAAAGTGGGGAGAAAAAATGAATTTTTTTCCAGTCCTAAAGAGGCAACCCTGAAAACCCCAAACCTCTCATCTTAGGGGTTTTGGTGTTGAAAGACACAGTTAATTGATAAAATAGGTCATGTTAACATCTTTGTGAAAAATCTTAAAGTGCATTTAGTCTGCATCATTCAAATTATTGAGGGTCTGAAAATGGCAGTAGCATATAATCAAACAGGCAATATGACCCCCATAATTTTAGTTTGATACATAATTATTTGGTCTTAAGTAACTGTACCAGCAGTAAAAATCACATACTAAGGAAATGTTAGAGTTTGAGCCAAAACCTGTGGGCAGTAGATTACATGTAAAACTTACAGATAATAGCTAAATAAATTTAAATTCTTTTGCCTACAAACCGATGGGAGAAGGCAGTGATCATGAATGTATTTCTGATTTTTTGCTTGAATTTAAGTAATTGTACTACCTATTATTTTATCTCTGGTATCAAGTACTTGCCACCTGGAAAGATGTTGTTGTTGTTGTTGTTGTTGTAGGGTTTGACGCCATTTTTCAGCACATGATAGGCTATACATGGCAGCCAGTATTAATGGTGGAGGAAGAACCCGGGAAAACCCCGGAAAGAACCAGCTACCCTCGAGAAGCTACTGGCAAGCTATCTCACATACCCACATTGGCCAAATCCAAGACTCGAACCTACGCAGACAGAGGTGAGATGGCAGTGATCCATAATGGAGAGCGCTTTAGACCACTCAGCCACTCGAGGCCCCCCACAGAACCAAAGATTGCTGAATGACTAAACCAACTGGGATATTTGTTGGTTAGTATCCCAACCAGATTTCAACCATTCCGGTGTTGTCTCAACATTCTCTGCTATATAAATAGATTACAACAGCATTCATTGTGTTAAAGTTGGTGAAACCTCCAAAAGAAACTGCATACTAATAGAAATATCAGCTGCCATCTTCAGTTTGCCAATGTACCAATGAAGCTTCAGTCTTGAAAATACCTGTGACTTGTGACAACTTTAACAGTGGCCGAGTAAATAAAAACATTTTAACATTCTGTCTCTTAGCATCTAATGAATTTTGACTGATAAAGATTTGTGACAGCTTGCTGAAAGGGGAACTTTCTCCACATCAAAATAATGCTCAAATTACTGAAATGTATTACTATAAGTGCAAACACCATTAAAAAATTCAGGGCTACATGTGAAACTGCATTTTAGTATTGTCATAATATTTACCAATTTTAGTATGAAGCTTACAACTAGTACCTGCATAAAAAGAAATGATGTCACTTACTTTACATGTTCTATAGTGTATATCAATTTGGTCATGTAGGCACATTTACTCATCTTAAATAATAACCGTTGTTCTAAAATTTAATACCTTAACTGTCATCAAGAAACTTACAGATATAATTTCTGATCACTACTGACCTTTACAACGATGGTCAGGTACTAACTGTGCCAAGAAATGAGCATGTGGGTAGAATCATCACAATATAGGGTAGCACAAATTGTTTTCAACATGCTTAGTGTTTATTGTGATATCACAGCACACAACATTTATTCTTGTTTGTACTGAATCTTACTTTTATGTCGACCTTGTCCATAAATGTCTAAGTACTTTGAGTTTTGCCATATATGTGTTTGTACGGGCATGTAAATAATGACCTTCCAAAGGAATAAATATTTATGAGGATCCAAATAAAGTGAATAATAACTATTTAAAGGTATGTGTAACCAAATTCTAAAAATGATATCTGTTACTGAAATAGTTAAAACAAAAAGTATTCCAAGTTCAGATCGAGACACAAAATAACTATTACAGTTCAAGGCTCATGTTGTGAGCGCTTTTATGTATCATCACAGGGCCTTGTATGGTTGCTTACAATTTACTTGTCTTACATGTACTATATAATAACACAAGGTAGGACACTTCTCTCCTTTCTTGTGCGACCTATTTAAGAATCAGTGCTGATATTTAAATCTAGACCATCCCAATTTCGTGCGTGTCCATGTTTCATGTGCCATTTTTCTCATGACTTATATGAACTTGTTTTGAGATCCTGATGACATTAACTAGGTCAATATCTTTTGTCGACAGTGATATTAAGTACTGTTTATGAAATATTCTACAAAATAAAATTTAAATACGGACTACAATTCAAATCAAATAATACAAATAAATGTCTGGTTTAACTAATGCCATTTTTGCCTCAAATCTGTGGCTCTGGAGCCAGTATTAGCTATTCAAGTCAGGGCCACTGTTCACATGTTCATTTACTGGACCATTTTTTTTAAGCAGGAAACTCAAGGCAGATATTGTTGACATGGCAAAGGCAACACAAAAACTTGGTTACCATAATATACACTTCTTATACCTTGCTAGGAAAACAAGAACAAAATGGACAACTAAACAGAATGAAATTTTTTACTCAAATATTTAAATAAAAGGAAAATCTTTGTTATTTAATACATGTAACACTAAAAAAATAATCAGATAAAAATTGACGTGTAAATACAGTAATTTTTGCACTAATTTTACATGAAACAGTTCCCAAAGAACCGACAGGATTCTTGAATGTGAAACCACTTGTCATAGACTCATTTTATATTTGATACCATATATGTTGTGGACTAGACAAAACTGAAAATAAATGGTGCCAGATATTTTTTTTAACAAATGGGCTGAATTGATGCGACTGTTGGATGTTATATGACTGAAATATAAAGGGGGAGAGGGATTTTTTCAAACTTAAAAACATGTTGCACTGGACAATTATTAAGGGATGAACCATGGCGGGTTGAAGATACTACAACAGTTTTAAAGTGAGTGTTATGCATAAATAATTTATTAATTTCTTTTGTGTCTATACTCTTGTATTAACTACTAATCTACATGGATTTAGCAGATCTGTGACAAAAACTGTAACTGCAGTTCCAGGTAAGTAGCAAACAAATGTACATAAAATAAAATAAATATTATGTTTTTTATATTGTTTTCTGTAATTATGGCATGTAATACATAGATTGCTCTTTTTATGCTCAGATTACTTTGCTGCAACTTAAATTAGTAATAAATTATGCTTATTCCTCTCTTGTGGGTTGGTTTATGTGAACCTATAACAAAGCAGTTCATTGTCACATATAATACAATTTCCCTTTGATCGGGTACCTGGGTAACAGATCATTAGGATTGACAGGTAGTCGGTAGAAATTCCCCCCAAAATCTGACATCTCTATCATTGACCTGTATGAATTTTCCTAATGACTGAAAAGTGTAGTTAGATTTGATAAGGGTTATTTGTAACTGATGCACACCATATTAAGTAGTCTGAGTTTCCTCTGACCTCTGCCACCCTATTTTTGATATTTGGACATTCATGTTGGGGTGTAGGGTCAGAGACATTTCCCTATCGAAAAGTTGGAATTCGTTGATACCATTTGGTGTCGGCATGGGTTAGCCGCTTACTAGCTGGCCTAGCAAACTTGAACGACCTTTCATCGAGATATACCTGCATGAAATTGACAGGAATATGATTTATTTTCTCAGAAATTGCGATCATAGCATTCCTTCTGTCTTTAATCCGAAGACAGATGAGACGAAAGTAAATCGTTGCTGAATTTGACCTGGAGCGATCATAGCATTCCTTCTGTCTTTAATCCGAAGACAGATGAGACGAAAGCAAATCGTTGCTGAAATTTGACCTGGATCTGGCCATTTGCATTCCTAGTCACCTGATTATACAACTCTCACAACATACGTGACAATGACATCAGAGGTTATACAGTTATGTGATATCAACAATAAACGATTTCTAGTGTTGCTGTAGGAAAATAAATCTAACATATAAATGAAAGTCACGTAATTTTTATAGAAAACTTAAAAAACATAAACTTATCAAATTATTTATTGTGAAAACAACGACCAAAAATCTGTAAATGTTGCAGCAAGCTGAAGAAAACCAGATTCACTATGCAGAAAGCACATGTCACTGTGGTTTTCATGTGACACCAAAAAAAATATCGTTGACACGTGCTCTGTACTTCTTGAAAATGGTTTTCTCCACCCTGCTGCAATACCGACAGATTTCTGGTCGTTGTTCTCAGAATAAATATGTTGAGAATTAAGTGTGCATTATATTTATTTACAAACATTAAGTAACTCCTATAAAATATGTCCAAATTCTATGTACAACAACTTTGGAAATGTGTTTATTGTCGATATCACGTGACTATATGACCTCTGATATAAATGACATGTTGGTTGTGATATGTGTGTAGTCACGTGACTAGGGATGCAAATGGCCAGATTCAGGTCAAATTTCAGCAACTAATTTCATCTCATATGTCAGCGGATTAAAGATGTGACGAATGCTATGCTCATGATTTTTGAGAAAATATATCATATTTTTATCTATTTCATGCAGGTATATCTCAATGAAAGGCCATCCAAGTTTTCTGGGCCGGCTACTAAGTGGCTACCCCATGCTGACACCAAATGGTGTCAATGAATTCCAACTTTTCGATAGGGAATTGACTCTGACCCTACACCCCAACATAAATATCCAAATATCAAAAATGGGGTGACATAAACTGAGGGTTAGAGAAAACTCAGACTACATAAGAGCAACACAAACTCCATTTGGAAAGTCTTCAATGTACTCACTGGAGGAACACACAATGATCAGACAAATAAAATTCACTCACTTCTGGTAAATGACACCATAGTCACTGACGACATTGACAATGCAAATGTTTTCAATGATTTTTTCACCAACATTACCACAAAGTTAAAAGCACCAGTGATAGAAAACAACTTTAATAAACTGAAAAAGTTCTGCAGCAACAAAATCTCTAAGAAGGTATGTTTCTCTATCCCACCAGTATAAAAAAAACTTTGTTAAAAAATATCTCAGTGAACTTGATACCAAGAAAGCTACAGGACTTGATCAGATTGGTCCATGACTCATTAAATCTTCTGCCTCTGCTATTGGAGATAGCATAACATTCATAATCAATTTAAGTATTGCAACCTCATCTGTCTCCAGAATATGGAAAACTGCAAAAGTAACTCCTATTCACAAATCTGGTTCTAAGGATGACGCTGATAACTATCAACCAATCTCGATACAGTGTACTACCAAACTTGTCAAAATTGATTGAAAAACATGTCCATGACTCATTCAAGTCATAGTTAACCAAACACTTGCTGTTACACCCTAATCAATCAGGCTTTAGACAGAAACATTCCTGTGAGACTGCCTTGATCTCCCTGACTGATAATTGGCTCCAAGCACTTGACCAAGGTAGAATAATAGGATCTGTATTTGTAGATATCAGGAAAGCTTTTGACATGGTGGATCATGAAATCCTTTTGAAGAAACTGAAAATCTACCAATGTGATGAAAGAACAATTAGATGGTTTACTTCTTAAGTGAGAGAACACAACATGTTTACATAAATAATGTTCTGTCTGAACCTGGAACAATTTGATATGGAGTACTACAAGGGTCAATTCTAGGTCCATTACTATTTATATTATTTATTAATGACCTACCACTTTTACTAAGGGACTCAATATCATCTACAGATCTCTATGCAGATGACACAACATTGTCAGACATCCAAAACACAAAGCATGAACTTGACATTTCTTTACAGAATACACTAAACAAACTGGAAAACTGGTGCACATGCAATGGCATGGTGGTAAATACTGGTAAAACTAAAATATTACTTATGTCAGCATGGCAAAAAAGGACAAATCTTAATAATGATGAACTATGTCTGACGTGGAAGGATAAAAATTTGCAAATGGTCTGTCACGATAGACTACTTGGTGTTCTGGTAGATAATAACCTATCATGGGATGGACATATCATACATATCTAAAAAAGTCTATTCATGTTTATGGCTTCTGAGTAGGATAAGACATTTTCTCAATGAAAGGCACAGAAAACTATTTTTTAACAGTTACATACAACCCTATTTAGACTACTGTAATACAGTTTGGGGTAATTCAAATGATAAAAACATAGCAAAGCTGGCACATCTTCAGAAAAGAGCATTAGGGCTAATATCAATCCAGAAAGAAAGCAAGGAAAATTTAGCTGGTAAGTTAAAAATATTACCTATTAAAGACCGAATCTGTTTGAGAAAAGCCAATTTAATGCACAGGATATCCCATAATAGTGCTCCTGAATATTTACAATCACTATTCCAATACAGGCTACCTGGTAATACTCCCCACCGGCAATCCATGTCTACCAAACAGTATAAAATTCCCAAACCAAATAAGGAGTTATTTAAAAACAAGTTTCGAATACTCTAGAACTCTGCTCTGGAATAGTATTCCAGTTGAGATTCAAAATGCCCACTCTATTTCCTTCTTCCAAATCCAATATATCCAGTGGCCTCAGAGATGCAGCTAAAATAAATTCCTTTGTATGAGGGCCTCAAGGTAGGGTAGATTAGTTCTTAGCTAATTGTGTTACCCTCTTTAAATAAGGTCATTATTATTATTATTATTATTATTATTATTAAGTGATGCTGAACTTCAGAACTTATGGGAAGAAATGCAGTCATATTTTTCTCAAGGTGTCAATCTGTATCTAATCGGACCTGGGACGAATATGTAGCAAAGTTTTACTTGGCCCTGCAAGTACCCCAGAGAGGAAGAAAGGACAAGTGGTTTTCCCCTAGCCTTGAATAGCTTGTTTAAGTATATAACACGTTAAATATTGCTATTGTATATTTTGAAACATGCACAAACCCAAAAATATGAAAACATAATATTATTAAACACTAACCAAATATGTAAGTGCGTTTACCTTTTAATTCTACATAGAGACCTGTGTTGATGTATAATTGTATTTCTACACTATTCATCCCATTCAAAATCTTGAGTCATTCCGTTGAACAAGGCAATTTGAAAATCAACCGTTACTATAATCCTTCCCTACTATTGTTAGTATGCCATCTTTTAAGCAAAAATAATAAGAATCGTGAATTAAAATTTTGAATGAAACAGGTTGTACTGCTGTATCAATTTGAGATCTCCTCATCTGCAACCGTCTGCTAGCAATTAGTACTTACTTTGCCTTCAAGGGGGCGCACTGACCATATGTGGATACTTTATTATCTATACATTTTCTGACAGTAATTACAACCCCAAAGGAATCTATAACCAATGATCTGATTTAAGTTTCAACAAATATAGTATTATATCTCTTTCATTTAGGTAGAAATGTTAAACAAGGTTTAGTTTATTAACTTTTTATAATCTATGTACTTTAAATCTTCCTCCTTGGACATATGGTCCCTAAATCATGTGACTTTGTATTAAAAATGGCCGATAGTAAGAAGGTTAAGGAAGTTCAGATTGACAATTATATTCGATGTTATTTGTACAAATTTCGTAAAGAACTGAATACAGATCTTATTCGAAACATACATCAAAGTCTAATACATTGTATTATCGTACTTGAGCTCATTGATGGGTCTGTAAATCTGATTAACCTCGTCGATCAAGATAAAGAGCTTGAGTCGCTGCATGCAGTCCATAGGTTCGTATCAAAGTCGACCAAATCATCAAACGTAGACCTGAGACCCCATATTCCTTACATTTATAGTTATTCAGTATGGTGATTTATACAATATCTGAAAACTTAGACTCGATGCGATCAACGATCATGGAGATATTTAAGTTTAAATGTACATGCCAAAATTGTCCCTTTAGACCACGTACAGTGTTGACAGTTTCCGTGACTCGAGCCCGTGTGGCGATACTGGAGGAAATCCGCATTGCGTGGGAAAGAGTTGTGCTATTGGGGTTAATTCAAAGGAAATATGTGTCTTTTGGATTTGGTTAATTTTCGGTGATGTTTTGAAAAGTGAAAAATTAAATTGCTGGTTTTAATGGCAGTTATTTAACAGTAATAAATATTTGTATTGCAACATTGTTGTCTAGTTACCCGTATTAATTAGAATTAATTACTGTGTGCTCATAAAAAGTCATGGTCATAATACAAGGTGTTATTTCCAAGAAGGTGCAAAAAAGTGAAGTTTAGCATAGCATGACACGCTTGTTGCTTAAAGATGCAATGAAAAATAATATAATCACAAATTATCACTATTCTCAGTTTTTCACTGTATAATTTAGTACTAAATATTTCACAAGGATTTATGTTGGTAACCCAACAATATATGCATAATGGTATGAGTTACTACATGAAGAGAGAAAAAAGTATTGAAACTCCTATTAATACTTAAAATTAAGCTTAAAAGCAAGGAGTCCTGGATCATAACTTTCAAGATCCTGAAACACCAATCCACGTCAATCAAGATGCATAGTATGCTGATCTGCTGGGTGAGACAAAAATGGAAATTACTCGCACTTAATCTTTGTACTGTAGATGCTTGCAATTCCAATTATAAACTCTTAAGTGTCAGTGTGATATCTGCTGATACATTTCACTTGTGTTTCCCAGTAAGGAAAAGAACCAAAAACATCCTTGAGAAAGAAATGAGCTATTCAACAGGAATACAGCAAAAACAAACGAAAACAATGTTTTAAAAATAGTTGGAATATAAAAATCCCTTGGATTCTCAATGATTTCCTGAATAAGATAGTCTGTAGCAAAGCTTTTTTAGATCATTATATAGGCCTGTAGTTAAAACCCCAATCTGAGCCTAGTTCTGATGAAAAGTCTATGGATGAGGATCCTGATTCTAATTCCAATTATGATTCAGACTGGCTGTCAACTTCAGATTCTAATGTCCAGCTTCATGATACAGAATGTATTCATCTGCTTCCAATCTACAGTTAGCACATACATCTATAAGCAGGGCAGATACAAGGTGAAATTGTGTGCATTTGTAATAGGCAGAATGAAGGGAATCTTGGAATAACTCTATGCTGCTTTTGTGTACAGTATGATATTAGTGAAACAACATGTTGTCTAAAACAGACAGCTAATGGAAAGGACTACTACCATGTGCTATAGAAATGAACTTCAGCTAGTCCAAACTATAGCAGTTATTAAAATACCAAAAATGAATTTTGCCAAAATAGATAATGCTAACTTCCAAAAGACAGTGCAATGAATGAATTATAAAAAAAAAAAATTTAAATGAGGGAGTTATTGGTTTTTTTTCAGTTTACCTCTGAAATGAAAGCAGTGAAATTACCACAGACTTTAGAAATTCTGTCACTGTATTAAATAATATCAAAATATTGGAGAAAAAAATGACATAAAAATTAAAATCCTATATAGATGTATGGTCAAGGTCAGAACCAGTATGGCCACCACAATATTCATCTTGAAAAGGTCATTGTTGCTACTCATCATGAACAAAAAGTAATATTGCTTTGGGGTTTATACCCGAAGACTTCTTTTGCCATCTAGTTTATCCTAGATGAAAATAGTGTTGATCTGATATCCAATATGGTAGACACAGTGGCCATCTTGAAAATCTTGTTATTGGTAATCCTCCTGAATGAAAAATGGGGTTTTCACTGAAGACATCTTATAATGTCTAGTTCATTCAAAATGAAAATGGCATTGCCCTGGTGTCCAGTATAGCCACCTCTGCAGCCATCTTTAAAATATTTGTATTACTTCTATTGAATGGATGGATGTATCATCAATTCAACATAGGGGTTTTTACTAAACAATTGGTCCTCATGGTAACGTTTATACATTCAGTATGCCTGCCACAGTGGCCATCTTTAAAAAAGTTTCCCATGATTTCTTCAGAATGGATATCCATATCAGCAGTGGTTTTCACTGAAAGACTTCTTATGAGGTTTCGTTGGCCAAAATGAAAATGGTACTGATCTAACTTCTATTATGCCTGTCACAATGGCGAGATTGAAAATTTTATTATCACTATTTCTACTACATGTATATCAACAGTGTGCTTTTACCAAAAAACCTGTTACGATGTTTATATATAGTTTGTGCTAAATAGTGTTATTTAAATTTAATTTGTATTGAGGGTAGGAGTTGGCCTATATGTCTAATATCATGGAGGGTAAATATGTTTACTAGGTTGGAGTTCTAGATAGAGGCTTGATTCTGACATTAGACATTTCTGGAAACAAATTTTGTTTCAGTTTGATGGAGAATATTTTCCATTGTAAATGACAGGTTGAGTATACCAGTATGTCATAAGTTATGTGACAGTAGAGCCTTGATTCTGACCTTAGAATTTTCTAGAAACAAATTGTGTTTACAGTTCGGTGGAAAATTCCATTCTAAATGACCTAGATCCAGGGCATTATGTTTTGTTGCAAACAGGTAAGTTTGAATTAATATTATTTCTTCCATATCTTAACATCAGTCATAGACAAATTATACCTCGCTGTGTTCAGATGAGTTTATTTAATTTATTTATTTGAATCATTCATTGGAATTACAAAATGCTCCTTGATTTAGGACTAAATCAATATTCTGGGATAACCACTCCGGTGGTCTAGTCGTTAGAGCATCCGCCTTGGATGCAGGAGGTCGTGGGTTCAATCTCCGGCTGAGTCATACCAGAGACTTACAAAAATGGTACTAACAGCTGCCTCGCTTGGCATTCAGCATTAAGAGGTCAGTGTTAGGACTGGTCATCCTGGTGTCAGGATATGTGACTGGATGGGACATCATGCTACATGTCTGCGGCATGATGCCCCAGTGCTAGACATCACTATAAACTGCCACACTGCAGATATCGTAGTGACATGACTAAAAAATTGTTAAAGCTACGTTAAAAATCAAAATCACATCACATCACAATATTCTGGGATTATTGTTAACTCATTCAAGGACATTTTGGATTATAGCATTGTGTTAAATCAAGATGGTTGGTACATTAGCACATTTGAGACTACTGGCACATCAGCACATTCAAAATTGGAATTCATTTAGAACACCACTTGAATTCATTAGGAATACTCTATACTTTTTGGACCTGTGATAGAACTTTTGGGACTATTTAGGATTAAATTTACAATACTGTTAAATTCTATTTAAATTTTCACTTTGTATTTTGGGGAAATAAATTAGTTTTTGAATTTTTTTAAATTTGTTAGTTTTCTCTTTTATTTTAGTCAGTTTAAGATCATAGAGTTGTAACAACAGAAATAATGCTAATCTGAAATGAAATATGGTCAGACTCACCATGGCAACCATTTGGAAAATCTTGTTATTGTTACTCATCCAAAACAGAAAGTCATATCGACATGTGGTTTCCACCAGGAGTCTTCTTATGATGTCTTGTTGGTTCAAGCTGGCATCATAAATGTCCACACATCAGCTAATTTGAAAATCTTGGTATAGCTGAAGAATATCAAAGATGCTTTCAACATTTGGCAGTTAAAAGGAAGAAATGTTCTTATCTTGAATTCCTGGAAATTCTTTTTAGTCTATAGTTTTGTTTTCTTGAAAATAGTTCAGAGTTTTGGATGAAAGAACTTGAGCAAGTCATTCTATTTTGAAGCCACATCCATCCCTTATTTTAATACTATTCTGGTTTTCAATGGACAACTGTAGTCATATGCATTTACAACAAGAAAGAGAGAAAAATGTCCTTATAGGACCTTTGATTGCTTGATACAGGTTACCTTGAAGGCAGATTGACTTTATAAAAGACAAATTGTCATTTATTATATTGGCATATTTATACGTTATTTAATAAAATATATGTCAAAGAGTCTAAGTCCTGTTTAAATGATTTTGTATAAAATATTCCTTGATCTCATGAAAATTAATTGTTGTCTTTCCTATGACTTCAAAGAACAAATACTTATAAAATTTATAATAACTAATGTATATACTTGGGTTTAGTTCAGATCCAACTACAAAGTATGTAGACCCTGACATATCATTACATAATGTTCCATTTGTTATTTTAATTAGTCCTAACAAACTGCATTGACTTAGATCTGCTAAAACAAATATATGACAGCACATTTGGGTTTATGCAGTTTTTTCTACAGATTAGTCGGAACAATCTGCATAGAACTAGGTCTGCCAGTACATTATATGACAGCATATAAGTGTGTATGTTGTATGTTCTACTGATTACACTTTTTAAAAAAAGTGCATACATGTATATACATCATATGATATCTTATACATTATGCGACCACATAGCTGTGTCTATGCTGTTTATAGTTGGATGTGAGTGATACGTGACAGTAAATCATATGATTTTGTCCATTTCACCTAATTTTATAATTATGCAATTTCAGTATTCTGCTAAGGAATGAGGGAGAATCTCTCAGTCAAAGCACAAGAGGTGAATTCAGGTTCTGTGCCGTGACGACAAACTTTGACCTGCAAGTGTATACAATCAAAGAAAATCATCTTCTAGCCTCTGCAGAAGGAAATTTAGCAGATCTTTTGCAAGGAAGTAACAGTAAGCTAAATTAAAATTGTATCAAATGCATTCAACAACAAATTGTATCAAATAAATTTTAGACATATGGTATCAAATACATTCTAGACAAATTGTCTAAAATACATTCAACAACAAATTGTATCAAATACAGTCTAGACAAATTGTATCAAATAAACTCTAGACAAATTGTATCAAATACATTTTAGACAAATTGTATCAAAATACATTCTAGACAAATTGTATCAAATACACTTTAGACAAATTGTATCAAATACACACTAGACAAATTGTATCAAATACACTAGACAAATTGTATCAAATAAATTCTAGACAAATTGTATCAAATACATTCTAGACAAATTGTATCAAATACATTCTAGACAAATTGTATCAAATACACTCTAGACAAATTGTATCAAATACACTAGACAAATTGTATCAAATAAATTCTAGACAAATTGTATCAAATAAATTCTAGACAAATTGTATCAAATACATTCTAGACAAATTGTATCAAATACACTCTAGACAAATTGTATCAAATACACTCTAGACAAATTGTATCAAATACACTAGACAAATTGTATCAAATACATTTTAGACAAATTGTATCAAATACACTCTAGACAAATTGTATCAAATACACTCTAGACAAATTGTATCAAATACACTAGACAAATTGTGTCAAATAAATTCTAGACAAATCGTATAAAATACATTCTAGACAAATTGTATCAAATACAATCTAGACAAATTGTATCAAATACAATCTAGACAAATTGTATCAAATACATTCTAGACAAATTGTATCAAATACATTCTAGACAAATTGTATCAAATACACTCTAGACAAATTGTATCAAATACACTAGACAAACTGTATCAAATAAATTCTAGACAAATTGTATCAAATACACTCCAGACAAATTGTATCAAATACATTCTAGACAAATTGTATCAAATACACACTAGACAAATTGTATCAAATACACTAGACAAATTGTATCAAATAAATTCTAGACAAATTGTATTAAATACACTCTAGACAAATTGTATCAAATACACACTAGACAAATTGTATCAAATACACTCTAGACAAATTGTATCAAATACACACTAGACAAATTGTATCAAATACACTCTAGACAAATTGTATCAAATACACTCTAGACAAATTGTATCAAATACATTCTAGACAAATTGTATCAAATACATTTTAGACAAATTGTATCAAATACACTCTAGACAAATTGTATCAAATACACTCTAGACAAATTGTATCAAATACACTAGACAAATTGTATCAAATACACTAGACAAATTGTATCAAATAAATTCTAGACAAATCATATAAAATACATTCTAGACAAATTGTATCAAATACATTCTAGACAAATTGTATCAAATACAATCTAGACAAATTGTATCAAATACATTCTAGACAAATTGTATCAAATACATTCTAGACAAATTGTATCAAATACACTCTAGACAAATTGTATCAAATACACTAGACAAACTGTATCAAATAAATTCTAGACAAATTGTATCAAATACACTCCAGACAAATTGTATCAAATACATTCTAGACAAATTGTATCAAATACATTCTAGACAAATTGTATCAAATACACACTAGACAAATTGTATCAAATACACTCCAGACAAATTGTATCAAATACACTCCAGACAAATTGTATCAAATACACACTAGACAAATTGTATCAAATACACACTAGACAAATTGTATCAAATACATTCTACACAAATAAAAATTCATGTTCTTAAGTATTTAGAGGAGCATATTGCTCTGACATACAAACATTCCTGTAATGAATAAGTCTGGACAAGAGGAGATATTTTCTTGTCATGATAAATATAATTTGCAAATTGCAGATTGTTGTTAATATTATTTTGAAGTAATGTTGTTATGGTTGAAACATACTAGCCTCAAATTTATTTCTGTCCAGTGTCCATTTTTTCTGTTTTTTTTCTAACATCAAAAAAATACTGTACTATTTCTTTTAAGTTTAGCTCATCTGGCCATAGAGCTGCTAGAATGGCCTGTCATCCATTTGTCAGGCCATAGAGCTTATAGAATGGCCTGTCATCCATTTGTCAGGCCATAGAGCTTATAGAATGGCCTGTCATCCATTTGTCAGGCCGTAGAGCTTATAGAATGGCCTGTCGTCCATTTGTCAGGCCATAGAGCTTATAGAATGGCCTGTCATCCATTTGTCAGGCCATAGAGCTTATAGAATGGCCTGTCATCCATTTGTCAGGCCATAGAGCTTATAGAATGGCTGTCGTCCATTTGTCAGGCCATAAATCTTACAGAATGGTCTGTCGTCCATTTGTCCACCAATAATTGTTTGATGCCACACTGATGGAGTCCATATTTCTGGTCTGATTTCAATCAGACTTGGAATTCTGATCATCAGAGTCATGGATGAATTAGATAATGAGTAAGATCCATGCATATTAATGAGGTGATTTTGCATCTGTGTGGCTTAATTTGTTACCACTCCTTAGAGCAAATTCTGGTTAAACTTGGATTATATGCTTATGTTATTAAGATCTAAAATAAGTTCGATATTCAGTAAAATCCATGTATATTGATTAGGTGATCTTACATCTGATTGGCTAAGCTTTTACCACTCTGGAGGCCATATATCTGATCCAGTGTTAATCAAACTTTGAATATGAGTTTATATTATTAAAATCTCAGACAAATTTGATGAGAATCAGGACCCATGCACATTAATGAGGTGATCCTGCACCTGATTGGCTAACCTTTTTTTATTCTGTGAATATGTTATCCAGTCATAATACCTTAGGTGAAGTACTACTACCTTGCAAATCCTGCCCACCCAGGTTAAAAACTTTTAGCTAGAAAGCTAAAAAAATACCTGGTTAGCGGTCATGCAGAGTGATCTCCCCTTGGTACAGGGATTGGCACCAGATCCCATTGATATCCCAGTTGCTCCTACCACTTACGCTGGGTAGCATGCTGTTGCCAAGAGGGGCCTCTCAAAATCCTCAACCAACTTTCTGGAAGTTCTGCACTAATAAGTTGGAGGAGTCAAAGGGAAGTAATTCTATCTGTCCAAACTATTCTATCTTCCTGTGATGAGAAAGGTCTGCCTTTACAAATAAATCACATTGCCATCGCTTGATAGTATTTACGTACTTGAACAGGTAGCTTATGCGATTTCGCAATAGTTCTGGTTTTAATTTTAATTTATATGTGCGTGCAAGTCTGTAGTGGGCTATAGAAATTTCCTAACATGTGAATAATTTCCGCTATGAGCAGATACATACAGGTTTCTGTACCAATGCACTTAGCATCAGAGTGCCATGCTTCACTGAATTTGCCTTTACAGGCTGTCATTAAGAGCCTTTCAACAGTTAGTATTATGAATCGATATTATATATTGACACTTCATTGCCTGCATTAGTGCCTCTGCTAGCACTTCATAGTTGTATACATAGCACATTATTAATTTTACTGCATAGAACATCATTGGGCCTATTCCTAACAATTATTTTGTCTTATAATGGATAATGTAGCACTTGCATTGTATGGTGCTTCAGTTCCTTTTTGATGTTCAGGCTTTTGTTTTTAAAATAGAAAACTTGTTTATGTATTGGTATAGCTTCCTCTCTGGTCCAATAAGTATATATCATTTGACTTAGCAGCATCCAGCTCATGCAGTGTCACTATATGCAACACTTGAGTAATTTGTATCTGTATAGTCATCTAAACAATTGGTCTTCCTATGGGAAAGCTGTTACTAGAATTGATTTTTTGCTTTCTAGTTTGTAAGTACTATAAGCAATGCTTTAGTGATTCTACCTGGACAGGCAATCAAATTCACATGCCTATAGGTCATTTATGACTCAGATTGTTAATCTAGCATCTGCTTCTAATGATCAGTACTGTGGATAATTTTCTACCTGTATAGGTCGCATGTACCCCTCAAAAGTTGTTTCTTGTAGTGGGTAACCCAGCATGATTTCTTGCAAGTTTAAAGTAGAGCACTCACTCCACTAAGTGTATATAGTGTCTGCTCCATTTTTTCAGCTTCGGCTGATGTTATTCACTTGGTCAAAAACACAGTGTAAGTATTGAACTTGCCAGGTCTGTAATTTGTACTCATACAGATGGTAGTATTGTTTTAAACATTAAAGTGACCACCGTTTGCATTAGTGACCTACTAATATGCAAACTTTGACACATAAAACCACAAATTTAAGTACCCACAAAATGCATTTTAAAAATACAAAACCACGAAAATTGAGCCCAACAAAAATAAATGATACTACAGTATATTAACAGATTAAACACGATTTTACAGATTACTCTACTTTCATTCTCAATCTCTTGTCAAGAAGAACATCTTGGACCTTGTACCCTTTCAAGATTTGGTCAGCTAGACCTGGACTTTATTTTCAAGTAAGAAGAATGTGTTCCTTGGGAAAGAGATTTGAATTCATGCTATGGGAATTTTTGGGTATATTACATGCCTCATTGGAGTAGTCTTTCTGCTAGAGTTTTCATTCACCAGACAAGTTTTGCTCAGTACAGCAGCAGATGTTTTAGTCCTTGGTCACTTTATTAGGCTTGCATAGCAATGATAACATGGTCCAGTTGGCAGAGGCGTAGCTATGATATTTTGCGCCTGGGGACGAACTATAAAATTGGCGCCCCAGCCTCCTCCCTGTCTAATCACATTTTTGAATATTACCCTTGTTTACTTATTATAATGTAACGTTGTAAGCCTCATTTTGGCGCCCCTGTACCTTGGCGCCCGGGGACATATGTACCCCCCTCCCCCCCCAGCTACGCCTCTGCCAGTTGGAGACTGAACCTTGACAGTTGGACCAACTATCTCATTTGGAAGCCATTCGAGGTTGCATTGTGATGGCACTTATATTTGCATCAGTAATACCTCTGCAAACACATCCTCTGGTAATTACGATCACTATGGATGCAAGCACAGAGGGACAGGGGAGCAAGTCTCCTACCATTTTGGACTGACATAGTAGCATGGCACTCTCAGTGTCATTGTCCACATCGTCAAAATGGGGTGGGGCTGTCTTATGTTGGATGCTATGATTAATGCCAACAGTCCCAGCCTTTGTCCCACGTGATGCTATGATTAATGCCAACAGTCCCAGCCTTTGTCCCACGTGATGCTATGATTAATGCCAACAGTCCCAGCCTTTGTCCCACGTGATGCTATGATTAATGCCAACAGTCCCAGCCTTTGTCCCACGTGATGCTATGATTAATGCCAACAGTCCCAGCCTTTGTCCCACCTATCCTGAGTCTGAAGGCCTGGTTAGTTGCTGTTTCCTATACATTGGAATGGCCAAATGTATACAAACTAAACACATTGGATTCTGAATGTGATACAGGAACCAAAGTATATCAGTGTATCTTCATCTTGATTGCTCTACTGAAATATGGAATAGAGGACCAACCGGTCAATATAGGAAGGCAAAGGAATATAATCTCAGTGGTTCACACCAGAGTACTTTACTCTAGTGGAGACATACATACCGCAATAGCTAACTTTATAGGCTCTTCGATGAGAAATATTTAGCACACCCATTGCAGTTAATCTGACCATTCCATGATCATTGGACACTGTGATATAGAAGAGAGGATATCACATGAATTAATGACCTGTCAGATCTTCTATTCTTTGGATTTCACCTGGCCAATGGCACTAGACCCATGCCCAGTTGGACCTTTCATGTTAATTAACCTGACTGAACAAGACACCATTTGAACTGCTCTCAAGAGCTTAATTAGTTCACCTATCATACAAGTCCTGCCTCCTCACTACTTAGGCATTTGGCAGGCAAAATCAGCATTATATTTCTTGCTGGACCCATCTACATACAGTTCCAACATGATGGATCAATATCGCTCATGAAGGCCCCCCCCCCCCACTTGTAAGGGCATCATTGACTCACCTTTCATACAAGACCTGCTTCCTTGTTTGCATTAGTAATGGCAGACAGAAACAATAAAACAAATCTGTTTGTGAACCCGAATTACATGCAGTTCAGACAAGACTGGTCAGTTTCACTCATGATGGTACCTACTTTCATTGCAAAGAGCAGGCTCCCATTCATGAATAACCAGACTTTTGCAATGAAATCACTGTCTACTCTGGACACTTAAGCTCAAGACCACCTACAAGATCCAGTACGAGCTTTGAAATGGTATCTTAAAATAACATTAGCCGAGTCCAAGACTCAAACCCACGCAGACAGAGGTGAGATGGCATTGATCCATAACAGAGAGCACTTTAGACCACTTGGCCATTATGTAGTCAGATGCATTTACAACTAGGAAGAGAGAGAAAAATGCCCTCTGTGAAGTTTGCTTGATAATGTAGTCCTTATGTGGCTTTGGGAATAGCAGGGACTCAATACAGTGGGTCCTTCTTATGTTGGTCAATAGCAGATCCTGTTCCCTGGGACATGTGTACTTCTTGCTGCCTTGGAAAAACTGAACAATTTCTATCTCTGTCTTAGATTCAACAGTGCTGGACATTATCAAGAGATTTCAGCTAACATTATTCTAGTCACTGCAAAATCCTATATTACGTGATAACTGATAACAAACTGTGTTCCATCTAATTTGCTCTTAAGTCCATATGATTTCACTGTTAGGTGATGAAATAAACAGAGTTCCTTCTATCGGAACTTAAATTTTTGCTGGTTTTACTATTAATCGTGTGGCCGAGTGGTCTAGAGCGCTCTCCGTTACAGATCACTGCCATCTCATCTCTGTCTGCATGGGCTCGAGTCTTGGATTCGGCCAATGTGGGTATGTGAGAAAGCTTGCCAGTAGCTTCTTGTGGGTCGGTGGTTCTTTCCGGGGATTTCCCGGGTTCTTCCTCCACCATTAATACTGGCCGCCATGTACAGCCTATCATGTGCTGAAAATGGCATTAAACCCTACAACAACAACAACTTTTAATTGTTTTAATGAACCTAATTTGCATTTACAGTATGTAACTGAGCATCTATCAGTGACCTTCACTATCTGGTGATTGGATAATGCAATCTGGGCTAAAAAGTGTACTGTTGGCTATTGTTCATTGATACATGGATGGCAGCAGATAGCTGGAATGATTAGCAGCTGCATGACCTGCATGGTTGGAAAGGTGTGTCTACAGAGCTTAAGTGTACCTGCATGGTTGGCAATGTGTGTCTACAGAGCTTAAGTGTACCTGCATGGTTGGCAAGGTGTGTCTACAGAGCTTAAGTGTACCTGCATGGTTGGCAATGTGTGTCTACAGAGCTTAAGTGTACCTGCATGGTTGGCAATGTGTGTCTACATAGCTTAAGTGTACCTGCATGGTTGGCAATGTGTGTCTACAGAGCTTAAGTGTACCTGCATGGTTGGCAAGGTGTGTCTACAGAGCTTAAGTGTACCTGCATGGTTGGCAAGGTGTGTCTACAGAGCTTAAGTGTACCTGCATGGTTGGCAAGGCGTGTCTACATAGCTTAAGTGTACCTGCATGGTTTGCAAAGACAATGTGTGTCTTCAGAGCTTAAGTGTACATGCATGGTTGGCAAGGTGTGTCTTCAGAGCTTAAGTGACTGAACTGCTGGAGTCGTTTTAGGGCTAAATATTTTTTGACTGCCCTGTGTAATGTTACCAAAGTCAACAGCTTCCATGGGCTGATTACAGTGGTGGCTCATTATAGATATTGGTAATTTGGGGTATGCTTTAGTCTGTCAGAAATGCAGTATCTGTAATTGACTGAATAAAATAGTGACAATCAGAGATAAATGGAGATTGAAAAGCACCTTCCAATCATGTCAACTTAAGCACAGTGACTTTGACACAGCAGATAGATGTAGAAAAATCATTTTTTCAATTTTTTTTATATATTTGAAGTGTATATAATTTTGGTAATGTGGTCCATAGTGTGTGTCATATAGGGAACTGCATTACGGTACAATGAAGGGTGTTATAACAAAAATGGGCTATATAAAATTTTTATCAGTGAAATGTAACCAGACTTAAGGGATATCAATTTCCATTATAATTTCAGGATTTAAATGTTAAAATTTCGAGGTTACATTGCATTAAACAAGCAAAACATTTACAGTTACCTTGTATATGTTGAACACACAGTACAGTTATTATAATGATTTTGTATTTGATCATATATTGTTGATGTTTTCTTTGGAAAATCTATTTTTTATTAATTTGTTTTTTGCAGAAATAGAGAGTGCTGAGCTTCAGAGTTTTATAGGAGATCACATCAGTGTCACAATTAACAAGAAAATACTTCTGACTGTATTCATCCAAAACGTAGGCCTAAAATTTACATCTTGTATAGACCTGCCAGAAGTGCAAGGAGAGACAACCATTGTACAATTTGTATCCGATTTAGTTGTAATACTGCACAGAGAAGAATCAAAATTATGTATCCTTTGTTTGTAAGATGAAAATATGCTTATTTGAATGTGATTCTTAGATAAAATGAAGTATAAAGACTGTACATTTCACTTTGCTTAGCTAAAATAAACGGAAAACAATCTTGGAGAGTTGGGTAGTGTAGTGGTAACAGACATGCTTTGGACCTGGGTTTTGATGGAATTTCAATGTAAGGTGCTTGGACATTGTTTGTTCATTTCTCTTGAACTGCATTTCAGATTTCATCCTTATTAATGGCAAAGCTTCTTGGGCACTATTTTTGTCATGAACTGCAGTAAGATGTCATCCTTGCTAATGTCAAAGCTTCTTGGACTGTTAATTTGTCATGAACTGCCTGTAAGATGTCATCCTTATTAATGTCTAGGCTTCATGGACACTGATAATTTAAAATGAACTGCCTGTTAGATGTCATCCTTACTACTGTCAAGGCTTCTTGAACACTGTTAATTTGTCATGAACTGCCAGTAAGATGTCATCCTTATTAATGTCAAAGCTTCTTGGACACTTTTAATTTGTCATGAACCGCCTGTACGATGTCATTCTTATTAATGGCAAACTTCTTGGACACTGTTAATTTGTCATGAACTGTCTGTAAGATTTTATCCTTAATAATGTCCAGGCTTCACGGACACTGTTAATTTGTCATGAACTGCCTGTCAGGTGCCATCTTTACTAATGTCAAAGCTTTATCGACATTGTTAATTTGTCATAACTGCCTGTAAAATGTCATCTTTATTAATGTCCAGGCTTCATGGACACAGATAATTTGTCATAAACTGTCTGCCAGGTGCCATCTTTACTAATGTCAAAGCTTTATATGCATTGTTAATTTGTTATGAACTGCCTGTCAGATGTCGTCCTTACTAATGTCAAAGCTTCTTGGACACCGTTAATTTGTCATGAGCTGCCTGTCAGGTGCCATCTTTACTAATGTCAAAGCTTTATCAACATTGTTAATTTGTCATAAACTGCCTGTAAGATGTCATCCATATTAATGTTAAAACATATTGGACATTGATAATTTGTCATGAATGTCAAATAAAATGTCACACTTTCTTAATTTATTGTATCAACTACATAAAGCTTTGCCTGGTAAGTATTAGTAGGGCAATAAGCAGATATAGATTCATACTTCTGTAACTTGTCAGAACAATGCCTACTCAATGAGTCTATTCATTATTCTGTAACAGGACAGAGCAGTGCATATTCAATGAGCAGAGATTAATTCAAAGCATTCTTCTGTAATTTGACATAGCAATGCCTATTCAATGAACAGAAATTAATTCCTTCTGTAATTTGACATAGCAATGCCTATTCAATGAACAGAAATTAATTCCTTCTATAATTTGACATAGCAATGCCTATTCAATGAACAGAAATTAATTCCTTCTGTAATTTGACATAGCAATGCCTATTCAATGAACAGAAATTAATTCCTTCTATAATTTGACATAGCAATGCCTATTCAATGAACAGAAATTAATTCCTTCTGTAATTTGACATAGCAATGCCTATTCAATGAACAGAAATTAATTCCTTCTGTAATTTGACATAGCAATGCCTATTCAATGAACAGAAATTAATTCCTTCTATAATTTGACATAGCAATGCCTATTCAATGAACAGAAATTAATTCCTTCTATAATTTGACATAGCAATGCCTATTCAATGAACAGAAATTAATTCCTTCTGTAATTTGACATAGCAATGCCTATTCAATGAACAGAAATTAATTCCTTCTATAATTTGACATAGCAATGCCTATTCAATGAACAGAAATTAATTCCTTCTGTAATTTGACATAGCAATGCCTATTCAATGAACAGAAATTAATTCCTTCTATAATTTGACATAGCAATGCCTATTCAATGAACAGAAATTAATTCCTTCTGTAATTTGACATAGCAATGCCTATTCAATGAACAGAAATTAATTCCTTCTGTAATTTGACATAGCAATGCCTATTCAATGAACAGAAATTAATTCCTTCTGTAACTTGACAGAGCAATAAACAATTCAAAGAACACAGATTAATTCCTTTTTGTACAACTTCACAGAGCAATGCCTATTCATAACTTATGCATGGTTTTAGTTATAACCATGTTATAAATATTTGATGTCCCATAATCAGTGATTGTATGGTTCTCATGATGACTAGAATTACACAGGGATGCTCCTCTTCTGCTTTACCAAGTTATGAAACTAGTAGGCACATGATACATTACCTTACAGTACATACATGACACATTACCTTATAGTATGCACATGATACATTACCTTACAGTACATACATGACACATTACCTTATAGTATGCACATGATACATTACCTTACAGTACATACATGACACATTACCTTACAGTACATACATTACCTTACAGTACATACATGACACATTACCTTATAGTATGCACATGATACATTACCTTACAGTACATACATGACACATTACCTTATAGTATGCACATGATACATTACCTTACAGTACATACATGACACATTACCTTATAGTATGCACATGATACATTACCTTACAGTACATACATGACACATTACCTTACAGTACATACATTACCTTACAGTACATACATGACACATTACCTTATAGTATGCACATGATACATTACCTTACAGTACATACATGACACATTACCTTATAGTATGCACATGATACATTACCTTACAGTACATACATGACACATTACCTTATAGTATGCACATGATACATTACCTTACAGTACAGAAATGACAAATTACCTTACAGTACATACATGACACATACCTTACAGTACATACATGACACATACCTTACAGTACATACATGACACATTACCTTACAGTACATACAAGACACATTACCTTACAGTACATAAATGACAAATTACCTTACAGTACATACATGACACATACCTTACAGTACATACATGACACATTACCTTACAGTACATACATGACACATTACCTTACAGTACATACATGACACATTACCTTACAGTACATAAATGACACATTACCTTACAATATGCACGTGACACATTACTTTACAGTACACACATGACACACTACCTTACAGTATGCACATGACACATTACCTTAGAGTACGCACATGACACATTACTTCACAGTATGCACATGACACATTACTTTACAGTACGCAGATGACACATTACCTTACAGTACCTAAGTTTGTATACCACAATGACTTTATTTATATATTTGCAAATATTATACTGATGTTTTGTTGTAAATTGTATTAACTCTATGTTTTGTTATAATGATGAAAGTAAACACTTTGAATTGATTTAAAATTGTACACCTAAGTCAAGCAAACCACTTCGCTTCTTTTCTACCTGTAATAGCATAATTATGACTAATATTGGTGCATTTTACAGGCATTAAAAAATAAAATTAATCAGTTTTACTTACTCTTATGTAATTGTTTTTCACTTTATATAGGTTTTTTTTTTTCAAAAGCAGCATCAACTCAGATTTATGGAATAATTTCAAAACCATTTGATTGTATAAAGTAGATCTATTTTCCAAAAAAGTTTGTTACAAAATATTCTATAATTTGATGCAATTTAAAGAGGCATTTAAAATTTTATTTCAGAATAAGAAAGAGAACAAAACCACATGTCTCAGTCACAACACTAAATTTCAGTTACTTCTGCAGATATTGAAAAACCAGGCAAATAGTCCATGGGTATAAGTATGCTGCAAGTACCTTTGATGGTCCTATGATTTCAAGTGTTAAAGAAGTAACATTGAAAAATTTACTTATCAGTTAATTATACAGTATTCCTAAATGTTCTTTCACAAGTCCAAAAGTATAAAATATACCAAATTAATCCCAGTATTGAAGTGCTGATTCCATTATTAAATGTGCTGATGTACCAATAGTCTTGAATATGTTGATGTACCAACAGTCTTAATCACAATGATATAATCAAGAATATCTTTGAATGAATTCACAACAAACCTAAACTTTAGTTTTAGTTAAAAAGGTCATTGAGCACTTTGTTATTCCAATAAATAATTTAAATAAATGATTCCTCTCAATTTATATCTGAACACAGCAGTAAATGATTCCACAGACTGAATTGCTTACCTCATCATATAAACATCTTTTTTTTTTTTTAAAGTCAGGTAGAACAGAACTCTTTCCTCAATCACGAACAAAGGTCAGACACTTAACATGAATTAAATATACATAACAGCATATCAGTAGAGAGTCAGACATGTTCAGAAAGGGTTTAGATACCAATCATGTATGCAGTTCATGTCCCAGATGGATCGTGATGCTGAAATCAAAACTTATTTTTTCTAACTGCTTCATGTTTGTATATTTTTCTGAATAGTCTCCTTAATATGGCTAAGATTTTCATTCCATTCTTGACGGAAGCCTGTTCACAACATTAGACTTGAAAGGTCTGTCGGTCAGTGGAAAAAGTATATTTGTGTGGAGAATTTCTGAGGATCTTAGAACTTTGCTTGTAACACATGGCAGAAATCAAATTCTATACATCGACATTGAGAAATATTTCAGTAGCTTTCCAGACAGTGTTAAGAATGAGATTGGGAGATTAGGAGATTCAACCTCAACTTTACCATCAAGATTAAGTACGTGTCAATTTGGAGACTTGACTTGGCGAGAAAAATTACTATTCCTGAATAGTTCACAAATGGAGTCAGCCTCAATACCATGGTATAAAAAGTCTAGGAGTTCCTGTAATAAATGTCATCAAGGGAGACAAATCAAGCAAAAGTTCAGTGTGACTGGATTTCATGTTAAAGGAAGGGAGGAAACTACTTCGTTGAATGATCATTTTGCAACAAATCTGTGTCTCCCCAACACCTTAGTGAATTCTCAAATAAAGGAGATAACTCTTGGACCCTTAAAGATCCTGGTCATTCTCCAGAAGAATCAGCTATCCTACCTCAGCATCTGTGATGTTGAGACACAGAATTGGATCACA
Source organism: Sinohyriopsis cumingii (assembly GCA_028554795.2). NCBI lineage: Eukaryota > Metazoa > Mollusca > Bivalvia > Unionida > Unionidae > Sinohyriopsis > Sinohyriopsis cumingii. The sequence continues at coordinate 6,734,546 of CM068827.1, read as the reverse complement.
CAAAGGTATTGCAACTTGCCTCATTATTCCATGTCATCAAACATATGTACAGTTTTGTTGAGCTACCACAGATATGGTGTGGACGTAGAGCATTACTGATGTCTGTCTTTTAGGTTAAGCTTTTAATTTATTAGTTTTCTCCAGGACAGGTGTGGCATTCATTTTGTATTACCACATTTGTAGTTTTTACCTAAATAGCTGAAATATATAACATTATTTCATTTATGCCTTATCTGATGACTAAAGTCTTATATTTAAGTCTTCACTGATGACTTATGTCTTAGTATTAAGTCTTGTCTGATGACTTCAGTCTTAGTATTAATTCCTGTCTGATGACTTCAGTTTTAGCATTAAGTCTTGTCTGATGACTAAAGTCTTATATTTAAGTCTTCACTGATGACTTATTACTTAGTATTAATTCTTGTCTGATGACTTCATCTTAGTATAAAGTCTTGTCTGACGGTTTAAGTCTTAGTATTAAGTTATATCTGATTACTAAAGTCTTGTATTTAGGTCTTCACCGATGACTTGTGTCTTAGTATTAATTCTTGTCTGATGACTTCAATCTTTGTATTAAGTCATATCTGATGGTTTAAGTTTTAGTATTAAGTCATCTAATGAGTAAAGTCTTGTATTTAGGCCTTCACTGATGACTTATATCTTAGTATTAATTCTTGTCTGATGACTTCAGTCTTAGTATTAATTCTTGTCTGATGACTTCAGTCTTAGTATTAAGTCTTGCCTGATGGTTTAAGTCTAAGTATTAAGTCTTTTCTGATGACTTCAGTCTTAGTATTAAGTCTTAGTCTTATATTTAAGTCTTCACTTATGATTTATGTCTTAGTATTAAGTCTTTTCTGATGACTTCAGTCTTAGTATTAAGTCATATCTGATGGTTTAAGTCTTAGTATTAAATCATATCTGAAGACTAAAGTCTTATATTTAGGTCTTTACTGATGACTTATGTCTTAGTATTAATGATGATTTCACTCTTAGTATTAAGTCTTGTCTCATGGTTTAAGTCTTAGTATTAAGTTTTGTCTGATGAATTCCATCTTAGTATTAAGTCTTGTCTGATGACTAAAGTCTTATATTTAAGTCTTCACTGATGTTATTCTTAGTATCAAGTCTTGTCTGATGGTTTAAGTCTTAGTATTAAGTCATATCTGATGACTAAAATCTTATATTTAGGCCTTAACTGATGATTTATGTCTTAGTTTTAAGTCTTGGTATTAAGTCTTGTCTTATGACTAAGTCTTAGTATGAAGTCTTGGTATTAAAGGTCACTGGCCACCTATATTGTACAAATGTGTGATATTATTATAGTTATAAACAAGTTGGTTATGTATGCACACCATAAAAATGTTTAATTAGACTTAAAACTCTGCTTTTTTAAATGAACAAATTATTCGGCAATCTCCGTAAACAGTTGGTAGTTTCCGCTTCCAAAACCGGATATGACATACATTTATCCCTTCTATTCAACCTAGCCATTCAAGTGTTTAATTTCCCCATGTAAATGACTGTGATATAGTGTACAATCGTGCTTTTGTACAGCAAATATGGTGCACTGTATTGCATATGGATGTAACCAAAAGAGTGATGATGGGAAAAAGGGTTCTTTCTTTTTCCGAAAGACCATGTTTACCAGAAAAAAGTGGATTTAATCTGTGGGATCGAATAGGGGAGGGATGGGATAGTTGTATCATTTATGCCGGATTATAGTGAATTAGCCCAAAGACAATTCGGCCCAACTCGAAATATAATTCAACCAAACTTAACAATAGTTTGTACGTTCTTTTTCTTCAACAAACAAGTAGATGAAATGTAAGATAAGTTCTAGGAAAAAAATTAAATTTAGACAACTATTTTGATATTCTTTGAAAGAAAATAATCATACTTCGTAATGTACATATTTGTGAGAGAAAACACAAACTGACTTGTTCTAATTAAAATGTTTATTTACATTTTTTATGCTAAAAAATATATGCATCTGCACAACGACATTCTCAGTTTAAGTCTTCTGGTCAAATTATCAACATTGATTTATAAAACAATAATACTTAACAGATAATATTCTACATTTTGCTAAGGGTAGTGTACATGAGATATTATAACAAATATACATAATTTTAGGCTTCACGTTGTAACACTGCTGCATACAATACACTCTCGATTACACATGAGAGAGAGAGAGAATAATTTTGAGCATTTTGTCAGTATTTAGTTGCTGCAATAGGAAGCTCTTACCAGTTAATTTTGTTGTTTGTTTTTATTTTTCAAGTTGTCTTAGTGTGTGCACACGTAAATTGAAAGATTTCTATATTTGCTCCATTATTTCGTACAAATTAAAAAGGAAATAATTTTGTTTAATTTGTGCCCCCCACACACACATTCACAGTACAAAAGAAATTGATAAACATACACTTGTTTGAAAATAAAATGAAAGAAATTAACCTTGCATTGTTATCATATATTCCTTCTTTTTTCATCATGCGAAAATTATTTTAAAAAATAAATATATCCACAAACTCCATATATGTAGCAGATGCCGGCTTGCGTATGCATCCTTAGTGTAGAGTATATCGCTTATATCAAAAAACAAAATCGCAAGTGAGATGAAAATATCACCCAGTTGCTTGAAGGCACCTGCCATTTACACATAATAAGTTACTTATTGCAAACTGACCCAGATTATATTGTATCCAGGTTAACTATAAGACGGTATATCGCAAATAAAAAATCATTATTGTAAAATACATTTAATGTGAGTGCAAATGATAATCTTTTTGCTAGCATGGATTAAAGAAATATTATTAAAGCAAGTTATTATTGTGTATACTATTTGCCCTGCAAACATCAGTTATGATTACATATGGCAAACAAATAGAAGCCCGGGTGATAAACACAACTGGTAGGGAGCAATAAAGTCATTTTTGAACTTACCGACAGGATATCAGATACATAGGTTATTTTATTACTAAGCAAACCAACCCCGGAAACTGACTTTGGTATCTTTTTAGCATGTCAATTTTTTCTTCTGAAGTCGGCCGACAAAAGGAAGTCAAGTTTGGTTTCTTTGGATTCCTTAGGTGTGCTGATTTCTTTCTTCTTTTTTCTATAAAGTCTGCTAACACAGGGAAGCCAAGCCAGCATTGATTCTTTTTACCGTACCTGTATTAACAGGAATTTTCAAAATAAATTGAAACATTGGAACAGTTTTGAAAGCGACACAATCTAGTGTGTCGTGCATGCATACTGATACATGTATAAGGCTAAACAGTAAATTAGTTTTCATTAGTTTCATTTAAATATTCCCTATCCACAGATTATAGTGGTTTATTTTTCGACAACAAGAAGCATGTACTACGTCTTGTAGGGATGACTTTATGTCATTTCTGGTTGGCGTCCTCTATTGGAGGGAAATCATAACTAAGGGGAAATAACAGCATTGTATACTTCGATTTCGAGTAATTAAATTATTATTTCTTTTTTATACATGATAATTTTTTTGTTCTTTTTGTGTGAGGATAACTACTTTTAATCATCTGATGTAAAAAGGAAAATGTTGGAGTATGGCCGGTGACCTTTAAGTCTTTTCTGATGACTAAAGTCTTATATTTAAGTCTTCACTGATGACTTATGTCTTAGTATTAAGTCTTGGTATTAAGTCTTGTCTGATGACTTCATTCATAGTATGAAATCATGTCAGATGACTAAAGTCTTGTTTGATGACTTCAGTCTTAGTATTAAGTTTTGTCTGATGGGTTAAGTCTTATTATTAAGTATTATCTGATGACTTTGTCTTGGTATTAAGACTTTTCTGTTAGCTTTAGTCTTATGGTAGCATTAGTTGCTACAATAAATTAATGTGGTCTTAATAATTCATTTTAATATTTCAGAAAGTGTACTGTTTAAATTGATTAAGCATTCATAGTCAGTTATTATCATGCTTTGTCTTTGTGAGGTGTGACATTGTTGACAGTAAAATAGTAAAAGTACATCTGAAAATGTAAAAGATGCAAATAGCTTTTGCATAGCAAGCAGATTGTATTACCAGTATACATCTTATGAAAATATGCTCTTTTCTTCAGAATAGGCCCAGAGGAACACATTATCGTGTCCAGAAATCCTAGCATGCCTAACCTGGTAGTGACACCCACCCACTTGATATGTCTAGTTACAGATTCTTCACTTAAGCAAGAAGAGTTTGTTAGTGGAGTATGTTATGAAATTCTTTTTATTTCAAGTAATATTAATTTACCATTATTCACTTAGTTTAGAAATGTTTGCCAGCCTTTGCATCGTCATCATATAATTTCACTCCACATGCCTTTACCCACTTTTCTCTTCCTTGCATCATGGACATTTGTAACACAACAAAGTTCATTTATTTTTTTAAAAAATGTTAAATATTGCAAGCTTGGTACCATCCATAATCTTTGTCAGTGTTGACTTTTACTCATTGCTAATTTTTTGTCAAGACCTTAATGCCAAGAAATTGGCAGATCAGAGTTTACTTTCATGTTAAGTGTGTAATCAGATAAAATTTAGTTCATTTATGCAGTAGATCTTACCATAATTTACTAAAGACAGTTTTAATGACATTGATGCATTGCAACAGTCTATTTTTTTCATTATGTGAACTTATGTGTTGTTTCAGTTGATGGTGTATAGTGGTGCCAGTGTAGCAGATGCAGTGTGCCACTTGAACAAGTGGGGCCGCTGTTCAATCCCAATTCACACGCTGGAGATAGGTCTTAAACACCGACAGCTAGATACTGTCTCCTTCTTCTTCAAGAGCAAGGAAAATTGTAGGTATCACCTACTTTTGAAGGCTTGCTTTCAGGCCATTAATGCAGAAGACTGTATATTTTTCAGTTTTGATTGTTGTACCAGCATTGTGTTTCATTTTCAGTTATTGTACTAATCATTTACAAAAACTTTAAATGATGAAAACTAAGGAGAATTTTTAATTAAATGTTAATACACCACTCCTTCAGTAACTTGTGCCCTGCTAACCTGTTTATAACATGGGGTCAGGCGTGGATCCCATTTTTTTAAAACCAGAAAATACTCCAAAAATTGATCCCTATTTCTTGAACTTTAAGAAAATTGTGATCAAAATTGGTAACAAACCTTGATATATTGCTCGTTTTATGGGAAAAAATGGTAGATATGACTTGCAGATTTTATTTTAATCAACATTTTGAAATCATCAACTTTCAGTAAGAAGTCTTATAACTGGTTATTTTTACTTTCCAAACGACATTCTTAGTACACCGTAATTAAAGATATTCAAGGAAATTTAGATCAATGAGAATGTCACTTACGCCAAGTGTAGGCAGTACAATAATATTTAAATGCCAATTGAATAATTTGTATTAAGTGAAATTTGTGTTTTAATTCTGTCTTAGTTCCCCTTAAGTGTAGTCATCATAAATGCAGTGTGTATTTCAAAATAAAATGTGTCAATCTACCATAACAGCTATGTCCACAGGCATTTCTCTGAGAACCTAAATTAAGTGTCTACCATGTTTTGATAACTAACTTGTGGAAGCATTTGTGTTGTTGCACTGAATTAAAAGCTGTATTATCACATTAATTATGTCTTCTGAATCAAATAAAGAATGTGGAATAAAATAAAAATTAAAAGGCAAGCAAATCCAACATACTTAAAATCTAGCAGCCCCGGTTGTATATCAGGTGAACTCACTTCATTTGATCAATCAAACACTGTTATAAATGTTATTGTGTATGTAACATAATTAAACTACCTTAAATTTACTGACTCATTCATGACTATGATCAAAGGAAGCAAGGCAACAAAGCGAAATGAATATGTAAAATAAAGAGCTTGGTTTCACATATATGGACTGTTGTGGGCAAATGAGTTTCAGAGATTTCTTGAACTAGCACAAAAGGATGATAAGAAGTTTCACTATTACTTCCAATGAAATCACGACATCATTATTCTGCTAATTGAACAATACATAAATTGAGTTTCGAGGTAGACAATTGTCTCATGAAATAAATGTTGCTAGTTTTTGAGAGAAAAAAAGAATCATATTTGGCTGTGTATCAACAGTTAGTCTAGTTCCCTGCTACGTTGACTCCCATCTTGGCATTTTACTATTAAATACCATTCCAGGAACCAGACTAATCAACAAAACAAAAGCAGTGATGTAATACATAGATGTTTTCACGTACATGTGGTTGTTGAAACCAGTTGTAACGATCTTTCACATATTTGACAGTTTAAATATTATATATCCTGAAAAACAAACAACCTCAACAAGGATTCAGTCATTCAACAAAACTTCCCTGCCACCCCCACCCCGTGGTTTTCTCGATGTTAAAGTGGCTTTTTTCAAAAAGTTGACATTCTTTAGGATAAGAGGATTTTTTCAGAAAAAAATTCCACACTATTATATTCAGTAAGAAAGAAAGTCCAGCAAAGAAAATGTTATAATTCATTTTTAGTGAAACTAAGGAATGAAATACAGAACATTTTAAAAATTAAACAAACTTATGTTGAAAATGTTAATACATTATCAAACTCCATAACTTTTAATCCTGGTCATCAGGAAATAATTTACAAATTAAAATTACAAAAAAAATTTCTTTTAAACCATTATCCACATGTAAAGGACAATTGTTAGCACAATATTATTTGATTCCAACACTTGGTAGTGTTTTTGACAGTTAGTTTTGCCAAAATTTAAATTAAAATTTGTCATCAGCACCTATTTAAATCTACAATCTTCCTTTATAAAGCAAAGATTACACTTAAATAAAAACGTGGACCTTGTAATGCTGATTAATCTGACCTGGATGTGGACAATCTCATGTTGGTCTTTAAATAAATTTTCTTCTGTAATGTCAGCATTATACATCACTCCTTGATATGTAAAGTCAGCGTTATACATAGTACCTTGATATGTAAAGTCAGCATTATACATCATGCCTTGATATGTAAAGTCAACGTTATACATAATGCCTTGATATGTAAAGTCAGTGTTATACATCATGCCTTGATATGTAAAGTCAGTGTCATACATCATTCCTTGATATGTAAAGTCAGCATTATACATCATACCTTGATATGTAAAGTCAGCATTATACATCATTCCTTGATATGTAAAGTCAGCATTATACATCATACCTTGATATGTAAAGTCAGCATTATACATCATACCTTGATATATAAAGTCAGCATTATACATCATGCCTTGATATGTAAAGTCGGGGGCCCCGAGTGGTCGAGTGGTCTAAAGCGCTCTTCGTTACGGATCACTGCCATCTCACTTCTGTCTGTGGTGGTTTGAGTCTAAGATTCAGCCAATGTGGGCATGTGAGAAAGCTTGCCAGTAGCTTCTCGTGGGTCGGTGGTTCTTTCCGGGGTTTTCCGGGTTCTTCCTCCACCATTAATACTGGCCGCCATGTATAGCCTATCGTGTGCTGAAAAATGGCGTTAAACCCCACAGCAACAATAACAATAATATGTAAAGTCAGCATTATACATCACACCTTGATATATAAAGATTTTAATTGAGAGGACTGTTAACATGATTATACTAAAGTTGAGCCAGACCTAGTCACCCATAGTTGCACCTGAACCATTTAACTTCAAGAGATTCAGAACTGTCTCAGTGTTTTCAGTAGGGTACCCATCACTGTAATGTACCATTTTCAGTCAGAATGATGACAGTGATGCTTAGAGAACTTATGGTGCAATGAGACCAAGGGGAAAATGACCATTGTCCAATGAGTAAACTTTAAAAAATTTTCTGTGCTTCATAAATCTGTCCATTTATTAGTCCCAGTGGGGAGTTACATTGGAGGCAAATAAGTTCGTGATTTCCATTATATACAACTTTGTTGACCAAAAAACACTGTTCTCTGTCATTGTTAAACAGTTGCTTGCTACATATAGAAAATTAAAAAATAATTTTCATTGGGAATCCCCATAGTGTCCATTATGAGCAGATGTCTGCTGTTAGGATGTGTCTGCTAACTTAAGATTGGTTACACTAGTCTTGCAAGTGAAGTAAGTTAATGTGGTGAAGCTAATGAGTTTTTTTTCTCCCTCCCCAAGCCTAGTCTTCATTGATATCAGACCCACGAAGCTTTTGATTTAAGTACTGATTCACAGACACAGTTAAGAATTCTGCAAAATGCTTTCATGTCTGCCAAGAAAATAGGTTACAGTTACCAACATTTTAGTGACTACTTCATGTTATACAATAGTGCACATATAAGTATATGAGAAACAGAGTTTTATGCAGTTCTGTTTCTCCACTATCAATCAGCCAGATCGTACAGATCACCTCCATACCATTTTAATATGGATTGCCAGGAAATGAGACTTGTTTACAATGATCATTGATTACTGCATTAAATTGCACTTTTCCCACATTATCTAGTCATCTTTTTATGCGACAAGAAATTTAAAAGTATTAATTGGAATAAAATATGCTATAATTGCAAAATAAAGTTGTACATATATATGTATGTGCATGCCTACATGCCTGCCTACCTACCAACCTATCTACTTATGAAAGGCTGTACTTTGAAAACTAACAAAGTCATGCATTTTTTTGGACCACAACATGACTGTTTTAGAAATGTCACTGGTCTGCACACTTAAATACTGCCATATTAAGTGGCAACTTATTCCATACAAAATAAAAATGCAGTGGAGTTTTTACACTTTTTGTGAGTTTTTATACTTTTATGTATTTACATCTTATTTGTACAGTGCTTTCGAGAATAAAATTAAAAGTTACCAGTCCATGTTCTCCTGCAAGCAGTTGTGCGCCAGTCCATGATCACTATGGCAACATGACTCAGTTAGAAGTGGCACTAGATCTTGTTCTTCAGTCAGCTGAGAGCAGTATTGATGATATCCATTCCTTCAGATTTGGTCAAGAACTGCTTGATTTGATTTTAGAATTTCTGTATGGGCTACTTCTTGATGCCCTTTGGGTAAAGGAAACTTTAGAGAATTCACTTGGGAATGAGGATGAGAAAGAAGACTTGCAACAAGCTATTGAAAAGCTGCTGGATTACATTTCTGAAGCCAGAGAGTGTGTTCGTAGACTTGATGCCAGACAGCAGGGGTCACCATCCCAGTCAGTGGATGTAAAACAAGAAGTGAAAAAGCTGACTGATAGAGGGAGTAGCAACAATCAGGATGAAGTGGATGGAGGGCATTCAGACTGGAAAAGCATGGATGTAGAGGTATGTATTGCAAACAGTGTGACCATGTGCTTTTTGTACTCAGATACAAGCAATGCAATCATGTCACTCATTCATTAAACTTTGTCATCCATGCACCCCATCTCATGCATGTTAAGGGTTATTTGAAATTCTTGGTTTAGTTCTCATTTCAGTGTGGTTGTAGGTTTCAAGTCCTGTTGGGAAAATATTTTGTATAGCGAAACCTTTCAAGACCAAAGTCCCATAGGACCAAGACCAAAATCCCATAGGACCAAGCAAAAAGTTCATGAAAAAATAAATGTTTCCTTAGTTAAAGTGTGGTGTGTATATTAATCAGTTGCTGCTGTTGACATTTACATTGTAAGTGTTGACACTAATTTTTTATCAACTCTGACATTTTTACTTTTATGTGATTACATTGATTTGGTAAATTAATACAGGCTAGTAAATATGAGCAAACCATTGTTGTTGTTTTTTTTAAATTCTGGTGTTTGTTGGTAAAATGTCAAAATGAGGATGTGATCCTTGTTTTAAGTTGAAGAGCTAGTTGATTGAAAATAATTAAGATGTATATTATTGGACTTGAATGGCTGGCAGATAAGCATAATCTCCTTTGCATTGCACAGCCATTGACTCTATATTACAGACAAAATTAAATTTGGGAGAGTTCGCTTCAGCCATGTATAAATGTTAGTGATTGCTTACACTGGTTGTAATCTGTGCCAGTGCACATTTTGGTCTTTGTTTTAATTCAAGCATCGCCCCAGACTATTTCCTGTCCATCGACAATCCTCATGGGTGGAATCTGGCAGTTCCCTGACCATGTTTTGAGTAAGTTTCAGTTTTATGAGGTTGTTGTTGTTGTTGTAGGGTTTAACGCCATTTTTCAGCACACGATAGGCTATACATGGCGGCCAGTATTAATGGTGGAGGAAGAACCCGGGAAAACCCCGGAAAGAACCACCGACCCACGAGAAGCTACTGGCAAGCTTTCTCACATACCCACATTGGCTGAATCCGAGACTCGAACCTACGCAGACAGAGGTGAGATGGCAGTGATCCGTAATGGACAGCGCTTTAGACCACTCGGCCGTTTTATGAGGTTTATATCAGTGTAACAGTGAAAAGGGGTTAAAGTTGATTAAATCATTTTTATTGAAATTAAAGAAGGAAAAATTCTGGACCAGAAATTTCTTTCAGTTTTAGATTGATTTCATCCAGTGGTAGGATTTAAACCCAGATCCGTACAGTCATGAATCTGGCACACAAATCATTGAGCCACCATGACTCATGCCTCAATTTTTTTCATCTTAGGACATGTGGGAAAGCACAAGTGGCCAATTCTGGGGTTACTAATTTAGATTATGGTTAGACTTTACTCCATGAGAGAACTGTTGATATTTAACCTCAAGTCAATACATTTTGCTAGATTTTATTCCCAGTCAAGTGGTAAGTAATGTGAATTGTTTGAATCAAATAAGCAAAATTGACATAAATTCAGTGTAAGATGTGATTGAATCAAGAATTAAATCAAAATTTTTAAAACTGTGTCTATTTAATTTTGAACTTATATAAATATATTTAAAACTCATTGACATCCATCTTCATTTTGAGAGAGCCATTGAAATGCCTAAGCTATTGTTGCAGACTTCCACCAGTTTAAGACACTTTTTGTATATTGTCTTCTGTTTGCAAGAAAAAAATTATTCCTTTTTTTAATGTTTGTCAGTTTAGCATTTTGTGAAGTGTCTGACTTTTGTCCATTAATGCAAGTTTATTATAATTTCTCTAAAATTAATAGAGGATGACCATAAAACTTGACTCATACATTCATCCCAAGTTCACAGCAGTCATATAAGCATGGTGATTTTCACTGAAAGACTCGTCATGGTATCTCACAGGTTTTAAATGAAAATGGTGCCATGAAAATAGTACTGATTTGATATTCATTATGGAATCAAAACAGCCATCTTGAAAATCTTTGTTATGGCTACTCTTCCCATGTGGATGGTCATATTGATATTCCATAACAAAAAACTTTTTGTGATAGTTTGTTGGACTTGCATGAAAACTGTTAAAGTGTTTTTTTCTTTATTACTTTATTTTTCACCATGATAAGACCATGTCTGTAGTTAAGCTAATTCCCCCTATTTGAAAATGTCAGAGCAGAATGGGGTTCTGATATGTTTGGCCACCTTTAGACTTCTCTGTTTTTTTAAAAGTTTGATACACAAAATAACTGATATATTATAATTATAGGTTACTGCATTTGTATGACAAAATATGAATGAGTCTTTTTGGATGGATAATGCATGACCTGTGGGAGTTAAGTATCAATTGAGGAAACAAGATAATATTTTCCCATACAAATGCAGTAACCATTTTATAATTAACTCATGTTCATATTCCACCTAAGGCTTAATTATAACAAAATACACTACAAGAAACAAAGTAATTGAAATTATGCTGTATTCCAAAATAAATACACAACCCTAGATTCATCAATATACAATCACAATATTAATGAGCACATAGCACCGCCCAGCAAAATTTGAACTTAGTCACATGCTCAACATCACTTTAAAAAAGGATTGTCATTTTGGTCTGCTAAAAATTGAAATTTTAGATTGAATAATTGTGCATTGCAACAGCTTTCAGGTTGGTCTGGAATGAATGGATTTTTGTTGTTGTTGATTCTGCTCAATTCCACTGATTATGGACTGGATTTATCTGTGTCAATTCCACATGAAGTACATGTGATTTGAGCAGGAAGGGACGCATCTTGACTCAGCTGCATGTGTGTTTCCGTTCTTTCATTGAATGTTTGGAATCATAATGTGGGAAACATATGAACTCTTTCAGTTGTAATAATTGAAAAGATGCTATGGAATATCACGTTCATTTCATTTTGAGTGCAGGAAGGAGAATGTTGTTGCTGTTGGAATGTAGAAAAATTACAGTACAATTTTGAAATGTATAATCAAACTTTAGAACCCATGACATAGCTCATGGAATTTGGATTTGCAGAAATAAGAAAGTACATTTTGTGGAAATTCAAGATTCAGAAATGTAACAATATTTTTTGCCATTTCTTATAACCAGCAAAAGAAGATATGCTTGTCCCTTGTCACCAGCATGCTCTTTGTAGGGATTCCAGCTATGTTATGACCTGTATGATGTCTATCTAGCCTAAATCTGAAACACTGTATCAAAACAGTTAACATATAAAACTGCAAAACAGCTGGTGGAAATAAGAATTCTCCATTGTCTTGGTTTATTGGCTCTGAGACCCTTAATTTTCTGTCAAAACCTTCAGTTGCATTTTTTCCATGACTTTAGTACTTTCACTTATAAATTGGTATGTCTCTGATAGATATGTGATAACTTTTGCTATCAGTATGCGTTCCTATGCTATTTTTATATACCCCGACAGCACTGTTCATAGTCTGAACCATTCCATTAAGAAAAAGTTACGAACATTTCTCCTAAATAACTGTTTAAATGATCACAATGGTATTTTCAATACTGCATCTCTCGTGTTTGTTGTGGACATTGGGAGTATCACATTCATTCATTTGCTTGTTTGAAAGCTGCATATGTGATTCAGTAAACTTGTCCACATTGTTCACTTTATCATCTCTACTTTCAAACAGATGAAACAGCTTTGTTCATCCACAACCAAATTTGATAAACTTAAATCTAAAGTCGACTACATGAGTGTACATGGTTTATTTACAAAGTAGCTCCTAATACACTATCCTAATTTTTAGGCGCACAAAGTTGTGAACTTGCATGCAATATCAAGGTGTTCAGTATCGTAGAATACAATTCTGACAATGTCAAGTTAACGGAGAAAACAAAGGAGTATATAATAACTGTTCAATGTCTTTTATTTCTTTTTTTAAAAAATATTTATCAGTTGTTTGTTTTTAGTATATGTATATTAGCCATATCATCCTATTTACTTACTTTTACACTTGCACTCTAACTTTATCTGTCTCTCAATGTCTTCTCTAAGTTCTTACCTACATCTTTCTTATACTTTCTTTTTTAAAAAGTTATTTATCTGCCACACCTCCATAAACTTACTAAAGGAAAAATGTGGAATTTAATTTGTTTCATTTCAGACTCTGATTGAGGAAGGGATTCTAAATAATCAAATCCCAGAACTACAAACTCACCTCCAGGAAAGAGGAGAGTCAACCAAGGGAGAATACTTCAGTCTGAAGAAAACTGGGATTATCAAAGCACTGAGACATCTTGCAGCTGGAAATATTAGGAAAGCCAAGAAATTGATATCAAACCTTGTGAGTAATTTAGAACAAATTATTACTTGATACCTAATTAGTATACATGTATTATCAATGTTTTTGCAGGATTGACAGATTTGACAACTAATAAAATCAACATAGCAAATGTGTTTAACTGTCTGTGAATATAATTGACAAATAGACACATTAGGAATTTCCTGAGAGTACAAAATGTTGAAAAATGAATCAAAAGCAGATGAATGCAAACAAATTAAAATGGATATAGATGCTAAACATTAAAAGTGTTCTGCAAACCACAGTTTCGACTGCTCCGGTGGCCTAGTGGTTAAAGCGTCTACCTCAGATGCAGGAGGTTGTGCGTTTGATCCCCGGCTGAGTCATACCAAAGACTTATAAAAATGGTACTAGCAGCTGCCTCGCTTGGCGCTCAGCATTAATCGGTTAGTGCTAGGACTGGTCAGCCTGGTGTCAGGATAATGTGACTGGGTGGGACATCATGCTGCATATCTGCGGCATGATGCCTCAGTGCTAGACATCACTATTATCTGCCACACTGCAGACCTCATAGCGATATGACTGAAAAATTCCACTTTCATTCATCATTTGTATAGCAATAGTTTTCATTTCAACCACTCTGGTGGACTATGGTTAGAGCATGCACCTCAGATACAGGAGGTCATGGGTTCGATCCCCAGCCAAGTCATACCAAAGACTTAAAAAAATGGTACTAGCAGCAGCCCTGCTTGGTACTCATCATTAAGAGGTTAGTATTTAGACTGGTCGGCCTGGTATCAGTATAATGTGACTGGTCGAGACATGAAGCATGTCTGTGGCATAATGCCCCAGTACTAGACATCACTTTAAACTGCCATGCTGCAGACATCATGGCGATATGACTCATATTGTTAAAGCTATATTGAAAATCCAAAACCACATAAACAACACATAGTTTTCAATTTTTTCTAATTTTGTTATTCATTCGTTTTGCATGTTTCAGGGTTGGTAGTCAAGAAAATGCGCAAATTATAATAATACCTGGAGTCAAGCTTGTAAAGTACTATTTTGTATAATCCTAAAACTATCATGGTATAGCTTTGGTAACCTGATAATGGTAATGCATAGCAAATCATACTAGCACACTGAAAAAGCTTTGGTAACCTGATGATGGTAATGCATAGCAAATCATACTAGCACACTGAAAAAGCTTTGGTAACCTGATAATGGTAATGCATAGCAAATCATACTAGCACACTGAAATAGCTTTGGTAACCTGATAATGGTAATGCATAGCAAATCACTAGCACACTAAAATAGCTTTGGTAACCTGATAATGGTAATGCATAGCAAATCACTAGCACACTGAAATAGCTTTGGTTACCTGATAATGGTAATTCATAGCAAATCATACTAGCACACTGAAATAGCTTTGGTTACCTGATAATGGTAATGCATAGCAAATCATACTAGCACACTGAAACACATAATTGGGTTTGTTTGATAGTGTGAAAAGACAGCATACTTTGTTTGTATTAGCCAAGAAATAAAATGAAATGGAATGAATTATGTTAACAATACTAAAACATAATTATTCAGTTTATCCATGTCTTTATCCATATTATAAAATGGCAGGTATATGCTCTGGGACCACTGTATTGTAACATCTATAATCTGACTGTATACTATTAGACCAGTGTATAATGTATTCCTGAATCAAAGAACCAGTGAAATATATTTATTAAATTGGAATTAAATGAAAATTCTAACAATTTTTCAGACTTAAATTTGCTCTAAACTTAATCAAAATTATTGCTGCATTTTATCCTCTGCTTCTGGGCCTGGTATTTGTATTTCTATGTATCCTTTTGCCATGTTTTCATACAACTTAAAGCCCACTGAGTTTAAGGAATGAAACTTGATATATTTTTATACATCATCATTAAAGTTGTATTGCATAACATTTGGAAGGTCCTATCTTCATGGTCAAGGTCACAGTTCAATATTTACTTTATCAGCACTTTACTTTTCACTCCACAACTTTAAAGCCATCTGAAGTTAAGGAATGAAACTTGCTAAACTTAAACATCATCATTAGAATGTGTTTCACATACCACATTGCAGGTTTCATCATCAAGATCAAAGACACAGTTTGGTGTATTGTTTTTCAGCACCCTTTCGCTTCTGCTCAATAACTTTAAAGCCACAAAGGGATGAAACTTGGCATGCATATATATATATCATCATCACTAGAAGATATGTCATGTACCACATTTGGGGACTGATCATTGAAGTCAGTGTCATAGCTGTATATCTTTCATTCTTCATCAGCTTCCCTTCTCCCATATGACTTTAAAACCAAATGAAATTAAGGAAATAAATTTGGTACTTATACATTATCACTGGAAGGTCAGTTTTATACAAATGTGCCATTGTTAAGGTCTAGGTGAAGGTCATGATTAAATATGGTCAATTTTTCACTGCTATTTCCCTTCCACTCAATAGGTTTGAGATGATTAAGTAATGAAATTTAGTATACTTGTACATCGTCACAAATAGGTGTATTATATACTGTATTAGGATTCCTATCTTCAAGGTCATGGTCACTGCTAAATGTTTAAAATTATCCATCACTCTTTGCCTTCTGCTCCATAACTTTAAAGCTGTTTGAGATTAAGGGATGAAAAATGGTTACTTATTCATCTTTTTTTTAAAGATCTGTCACTTATCACATATTTTGGGTACTATCTTCAAGGTCAAGGTCATGGATCAGTATTTTCTTTTTTTCCATTACGTTCCCCATGTGCTGTATAACTTTAAAGTCAGGCATGAAACTTGGTATACTTGTGGATGAGAAGTTGTGTTGCATACTGTATTGGGAAGCGTAGGGGTGTCCTATCTTCAAGGTCAAGGTCATGGATCAGTATTTTCTTTTTTTCCATTACGTTCCCCACGTGCTGTATAACTTTAAAGTCAGGCATGAAACTTGGTATACTTGTGGATGAGAAGTTGTGTTGCATACTGTATTGGGAAGCGTAGGGGTGTCCTATCTTCAAGGTCAAGGTCATGGATCAGTATTTTCTTTTTTTCCATTACGTTCCCCACGTGCTGTATAACTTTAAAGTCAGGCATGAAACTTGGTATACTTGTGGATGAGAAGTTGTGTTGCATACTGTATTGGGAAGCGTAGGGGTGTCCTATCTTCAAGGTCATGGTCATGGCCCATATTTTAAGTTTCACTTTACTTTCAGCTCAATAATGTTAAAGCCATTTGAGAATAAAGGATGAAGCTTGATATTTGGATACTTATACACCATAACTACAAGGTGTGTCACATACCACATTAGGGGTCTTGTCTTGAAGGTCTAGGTTATTGCTCAGTATTTTAAGTTTTCTGCCTTGCTTTTTCTTCCGCTCTGTAATTTTATTGCCTTTTGAGATTAAGGGATGGTGACCTCATCTGGGTAGATGTGGACCATAAATTCACTTAATTTGCTTCATTAATAATGAACTTATATTCAATATAATGATAATCGTAACAAATGGACTTTAGTAATATTAAGGAATTTAATTTTGCATACCAGAAGTGCCTTGATTTATATAAAGACTTTAATTTTATTAAAACTAAAGGAATTAGTGAATGTATGTTGGAATGAGTCTTACATGACTTGTCTCTCTTCTCTTACACAGGGCATAGATGTAGCATCCAAGTTGTGGGAGATAGCTCTCTTTGCTAGTGATGTAACATTACGCAAAGTTATCATCAGTGAGCTGAAATCGATGTCTGCCCTTAGTAATGACCAGGTTTCCATGGTGATGTTCCTAGAGCAGTTGACACAGTTGTTACTAAGGAAAACATCTGAGAAAGGGATCATGTCGCCACAAGAGTAAGAATCTGATTTTCACTCATTCCTGTATATGTATGATACAGTTTGACTGTGAGAAATTTATGTGGAATTTCACACATGAGTACATTTATTAACACTATAGTTGGTGTCATCATGTGGGATATCACACATGAATGCATTTATTACCACAGTATATATGATGTTATGTGGAATATCACATGAGTGCATTTATTAACACTGTATAGGATGTTAATAGTTTTACTACATAATGGAAAATGCATTGTTCTTGTGGTTTTGTTATTAAAAAGAAAAATTGTATTCACCTATAAACAGTAATCCTTATTTGCACAAAACAATTTGATGACATAAAACTTTTTGTAATTACTCTGCTTGTAAAGCTTTATATATACTTTGGATAACATTGCTTTTTCCAACACTGTTTCCTAGTGAGAAGTTATAATTCATATACATGAATGTGGAGTAGAGGATCAAAATCTGCAGGCAGGATCTTAGCAGAGCCTCTTTCATGCCTACAAATTCAGACCCTCGGATGGTATTTTCCTATTATCCCATTTACATATATTGAGTTTAACATATTGTAACATGAGATATTTTGATTACAGTTACATTTCTTTTCAAGCAAAGACATTGAATCTGACCTCTTGAGGAATGCCATTAAAATATCTTATTATATTTCTTTACACTGAAAAGTGTATGTTGTGACCAGTTTGGGGATTACATTTTAAGTTTTATTCAAATTATTTGGATTCTAAAAGATGACTTCTTTTTCCTGGAAATATTTGAGTGCTCATACAGAATTCTTGGACAAAGACATTTATTTGAATTTTATTCGGAATTCAAATACCAGAATGTTTTTTTTTCTGTGGTTCATAAAGGACTGTACACATCAGCTCTAACCTGACTACAGTATATGTCATCACCTTCCATTTTGGATTTTTTTCGCTGGGACTCAAACTTGAATTCATTAGAACATTTCATTACTAGGACTTCTAAAATTTAATTCATGGATTATTCTTGGAATATTTTTTTATTTGATTCTTAAAACGATAATTTTTTTAATTTTTTTATAGTGTTTTTCCAGGGAAATAAATTATTTGTTAAATTTTTCAAAGCTTGTTGTTTTCACTCTTTCTTTTGTTATTGTTTATTAGAGCCTAAACACGTAACACTATACATAGCTGCATACTGTGTAATTGAAAGGCTTACTATGCATAGCTGCAAACTCTGTAATTGAAAGGCTTACTATGCATAGCTACATACTGTGTAATTGAAAGGCTTACTATGCATAGCTGCATACTGTGTAATTGAAAGGCTTACTATGCATAGCTGCAAACTCTGTAATTTAAAGGCTTACTATGCATAGCTGCAATCTGTGTAATTGAAAGGCTTACTATGCATAGCTACATACTGTGTAATTGAAAGGCTTACTATGCATAGCTGCATACTGTGTAATTGAAAGGCTTACTATGCATAGCTGCAATCTGTGTAATTGAAAGGCTTACTATGCATAGCTACATACTGTGTAATTGAAAAGCTTACTATGCATAGCTGCATACTGTGTAATTGAAAGGCTTACTATGCATAGCTGCAAACTCTGTAATTGAAAGGCTTACTATGCATAGTTGCAATCTATGTAATTGAAAGGCTTACTATGCATAGCTGCAAACTCTGTAATTGAAAGGCTTTATAGATCTTCCCTCACATTAGTTTATGCTAATTGTTAAGATGGACGTTTCTCAGATGTTGAGAACACTCTTTCAAACAAACTTTGTGTCTGACATTTTTTCCAGATTGCAAGCAAATAAGTTATGACCATAACATGTACAGAAACATATTAGGACAGAGTTCATTATTTATAACACTACTTGGGGGAAAAGACAACATGTATTGTAAAACAGTGAAATAAAATATTCATTATTTCTCTTAAAAGATTTGAACCAAAATGTTCTGATAATTCCTCTTTTGATTTTTTTAGTTATCACTCATATGACACAAGATTGGCCACTTTCTCCATAGAAACTGCAAAATATCACCTTATCCCAGACTGGGCCCAAGCAAAAGAGACCAGCCAAAATATGGCTTCTCTAGAGATACCAACACAGGAAGTTGATCAGCAGGAAATAGTTCCTTCTGAGGACTCCACTGACAAGGAACCACAGATACAGGAAGTGGTTCTTCTGGACTGGGTGCAGAATTGGGACCAGGATTCAAGGGATTTGATTCTGTTGGACTTTTACATAAAACAAAAGGATAAAGGTGTATGGGGTAATATTCTTCCCACTTTAAATTAATTTGCTCATATACACAGGGTTTGGAACCTGCAGGGTATGATTGAAAAATTAAAACAAAAGTCAGCATTAAAATCAAAATTTTAGACCCCTTTATACATATTATAGGGCACAAACATCTGCTGTATATACTTTCTTATAGTATTTTTGCATATTGTTATGATAAATATAATGTTAGCATTTACAAAATTACAGTAACTACTGTAGTAAGGCTGGCAAAACATGCTTACATCGTATGCATGGTCTTATCATGATTAAACGTTTGAAATAGAAGATGTTGTGCCGGTTTTATTTAGGTTCCCCCATTTAAAAATAGGGCTTGGAGAAATCTTCCAATTAACATCCTAGAGTAACTGTGTGGTGACAGTGATATAAAATATATTAGTTTAAAGCTTCCTATTACAATCAGTTCACCCAGGTGCAGGCTAATTCTGATAAAAGATCATATTTGATATATGTGAACTATTTTCAACTGATCAGAAAAATATATTCTCTTAAACAGGACATTTAATATTCTACCATTCATATGCTGATTCCTTAAATAGCAAAATAATTAATTTTATGTGACCAAAGTATCAAATTATTTATTAGCATTTATCTTTGAAAGCTTCCACAAAAGCATCATATTGTTTTGCACAGGGTCCATATGGGACCTTGAATACCTTGAAAAGCCTTGAAAAATGAATTGTTCCCTCAAGGCCTTGAAAACACCTTGAAAATTCAAACTAGTATCTGGGTACCTTGAAAAGCCTTCATTTTCATGAAACCAAAAGGAATTAATAAATATTTTTTGTTTTACGGAATTAAATTTAAAAAATGGGGAAAAACAACAAAAAAAACAATCTCTCGCTAAGTTTGTGCAAGAACAGAAATTTTTCCACAGCAGGCCACTGCACAGTGATAAATTTTGAACTTCCGATTGTCTGAAGCCCGGATTAGCAGTGGTTTAAATTTGAATCATTCGCTTCGACATGGTTGGCTGCCAATTCCAACTTTGGTGGCTAGATGAAGAAAAATATAAAGTTTTGATTATGAGATCTTTCTCAGAGAGCTTTGCAAAATGCAAATTATGCCAGAATGGGAGAGAGTGCTCCTCGGACAAATACAGCTGAAGAAAAAAAAACAAGCTCATGTAATGTCACTAAATACTGGCAAAACAAGAAGCCTTCAGCATGAAATCATTTTTGACGAAAGAGGTATGTCTGTGAACACAGAGATTAAAGTTTTAAAATAGAAAATGTGTATTGTCTTAGTTTTGGATTGAGTGGAAATAGGACAGATGATAATTGCAATGAATACGATAAATCTAAAAATGTAGAATACAGCTAAGCTGAGATAAATATGAAATAGTTTAAAATATCCATACACTGTTTTTAGATAAGCGATAATATAAAAAACAAATATCTTTACTCTTTTGGGTTTATGAGGATGAGTGAAGAAGAAAGGAAGGTACTGAAAAAGACATTGAGACAATGACAGCTGCTGCTGATGACTATGCATTGAAAGCAAAGATCCATAGGAAAATTTCCTTTATCAAGACATCAAAATAATTTGAGGAAAAGTGAAAGGGACCAAGTGTCTAAACTTAGAGCTCTTGAAAAACAGCTTGATAACAAGCTATATGAACTAAAAAATACACTCTTATATATTTTGGACTTTGTAAATAGTGTAGTGTAGACAGAGTAAAATGAATTACATTATTCTAATGCCCAGATGTAGGATGTTTAATATTAATGGGAAAGATATCAATGATCATACTATTGACTTCATGTTTTAATTTTGTTTTTAAAAAAAAATAAGTTTGCAAGAAATGTTCCTCATATGAAGTAATAGTAAGTATTAACTTGTGTTTACATACAGTTTCATTTATGTATCCTTTAAAATTAATGTAATAATGTACCTTGAAAAACATAATTTTGTACCTTGAAAAACCTTGAAAAAAGCTTGAAAATGTTAAAATAAATATGCTACTAACCATGTTTGCAATTACTGTTTAAGATACAGAGGGATTTTCTTCCATTTGGGTACCTGCTGTGTTGATAAAATTTGTAAATTTTCCAAAATATAATAGTTTCCTTGCTCAGTGAGCCTAAGACATATAAAAAGATGTTTGTTATTTCCTATGTGAATCTGTAGTGCATAGAATAAGCTAAATGAATTATGACCCACATTACAATGGGGCTCTGGGGGCCCCAAGTGGCCAAGTGGTCTAACACACTCTCCGTTATGGATCACTGCCATCTCACCTCTGTCTGCATGGGTTCAAGTCTTGGATTCGGCCAATGTGGGTATGTGAGAAAGCTTGCCAGTAGCTTCTCGAGGGTCGGTGGTTCTTTTCGTGGATTTCCCGGGTTCTTCCTCCACGATTAATACTGGCTGCCATGTATAGCCTATTGTGTGCTGAAAAATGGTGTTAAACCCAACAACAACAACAACATTGGGGCTCTTTCAAAGGGAGGTAATCAGGGATCTTTCTGCAGCCTATAAGAATATTTAAAATTTCTGTTTTGCAAGAAGTTATTCTATGTCGTTAAATGGGTGTGCATACTGTTGGTAACTCTGGACTTAAATACTTTAGATAGGCACATCTGGCAATATTTTATATGCAGGTGCAATGATTGACATCAAAAGGAAGATATATCTTTTAATCAACTTCTGTTTTACAGACTTCAATTTTAACAGTTTGATAAATCAAGCTTTGCTTTTTTATGTTAATGAAGTTTCCTGCATAAAATTTTATCAGCTATGACAGGAAGACATTATTTTTGACCAGCTGCATTAAGGCAGAGAAAATCCACCCATGATAAAAACAGGGAAATGTATGAAAATAGGAAAAAATCAGAACCAATTAATATAACTTAATTTGCTATGTAACTGAAGCAATTTACCAATCTTTTTCAGTTTATAGATTGCTATCTTCTAAACTCGTTTAGTGCCCTATTTTTGTTTTATGTACATGTATCTGGTTTGATAAAATATAAGTGTATTTGTTATTGGGCAGAATTGAGTCCCAAAACTATAGTTTATTCTTCCCATGCCTTTTCATAATTGCATTCACCTGATTCCATATTTGAAGATCAAGAATTGTTTATCATACATTTTACATACTCTAGTTTATCACAGAAATGTTTTTTGGGAACAGGTGTTCTTAATAGTGCTACATAAAAGATGCAGTTGACAGCAGTTCAGAAAGCTTTCATTGGATACCTTTTTTAAATGCCCAACCTGACTGTGAGGGATACCTTTTTTAAATGCCCAACCTGACTACATTGGATACCCATTTTAAATGCCCAGCCTGACTACATTGGATACCAGTTTTAAACACCCAACCTGACTACATTGGATACCAGTTTTAAACACCCAACCTGACTACATTGGATACAAGTTTTAAACACCCAACCTGACTACATTGGATACCAGTTTTAAACACCCAGCCTGTCTACATTTGATACCTGTTTTAAATGCCCAGCCTGACTACACTAGATACCAGTTGTAAACACCCAGCCTGACTACACTAGATACCAGTTGTAAACACCCAGCCTGACTACACTACATACCTGTTGTAAACACCCAGCCTGACTACACAAGATACCTGTTGTAGACACCCAACCTGACTACACTGGGTACCAGTTTTAAACACCCAACCTGACTACACTGGATACCAGTTTTAAACACCCAACCTGACTACATTGGATACCAGTTTTAAACACCCAGCCTGACTACATTTGATACCTGTTTTAAATGCCCAGCTTGACTACACTAGATACCGGTTGTAAACACCCAGCCTGACTACACTAGATACCTGTTGTAAACACCCAGCCTGTCTACATTGGATACCAGTTTAAAACACCCAGCCTGACTACATTTGATACCTGTTTTAAATGCCCAACCTGACTACACTAGATACCAGTTGTAAACACCCAGCCTGACTACACTAGATACCTGTCTTAAATGTCCAGCCTGACTACACTAGATACCGATTTTAAATATCCAGCTTGTCTGTAGTGGATACCGGTTTTAAATATCCAGCCTGTCTGTATTGGATATCGGTTTTAAATATCCAGCCTGTCTAAATTGTTGTGCTGTAAATTAAACAATCTTAAGACAGTTCTTCAGCATTGAAAATAATGTATCTTGATTATGGTATAATCGCTCATATTTTTAATCAGAATTAATCTTAATTTGTTTTCCAGATTTCTCACTTGGTGGGTTCAGGGCAGATATTTTGTGGGGCTACCTGCTTAGTCATGATATGATATCTGTGGCTGTAGACTGGATTGAAGGCAGCTTCCAGCCCAGCAGCCCCCACTCCCCTTGGCCAGTTTCCAGTGTTGGGCCAGTCCCCGTGGAGTTCGTAGACAATCTTCAGTCATGTCCACCACACAGAAGTCACATTTTATTGAAAACGTTTGCAAGGTATGGTAAAACAACACGTTAAAGACCACTGATCTGACTAAAGAAAATTGGTCTGAATGTGCAGGTTGTTTTATTATAGTTGATAATTTTGCCTTTGCACTGAGTTGATGGTGATGAGCATTTGCATGGTGGATGTAATTGGGGACTGGTTTTATTTCAGGGATGGTAATAAAGATAAGTCTATCACTGTTCAACATTTTCTTTCATGGGGTGAAAAATGTTAACAGATGACTGATACAGAATGATATTCCGCTTATAATTTAATTTAATTATTCCTGTGCAAAATGCTTACACGGTTAACTTCAGTTGCATTTCCTAGAGTAAATATCCATGTACCTGATTTTGTTGTAGACTTCAACTCCTGTACTAATACCTTATCTTTACCAAGCTGTATTGATTTTGTTGTAGACTTCAGCTCCTGTACTAATACCTTATCTTTACCAAGCTGTATTGATTTTGTTGTAGACTTCAACTCCTGTACTAATTTGATACCTTATCGTTTCCAAGCTTTATTGATTTTTAAGTTTCTTCTTCAAAACCATTACACAGTTATAATACCTTAGGAGTAATATCACTATCTCATCATTAGTTCCTGGTTATTGTTCAGTTTTAAAATTCAGACTCCATTCAAAATCTGGGTCTCATTGGTCAGTGGTTTGATTTTATTCAGTCTGACAACATCAGCATATTTGCATTGAATATCACTACGAGTGTTTCATTTGTATGATTTTGGAGCCTGCTCTGATGTTAAAAGTTAAATTTTAATCTTGTTTACTTTGATGACTACAGTCCCTAACTTTAATGTACAGAATATTTTAATTAGTTGAATATTATTAATACCACTATTTTACATTTAGTTTAGCAATACAGCACACTAGAAAAGTTTAAAATAGTAGCCTAGGTTTTGTTTTTCATTTCTGTTTAGAGATTTTTGCTTTTTTCTGTGACAGCAGAATCTGAATAAAGTCAGTATTTGTTCATATGTTGCTTATTAATAACACCTTCAATGCAATTTTGGCTATATCATGCTGAGGAAAAGGAACTAAGTACCTTTCATAAGGACACATTGATGTAACTGACCCAGCCTTTTGTTCAATAACCGTGTACTGGAGGTGGTTCTTTGAATCTTTTTATCCTTAGTTTTCATCTCTTCAAAAAATGTCCCTCAAATGTTTGTTTTTTAATTTTATTTTCAGATTTGGAATTTTTTCAAGAGATGCTCTGGCTGACTTTCCCAAATTGCTAATACAGTTGGCCTTGTGTGGAGGTGTACTCACAATCCCCCACCCAGTGTCCAAATCCATCTTCATGAATGTGGACCAATTTCACATGGATATGGTGCAGCATTGTGTACACAAGAATCTGCCTGATCTGTTGTGGGATTACTCACATATGCACAGGTTAGTTAATATTCTCAGTTTTATGTACTCACTGAGTATTTATAATACTCCACTCAGTGCTCAAGCATCCATCAGTCAGACACATCAGTTACATTGATAAAGTATAGTTACATTGATTAGGTACATTTACATTGATAAGATAGTTGCATTGATGAAGTATAGTTACATGGATAAGGTAGAGTTACATTGATAAGGTACAGTTACATTGATAAAGTAGTTACATTGATAGGTACAGTTACATTGATCAGGTACAGTTACATTGATATGATACAGTTACATTGAATAGGTACAGTTACATTGGTAAAGTGCAGTTACATTGATACAGTACAGTTACATTGATAAAGTATAGTTACATTGATAAAGAATAGTTACCGTGTTAAAGTATAGTTACACTGAAAAAGTATAGTTACATAGATAAGGTACATTTACTTTGATCAGGTGCAGTTACATTGATAAAGTACAGTTACATTGATAAGTTACAGTTACTTTGATCAGGTGCAGTTACATTGATAAAGTACAGTGACATTGATAAAGTGCAGTTACATTGATAAGGTACAGTTACATTAAAAAAGTGTAGTTACATTGTTATAGTTACATTAATAAAATATAGTTACATTGATAAGACACAGTTACATTGATAAAGTGCAGTTACATTGCTAAAGTACAGTTTCATTGATAAAAGGTACAGTTACATTGATACAGTACAGTTACATTGATAAGGTACAGTTACCTTGATGAGGTACAGTTACATTAATAAAGTGTAGTTACATTACATTGTTAAAGTATAGTTACATTAATAAAATATAGTTACATTGATAAGACACAATTACATTGATAAGGTGCAGTTACATTGCTAAAGTACAGTTTCATTGATAAAAGGTACAGTTACATTGATAAGGTAGTTACATTGAGAAGGTACAGTTACATTGATAAGGTACAGCTTTGCCTGATCTGTTGTAGAAGTACTAACCTGTTAACTTCAGTTAGAGAACTGATTAATCAAGGTTAGATGCCCCACTATGTGTGTTGGTTCTCCAGTTTCAGCGTTCAGCAGTTAAGTATGGATATGGTGAGGCACTCATGTCAATTGAGTGCTCCAGATCTGTTATAAGATACTTGTACACACAGGTTTATGTAATCAGTCTAATTTTCCTTGGAGTATGTAGCATAAAATACCAGAATATGTCTGTTTGTATGAAATACAGCACTGTAGCAGCAGGAATCTAGCAGATTGGTGATTAGAATATGTACGTGTTCAGTCTTTTTTATACTTTTTATTCACCATTTTCAGTACAGGTGTTCACTGAATAGGTAATATGTAACAACCATTGGTGTCTACCAGTTTGCAAAGTGTATCATAGAGTTCCATGCCCACTGGGAACTGCCATATTTTGTGGAATGCACACACACACACACAAATACACTCACACAGAGGCGTGAGGATATTTATGTAAGTACTCACAGAAAACTTAAGGTGTCACACTCTGTAGCACAGTTACTCCCATGTACCATATTGTTCAACTTCTACAAAAATATGGTGTCTTTGTCCATAGAAATCCTGATAATGTGTGAGTGTATTCATTTAACTCAAAAGAAAGTTGACCTGATATATTGTGAGTGCACTCATTCAACTCAAAGGAAGTTGATTTACACAGGCTGAGTATCCAGACTCACTGGTTTATTTACAATCTTGTTTTTTATTCTTACTTAATAGTCAGGAAAGACGCTCAACCTAACTATCGTACAATAAAAATTGATTAAAATTATTAGGTTGCATAATAAGACTCTTAAATATTTATTTAGTAAAATGCTCACTGTATTGTAAGATTAAAAAAAAAAAAGATTTTATTTTTAGTTAATTTTATAAGTCTTATCCATGCCATATTTTTAATTATAGGATAATTTTACAGCATTTCCATACTTTGTCGTCATTTCAGATTGTCTGCAGTTTTTCTTCAGACTCTTGAACAAGGATTTTCCAGTCAAACATGGCTACCTCTCTTTACCAGTTTTTTCTGTCTTTCTGGTAAAAATAAAGGTCAATATGGGTCTGTATTGTACATGATATGAATGCCATGCTATGGCTAATATTGGTTTATGTAGTTTTTACAGTTTTTTTAAAACTCATCACACTTTATTTTTATTTGCAGTATTTTATTCATTCTCAGCTTCTGTTATGCTTGTCCATTATTGAAATGCATGTACATAAATGTTCTAAAAATGAAATGCCCTGTAAATAGAATTATATGAAGAATATATTATATTTTTATCAATATT
Source organism: Sinohyriopsis cumingii (assembly GCA_028554795.2). Classification (NCBI taxonomy): domain Eukaryota; kingdom Metazoa; phylum Mollusca; class Bivalvia; order Unionida; family Unionidae; genus Sinohyriopsis; species Sinohyriopsis cumingii. The sequence continues at coordinate 6,706,809 of CM068827.1, read as the reverse complement.
ATTATGGTACATGTTTCAAAAATATTTTATAAATACAATCAGATCAACCCAATCACAACCCCCATAAACAGTATTTTTGTGTTAGTCTGATAATTACCTATTTTACAGTCCAGATTTTTTTTAACATGCAAAATTACAGATATGCTAAATGAAGTTGGAACATTTGCTGTATCACAGCGTAGCAATGCTCCTGTGTGTTTTTCAAGAAATTGCAATTTCTTAAGTGGACCTGTTAATGCCATGTAATGTCCCGAGTCCAAATCCAATAGGGTCACTCAGATAACCATACAGTTGCTTTTCTGCATTACTTTGAAGCTTTGATTATACTGAAATAAATCAAGGTATAAAGTGTATCATATTTTATACGGAAATAAATCAAGGTATAAAGTGTATCATATTTTATATGGAAATAAATCAAGGTATAAAGGGTATCATATTTTATATGGAAATAAATCTAGGTATAAAGTGTATCATATTTTATATGGAAATAAATCAAGGTATAAAGTGTATCATATTTTATACGGAATTAAATCAAGGTATAAAGTGTATCATATTTTATATGGAAATAAATCAAGGTATAAAGTGTATCATATTTTATACGGAAATAAATCAAGGTATAAAGTGTATCATATTTTATATGGAAATAAATCAAGGTATAAAGTGTATCATATTTTATATGGAAATAAATCAAGGTATAAAGTGTATCATATTTTATATGGAAATAAATCAAGGTATAAAGTGTATCATATTTTATACGGAAATAAATCAAGGTATAAAGTGTATCATATTTTATACGGAAATAAATCGCCCACAAATTCAGATTATGAAGCTTAGGTTTCCAGCATAAAGTGTATCATATTTTAGTGTGTCAAAAAGAACTGTTGATCCTAAATTAAAACTTGACAGTTGCAACTTCAAGGACACATACCTTAATTACTAAACTGTACTTGCTACATACGAAAACTGCAAATAAGGAATTAAAGCTATTTAGAGTTATAGATTCAGAAAAGTCATTACATCAAAATATCATCATTTCAGTTTGTTTGCAGCACTAATGGTTATAGGCCAGGAAAGCTTACCTGTAGTGAGTCATCTTTCATCCATCTGTTTATCATCACTGCTTCTCCTAAACTTCGTAGAGGATTGTGATGAAACTTTCCACATGTATTCATCCTAAGGTCTAGTTGTCCTAAATGAAAATTGTACTGCTCAGATGTCCAGTATAGCCATTTCAGCAGCCATCTTGAAAATCTTGTTGTTGCTACTTATCATGGATGGATGGTCATATTGACATGGGTTTTTCACTAGAAAGCTTTTGTTAATGGATGGTCATATTGACATGGGTTTTCACCAGAAAACTTTTGCTAGATGGATGGTCATATTGACATGGGGCTTTTCACCAGAAAACATTTGCAGGATGGATGGTCATATTGACATGGGGTTTTCACCAGAAAGCTTTTTGCTAGATGGATTGTTATATTGACATGGGGTTTTCACCAGAAAACTTATCCTAGATGGATGGTCATATTGACATGGGGTTTTCACTAGAAAGCTTTTGCTGGATGGATAGTCATATTGACATGGGGGTTTCACTAGAAAGCTTTTGCTGGATGGATGGTTAATTTGACATGGGATTTTCACCAGAAAGCTTTTGTTGGATGGATGGTCATATTGACATGGGGTTTTCACCAAAAAACTTTTGCTGGTGTCTAGTTGGTTCTGAATGAAAATGGTGGTCACAGACATCCCTTATGGCTGTTACAGTGGTGATCTTGAAAATCTTGTTATCACTTCCCCTAAATGAAGGATCACTACAAAACAAAGGATTATATGACCATGTGGTTTTCACCAGAAGACGTCTTATGATGCCTAGTTGCGCCAAAATCGAAATGCAGCTGCCTGAATACACAAAATGCTAACACAGTGGTCATCTTGAAAATCTTATTATTGCAACTTCACCTGAATGGATGGTTACATCAGCATATTTATTTCATTGAATGGAAAGTCGGATCAGCATGGGATTTTCACCAGAAGAATAACTATTATATATGGTTTGTTTTAAAGAACCATCTTGAAAATCTTATCACTACACCTCCCATACAGATGGGCATATTGACATGGGTTTTTTTTCCACCATCTTGTGGTGTCTAGTTGGTCCACAGTGAAAATAATGTCGATCTGACATGGCCACCATAAGGGCTCTTATCATTTCTCTGCAGAATTGATTTTCATTCTCCCCAAAGGCATTTGTGATACCTATTTGATCTGAACTGCAAATGGTGCCAGTCTTGTGTCAAATATAACTGCCATGATGGCCTTCCTGAAAATTTTCCTGTTGCTGCTCTTTTGGAATGGATGGCTATATTGGCATGGCAATTCCAGCAAAGATCTGCTTTGTTTGTTCTACATGAAAATATTGCCAATCTTACAGCCAGTATGGCCACCACAATGGCTAATTTAAAAATCTTATCATGCAAGAATATCAGAGATGGTTTTAGCACTTAGAAGTCAAAAGGAAGAAATAGTCTTATCTTGAATTCCAGCAAATTCTTATTTGGTCAGTTGAGTATCAATCCTTTCAAGGAACTCTTGTTTAAATTATTTTGAATTGTACAGTGTAATTAAATTAAAATCAATGTGTAAAATCCTCTAAATAATATTCATGCTTTTAATCTATATCTTTGTTTTATATAATAGATACACCTGCCATTTACCATGCTAGCCTTTGCAACACGGCATATGTGTGGGGACCGGAATATTCCTCTGTTTCATCTCTGATTCAGGGAGGACATGTGCTGGCAGCAATGGCTACTCTCATGTACTCTGCAGAGCCAATACATCAGGTAAATGCATCAGAGTCTCTTTGTAAGGTCTTCTGGCCATGTAGTCGCAAAAACATACAATACTGATGGCTCTGTTTGTTTTCACAATTTTTAACAGATATGAAAGACTTAAAGTAATGCTTCAAATTTTGGATCATTGAGTTAGATTTAAATTATGGTATTGATAAAGGATCTGGTCTTTAAGTGACAAAACTGAGTACAAAAATTGAATGCATGCCAAAATGTTAAAGATTTTGATTTTTTTGTAACTATGCTTATATTAAGGGTTTGAAGGAAGCAGTTTCGTAGTTATCTTATTGTATCTACATGTATCTTGCATTTTCATAAATGATCATGTGAGACTCTTAGTTTAATGTTTATTTCGTCTTGTCATAGACCCCATATCTTATAGAATGTCTTTATTCTATCCATTAGCACAAATTCATCATTGCTACCACTCCTAAAGTAGTTGGAGGAATGCTATGAACCTTTACACACACATTCATCGCAAGGTCTAGTTAGTCTTAAATTAAAATGGTGTCACTTCAACATCCAGTATGGGCATGACAGCAACCATCTTGAAACTCGTATCACTGCTTCTCACATCAACATGGGTTTTCACTATGTTACTTCATATGATATTCCATTGGGCCTAAATAAAAATGGTGCCAGTATGATTTTCAATATAGCCACCATGACAGCCATTTTGAAAATCATAAATCATTTTATTGCTACTTCTCCAGAATGGAAAAGTAATATTTAAATTGGGTTTTCACCAGCAGACTTCTTATGATAATGAAAATGATGCCACACAGCTATCCAGTATGGCTGCAAAAGTAGCCATCATAAAATACTTGTTATTGCTACATGTTTTGAGTGGAGTGTCACATGAACATGGCTACAATAGCAGTCTGCTTGAAGGTGTTTTTCTCTTGAATAGATGCCCATGTTGATGTGTTTTTCTCTTGAATGGATGCCCATGTTGATGTGATTTTCTCTTGAATGGATGCCCATGTTGATGTGTTTTTCTCTTGAATGGATGCCCATGTTGATGTGTTTTTCTCTTGAATGGATGCCCATGTTGATGTGTTTTTCTCTTGAATGGATGCCCATGTTGATGTGATTTTCTCCAAAAGATTTCTTGTCATATCTACTTGGTCGTAAATGAACATGTTGCCAAAATAGCCATCTTGCAAATAATGAATGTACAGATTATTGGGGGGGATGCCAGAAGATTTTGTCTTGATGTCTAGTTCCTCCCATATGAAAATGGTGCTGATCTGACATCCATCATCATCACAATCTTCAAATTATTTTTATCACTATTCTTCTTAAAGGAACATGGGGTTTTTGGTGTCTAGTTGGTCTTGTTTGAAATTGATGCTGATCTACATTCCCATATGGTTGCCATGATGGCCATCTTGGTAATCTTGCTCTCACAACTTCTTCAGAATGGATGGTCATATTGACATAAGATTTTCACCAAAAGATTGATATGCACATGAAACTAGTGTCAATCTGTGGGCTAAGATGGTCAACACAGTAGCCATCTTGAAAATCTTGTTATTGCTACTCCTGAATGGACGGTCACATCAGCATGAGATTTTCACCAAAAGACTTATTATGATGTCTACTTGGTCCTCAGTAGGAATGGTGCTGATCTTAAAGCCAATATGATTGCTACCTTTTTTAAATATGGTTATAACTACTGCTCCTACAGAGAAAGTCATATTGACATGGGGTTTTCACCATAAGACTTGTTATGGTGTCTAGTTTAGGTCTTTTTATCAGTATTTCTCCTGAATGGATGGTCATATTGATATGGGGTTTCACCATAAAACATCTTGTGCTGTCTGGTTGGTACAGAAATAAATGATATTGATCTGACATCCAGTATGGACACCATCTTTAAAATATTGTTATCATAATGACATGAACTTTTTCCCAGAATCCTTGTTTTAGTGTGTGGTTTTCCCAGATTGCTTTTTTTTTTAGAGTTTGGTTTTCCCAGAATATTTTTTATGGTGTGTGGTTGGCCCTGAATGAAAATAATGCAGATCTGACATTCCATATGGCTGCCATGGTAATCATCATGAAAATGTTTTTGTCACTACTCCTCCTGAAAAAATTACATATCAGTGTGGGGTTTTCACCAAGAAGCTTCTTATGATGTCAGCTTTGTCCCCAATGAAATTGTGCTGATCTTACAGACAATATGGCTGCCACAGTGGCTATCTTGAAAATCTTGTTATAACTGAAGAGTGTCTTGGTTTCAAAACTCAACAGTTAGAAAAAAGAAATGCTCTTGTCAGAATCCTGAAAATTCTTTTGGCCAGTAAATCCTCAGCCCATTGTTTTTCGGGCAGTAAATACTCAGACCATTGTTTTTTGGTCAGTAAATACTCAGACCATTGTTTTTTTGGTCAGTAAATCCTCAGTCCATTGTTTTTGGGCCAGTAAATCCTCAGCCCATTGTTTTTTAGCCATTAAATCCTCAGTCCATTGTTTTTTGGCCATTAAATCCTCAGTCCATTGTTTTTTGGCCATTAAATCCTCAGTCCATTGTTTTTTGGCCAGTAAATCCTCAGCCCATTGTTTTTTGGGCAATAAATCCTCAGCCCATTGGTTTTTGGCCAGTAAATCCTCAGCCCATTGTTTTTTTGCCATTAAATCATCAGTCCATTGGTTTTTGGGCAGTAAATCCTCAGCCCATTGGTTTTTGGGTTCAATCACTATTGTGTCTCTTTTTATTGGAAAACCACTATAAGTGGATAGCATTAGTGGAGATAATTTAGTAGAATTTAATTAAAGTCAGTTCCATTAATTATACCATAGCTACTCTCTTGTATGCAACTATAAACTGCACAGACCCAGATATATTGTTAACATAGTCACATATTAAATTGATATTTAGATGTTTCAGTCTGTGACTCAAAGGGACTAAAACTTTTACAAAGATTGGTACCCCATGAATAAAATTAATTTGTACAGCATTCTTGGTTTGCAATCTGGCCACGCTACCATTAATAGTTGTTTTATTTTACAGGTAACTGATACTAATACAAATTATGCCCTCAACTAATATTGGAAAGCTTGGGTTGGTGGTGTTTAAGATATAGTATTATAGAGAGATTTGATACTTATACAAATTATCCTGCAATTGTGTTTTATGATATACTTGAACGAAATAATTGAATACAACTTGTATTTGATTTACTTCACCAAAACATGTAAAAGCATTGAAATTCAAGAAAAGAAACCAATGGAAAACTGTTTTAAATAGTATGAGGAAATCCATTCACTTTATGAAGAAAAAAACATTGAAAGTAACTATCTTTACCTGAGAAAATTTGGAATATGTGTAATCATAGTGTCAGAAATATGTGTAACCATAGTGTCATTGAAATATCTATAATCATAGTGTATGAAATATGTGTAATCATAGTATCCTAGAAATATGTGTGATCTTAGTGTCCTTGAAATATGTGTAATGTTAGTATCCTTGAAATGTGTAATCATAGTGTCATTGAAATATGTGTAATCATAGTGTTGTTGCAATATGTGTAATCATAGAGTTGTTGCAGTATGTGTAGTATTAGTGTTATTAAAATATGTTTAATCATAGTGTCATTGGAATATGTGTAATCATAGAGTTGTTGCAATATGTGTAATATTAGTGTTATTAAAATAGGTATAATCATAGTGTCATTGGAATATGTGTAATCAATGTCCTTGCTTACATTCTCTCATTTCAGGTGACCAGTGTTGCACATGCATTGAAATCCTTCGATAACTTACCGTCAGAGGTTGTAGAGATGGCAGTCAAATCTTACCCCAAACTTCATGCAGCACTTTTCCCCACTTCAGTCCAAGACTCTGGTCAGAAGGATGTCACAGTCTATCAACTTCTCGTGGTATTGTATTGATTCTTTCTCTTGAATCATGTCACAGTCTACCAACTTTTAGTGTTATCTATATGACACCTTCTGTTGAAATCATGTCACAGTCTGCTGACAACTAGTCATTGATTCCTTCTGTTGAATCATGTCACAGTCTACCAAATTTTAGTGTTGTCTATATGACACCTTGAAATCATGTCACAGTCTGCTGACAACTAGGCATATTGGGTCCTTCTTTTGAATCATGTCACAGTCTACCAACTTTTAGTGTTATCTGTATGACACATTCTTTTGAAATCATGTCAGTCTGCTGACAACTAGTCATATTGATTCCTTCTGTTGAATCTTGTCAGAGTTTACCAACTTTTAGTGTTATCTATATGACACATTCTGTTGAAATCATGTCACAGTCTGCTGACAACTAGTCATATTGAGTCCTTCTGTTGAATCATGTCACAGTCTACCAACTATAAGTGGTGTTGTTTGATTCATTGTACTGAATCATGTCACAGTCTACCAGATACTAGTAGTATTGTATTGATACCTTCTTTATAATCATTTGCAAGGTAATACAATTTTACTATATTTCGATGAATACCATACAGGGTCCTGTTGGTATAATGCTTTTCATCTTTACATTGTTCCATATTCATTGTAAAAGTTGTTTCAGTGATTTTAGAAACAGTACCAAATTGTTCCAAACATTTCTGAGAACATTTTAAAGTCAGGATAACATTGTACATAAGAACTCAATACTTTTACCAAAGCTTGGAAGCTTTACATGTGGTACATTTAGTTTCTTACTTTGAAAAATGTTGATATGCCAAATGTACATTGGAGCATGTCACACCATGGATATGCCTCAGGCTGTTTATGTGTCTGTCCACTGTTGATTTCTGCATAATAACTTTTTTTCTAAACAGTGTATCTTGACCTGAATAGCTTATGGCATTCACTTGAGAGAAGAAAGAAATCTTTTGAATTTTGGGGTCAAAAGGCCAAAAGTTAGGGTCACATTGACTCAAAGAAGAAATCTGATTTCATCAGTTTGATTAATCTTAAGACTTACTCATAAGAACTGTCAAAACATTTGGGGTTACTGAGTTTGTTGATTTAATCACAAAAATTAAAATTCTTGACTATATATTATGACCAAAGTATGTTGTTGGCTGGCACTTAAGGTGAGAATGGTTAGGAAGAAGTCTATCAATTGAATGGGTTGGAATATCAGAAGGTCATAGGTTATGGTCAAAATAACTTAGATTTTAAAAAATGGTTTCTGTATAATCATTATAATAGATTTTTAGACCACATATTTTAATTGAAGTTTCTGGTTATGGTGATGCAGATGAAATCTATTTTGGTATTAAAAAGTCAGAAGTCTAGGTCACTGTGACCTATATATGAAATAAGGCATAATGATCTTAGTTCAAGACAACAAACCTTGACCAAACTCAGTGGATGGCTTATACCCAGGGTAAGGAAGAAACCTATTGAAAAAGTTACAAAAATTGAGATCACTGACCTAAAATAACTTTAATTACAAACTACATAAAGTTACTAAACTTCTTGGATGGCATGTTGTTATGGTAAGAAAATAAAACTAGATGTTCAGCTTTACAGTTTCAAGGTCATGGTCAAAATGACTGCCAAAACAAAACTGTTTTACATTGTAACTATGTTTTACACCTTTATCTTTCACAAAATTTCAAGGTCATTGTGACCTATCAGTCAGTACCGTATGGAAAGAAGCATGCCTAGCTGGTGTCTACATATATAACCATTAAACATGGGACAAGGACGTAATGCAGTGTTTCCTGTACTCTTCTTGACCATGAATTTACTTTGTATTTCATATCATGAATTAAATGTTTTATCAGGTATAATTTTTTATCAGGTATAATTAGTAACATTACATGAAGAATACCTGTAAATGAATGATTTTTGTCACAAAATGTTGCTACAGTCAAACCCGTCTACAGCAGCCACCCATGGAAAAAGACAAAAGTGGCCTTTGTAGACTGACTTCTGAAGGCAGGTATAGCTCTTAAAATTTGACAGGGTGAACATAGAATGGCTGTTGTGTCCAGTTGACCACTAAGCTCAGGCGACCTTTATGTTAATTTGACTCTATCTGAAAACATGATATGTTAAAAATATGAAAGATACTGTGACATACCACTCAGAAAATTTTTAGCTTTTTATGTTGCATGCTTATAAAAGACTTTGTATATAGATAGTGACTATTGCCCTCAAGCCCATGGTGTTTGTACGTCATACTAACTTTACTGATGTCACTACAACTTGATACTGTGTAGCAAATAGCTTGAGACTACATTTTTTTTAATTAAAAAGTTGCAGGAATAATAAAAAAATTAAAAGTACAGGTATGTCATTGATGTTTGAAACATCGCAAGATGTTTCTTGTCAACACTTATAATTTTATATTCTTCACACATCCAGACTGATCTACATCCATCAAAAAACATAACAATGTAATAAATATCATTATGATTACCCAGAAGTCTCTTTCAGACAGTCAGATCACATTGGAATGGGATGAGGATGTTATGATAGTCTAACATGTAACAAATAGCAACACCTTGTAGCAGACGATAGTCTGACATACATGTTACAAATAGCAACACCTTGTAGCAGACGATAGTCTGACATGTAACAAATAGCAACACCTTGTAGCAGACGATAGTCTGATATACATGTAACAAATAGCAACACCTTGTAGCAGACGATAGTCTGACATACATGTAACAAATAGCAACACCTTGTAGCAGATGATAGTCTGACATACATGTAACAAATAGCAACACGTTGTAGCAGACAAATTTTAGATAACAAAGATTGAATCTCAAATGTAAGTTGCTCAAATTGAATATCTGTTGAAATACACTGCTCAGATCCTCTTTTTTACCATAATGATTTTGATTTCAGGGTAATGCTCCATTTGACCCTAGCAGATTGTTTGGCTGGCAGACAACAAATGATTGTGCAGGAGAGGGTAAGATTTTCCTGAAGTATCACACTCCACTTAGGGCTTGCAAATTGGACTTAGTCATGGCACTGCCTGTTAGGACTGCAGATAGGACTTGATCATAGCACTTACTGTTAAGGATGGCAAATTGGAATCAAGTATGGCGGTCCATTTGGGTTGGCAAATTAGACTCAATCATTGCACTCCATTTCAGGCTGGCAAATTGGACTCAATCATTGCACTCCATTTTGGGCTGGCAAATTAGACCCCATCATGGCACTCCATGAACAGTTAGAAATATAAGTACAGCCAGTTGCTATTAACACCATCTATGGTTAAATCAAACAGGTCTCAATCAGATGAAAGCTTGACTCATTTTATATGCCCACCAAAAGGCAAAGCATATATTGTGAGGACATCCCTCTTGTCATATATCCATCTGCTTCCTTGTTAATTTCTTCTGAAAAAAATTGGTTGTATACAACTTGCCATTGCCAGATTTTGTAGATAACTTGCACTTGGGATTAGGAAGAACCCTGTTGAATTTAGGAATGAAAAGGTCAACGGTCAAATTCACTGTGACCAAAAGAACAAAAGGGACTTCCACATGGTAATATTAGCTCTGCGTCACAGACCTGATCAAGCTTTATGGAGACTTGCACATGGGTAAGGAAGAAGCCTTCAGATTTTGGGATCAAAAGGTCAAAGGCCAAGGTTACTGTGACAAAGAAGGAAAAAGGTTTCTGTGCACTTGCTTTAGTTAACATCACTGACCTTGACCAAACCTTGTAGATGACTTACTTTTTGAGTAAAATGAAACCTGTTGATTTGGGGATCAAATGTCAAGGTCACCATGATAGAAAAAATGCAAAATACTGCACAAAACTTTGTTTGTGACCTTCATTACCTTCACTTAAGTTTGTACATGGCTTACACATTGGGTAAGAAAGAGGCTTATTGATTTTGGGATCAAAAGTCAAGGTTACTATGACTGAAAGAAGAAGAATGTTGCTTAAGTCCCTGGTCATAAAATAAAAACGCTTGTATGATTGCTTGTTTTCCATTGTTAAGCATTTGTCCATCATAATCCATCCATTTTAGCACAAGTTTCTTATCACTACTCCACATAAATTACTTGCCGTGAATCTTTACACATGTACATTCATGTCTTGTTAGGCCTAAATGATAATATTGAACTCAGACAACCAATAAGGCCACCATGGTGATCATCTTGAAAATCCTGGTATTACCTTGTCTCCTGAACAGGTGGGTCAACATGGGGTTTCCACAAAGAGACTTCTTATGATGTTTATTTGGTCCTCAGTAAAAATGCTGACATCTTGCTTTTTTTGCTGTGGATCTGACATTTTCCTTTGGTTGCTGTGGATCTGACATCTTGCTTTTGTTGCTGCAGATCTGACATCTTGCTTTTGTTGCTGAAGATCTGACATCTTGCTTTTGTTGCTGCAGATCTGACATGTCGCGTTTGTTGCTGCAGATCTGACATCTTGCTTTTCTTACTCCTCCTGAACAGATTGTCATTTTGAAATGGGTTTTCAGCACATGACATTTGACATGGTCCAAAATGAAAATGGTGCCAATCTGATGGCCAATGTGCTTTATAATTTTGTTACTAATGAATGGACAGTTATATCAGCATGGGGTTTTCACCAAAAGACTTTGTTGGATGGCTCTTTGGTCCTATATGAAATGGTCTCAGCCTGATATCTAATTGGCCCTAGACATACAATATAGATGCCACAGTAGTGATCATTGAAATTCTTTATACAGCTACTTCTTCAGATCCAATAGTCTTATTGCAGGCATGGACAACTTCCTTCAGGGCATGGGCAACATCCTCCAGGGCTTGGGCCAGATTATGATCTTTAAAGCCACACCCTATTAATGGAAAAAACCAGGCCATGGACCGTATTTTGCCCTCCTTTCTCGTATATTCATAGGGTTTTCATTAAAGACCTTTTTATGATATCTAGTTGTCTTTAAATAAACTGGTTCTGATCAGTTTTAATCCTCTTGAAAATCTTGTTGTTACTACTTTAGGATCTCTGCAAGGGATGGTCAGATCAACATCAGGTCTTCTCATTTTATGCATTTGGTCGTTAATGAAAATCATGCCAGTATGACCTTCCTGAATTTAAAAATCACATAACACCTACTTCAAAATGGATATCCATACCAGCATTTTAAAAAGAGAACTTCTTTCTTCCATTGTAGTGATTCTTATATTAAAATAAAGCTCATCTAACTTCCAGAATGGCTGCCATGATGGCCATCCTGAAAATCTCTTTATGGTTACTTCTGCTGAACAGATGGTTTTATCGGCATGTTGTTTTCACTGCAACATTATTTTAGCAATATGTAACTGGTTCTGCATGAAAATGGCACTCGTCTAACCTCCAACAATTCACCATAGGGGCCATCACAAAACTGTATCATTGCTTCTCTTTCATGAATGGTGTCATTGGAATGGGGTTTTCACTATAACATTTTTCTTGCAATGGTTAATTATTTTTGAATGTAAATGATGCAGATTGGACTGCCAACTCATCTACACTTTTTTTAGAGGAGTTTTGAAAAACAGACCTAATTGAATTTTGGGTCAGATCAGTGGTCATTTCTTGCATTTTTATATTGAGCTTTTAAAGGCATTGACATTTACCTATAGCTACATTCCAATAAACCAGATGTTGGTAGCGCTGTGACACTGATTGTAACATAAGATTTCTTTACTTAGCTGTACTTGGCTTATAATACAAACAAGCACAAATGAATTTTTTTATCCAATGCTGTTTGTGGATACTTCCAGTGAATATTTTGAATATCGCCACTTAAATAACTTTTTTTTCTTCAAAAGTATTAATTATTTATTTAACCAACTTGGCACATGAGTATATCTTGACATTGTCTGAGACAAATTTGACAATATTCTGTCCAAGAAGAGTTATGAATTGCACTTATTGGTATCTTTTTGAACATATTAACTCAGACATATAAGAAAATGGTTTTGTTTCCAAACTTGACATGTTGGAGTTTCTAAAGAATATCGAAGATGGTTTCTATACTCAGCTTTTGAAAAGAATAAGGAAAGAAATATGTTTCCTATTGAACTGGTTTTTAAATTAGAGTAGACTGATTGTATTGTTGTTGTTGTTGTTAAACATGATATTATTTATTGTGATTTGTTTGTGATTGTTTTCAAATCATGGGGGAAAAAGTGCTAGGCTTGGCAGTGAGAAGCAGGGACAGTTAGCCGACCATAAATACATATTTTTATTTGCCTAAAAATCAGAAAATAAAATGAATTATCTTGGATCCATAGAAATCCTTTACAGATAGTAGAACATATATTGTTCCGTTAATGGTGCTGGTCTGAAATTACCCAAAATAATGCATTTCATGTTATGCGCTTTGCACATTTTATCAGATTTTACCATATGTGTCTACCATGTGCTCAACATGTCATCTGTTAAAGTGACAGAGAAACAGTTTAAATTGTCAGGTCAGAACTGATTGGAATCCCCAGCTCTCATTGGTCAAAATTGTGCACAACTATTTATTACTTTTGGCATGGCAGGCTGCTGTAGTTGAGATTGAGCAAAACTTTTTGTTATAATTTCAATGTACAAGATTAATTTTTATGGCAGTGAAATTTCTTTCTAAAACATTCTACTTACGTTTAGTATTGCTAACTTTTTAACACATTAATATAATAACCAGTCACTGCCTAACTCATTGCATGTCAAATTTTCATGCAGTCTTTGCCTGGTTATATAGCTTGATTTTATGTGGCAAAATCATCAACAAATAATGATTAATAAATGATGATTCATGTTATTGTTGATCAATAATTTTTACTTCAATCAATATCTGATGTGACAGTAATGTAAGTTAAAGTAGGCAATGCTCATATTAGATTCTCCCCCTGCGGGTCATATTAGATACCCTTCCTGCGGGTTATATTAGATACTCCCCCTGCGGGTCATATTAGATACCCTTCCTGCGGGTTATATTAGATACTCCCCTTGCTGGTTATATTAGATACTTCCCCTGCGGGTCATATTAGATACCCATCCTGTGGGTCATATTAGATACTCCCCCTGTGGGTCATATTAGATACCCTTCCTGTGGGTCATATTAGATACTCCCCCTGCGGGTCATATTAGATACTACCCCTGCAGGTCATATTAGATACTCCCCCTGTGGGTCATATTAGATACTCTCCCTGTGGGTCATATTACATACTCACCTGCAGGTCATATTAGATACTCCCCTTATGGGTCATATTAGATACTCTCCCTGTGGGTCTTGTTAGATACTGTTCCAGCGGGTCATATTAGATACTCTCCCTGTGGGTCATATTAGATATTCTCCCTGTGGGTCATATCAGATATTCTCCCTGCAGGTCATAATAGATACTCCCCATGCGGGTCATATCAGATACTCTCCCTGCGGGTCATATTAGATACTCCCCATGCAGGTCATATCACATACTTTCCCTGCAGGTTTGGAGAATGCAACCTAAAGTAGGTCAGATACTCCCCCTGTGGGTCATATCAGATACTTTCCCTATGCGTCATATTAGATACTCCCCCTGCGGGTCATATCAGATACTCCCCCTGCGGGTCATATTAGAAATTCCCTCTGCAGGTCATATTAGATACTACCCCTGCGGGTCATATCAAATACTCTCCCTACAGGTTTGGAGAACGTAACCTGAAATAGGTCAGAGATGCAACTTAAAGTAGGTCATGGTTATATAAGATACTCCCCTTGTGGGTTTGGAGATATACTTAAAGTAGTTCATGGTCATATTTGATACTTCCTCTGCAGGTTTGGAGATGCAACTTAAAATAGGTCATGGTCACACTTGATACTCAGATTCACCCTTCTGCATCTCATAAAAGGCAACTAATGGAACTAATGGAGGTGCGCCACAATTTAGGTACAGTCACATAATTCACTGACACTCAGCACAGAATGAAACTTTGGCTTGGTGGTTGACCGTCATTTGTGCTGGGCATCTTGAAAGGTGTTCCAATTAAGGTCTTGCACAGTTTAAAATGATTGCAGTTCTTACAGAAAAAGTTTTATAATTTAAAGATTTTACCTTGTTTTATCTTTATTTTTCATGTGCCTTTCTTAGTGTTTGCAACATCTCCACATTTTATATGTTGATCCATGGTTGATATTTACTTTTGATTGGAATGATTTATTTTCCAGAGGAATTTGGCAGTGCAATTTTGCTGTCTTTTGCTTGATACTGTATGACTGGGATTCTGCTGATTTGTTGTTAAACCCTATTCATTCATAACATACCAATTAGATTCAAACCTGACGTTTCAAAATCTTATGTGTGTTTATGTGAATTCCTTTTCCAGCTTGACATGTATATTTAAATATCAGTGTATCCTTTTCCAGTCTTTCTGGTTAATACCTTGTTCATATGCACTAGTTTGCATGTGTATGCACCAGTTATGTATGTCACCAGTTCACATGCATGCACTTTACATGTGTTTACATCAATTTACATGTGTGCGCACCAGTTTACATTGTGTGTGAGAAAATTTTGTGTGGATCAATTTACATGTGTGTACGCAAATTTACATGTGTGTGTACATTTTCCTATTTAATATATATTTAAATGCATTTGTAAATTTTGTCATATGAATGGATTTACCCACTTATTTATACAAAAAATCTACATGTCATGTAAATTTGCACTGTTGTGGATTTAGTGCAGAATCAAATTAGTGCATGTGTAAATTAGTATAATAAACAAATTTCATCATGTGAATTCATTGCAGGATACACACCTGCATATAAAAATGTAGTAAAAAAGTTACATGCTGTTCAGTTTTAGAATTAGGGAAGTTTTAACAATAAGTCTCTTGTAAATAGTTATGCAGTTCTGGTAGTATTATATGTACATGTCAATATATCTGTTGCAAGAAATATTTTATCATGCAGGCATGAAATGGATGGGTTGTTAAGTTGTTGATATGTCATTTGTTAGATAATAACATATTTTGTCAGCATGACATTGATGGGTTCAGTTGTTGATATGTCATTTGGTAGATAATATATATTTTGTCAGCATGAGATGGATGGGTTAATTTGTTGATATGTTATTTGGTAGATAATCAATATATTTTGTTGGGCTTGGCATGAGATGGAGAGATGCATAGGTTATTACATTGTTGATGTGTTATTTGGTAGATAATATATTTTGTCAGGCTTGGCATGAGATGGAGAGATGGATGGGTTATTACATTGTTGATATGTTATTTGGTTGATAATCAATATATTTTGTCATGCTTGGCATGAGATGGAGAGATGGAAGGGTTATTACATTTTTTATATGTTATTTGGTAGATAATCAATATATTTTTTCAGGCATGGCATGAGATGGAGAGATGGATAGGTAATAGGTTATTACATTGTTGATGTGTTATTTGGTAGATAATCAATATATTTTTTCAGGCATGGCTTGAGATGGATTGGTTGTTAAGTTGTTGATATGTTATTTGGTGGATAATAACCTAAACATTTGTATCAGACATGACCTGAAATGGACAGATGGAAAGGTTGTTAAGTTGTTACGTCATTTGGCAGATTATAATCTATATTATTATTTTGAATATACTTTGAAAACTTTGTTGTTTTGGGTATTACGCTTCTCATTATTTTTATTCATTGGTGAAGATGGAAAGTAAAAGGATAGAGCAATTATGGATGACCCTGCCAGTAGGGTATAGTATTTGTGTGCGTGTGTTCGGATATTAGACAGGATTATGCCAATTTGATGTTAAACCATATTCATGCATAACATACAAATTAGATTCAGACCTATTTATTCTTATGTTACGTGTTTAGGCTTTAAAAAAAACTGACAAAAGAAAGAGTGAAAACAACAACCTTTGAAAAATTTAACAAATAATTTATTTCTCAGGAAAAACAATGTAAAAAATGGAAAAGAACTTACAATTTTAAGACTCAGATCCAAAAATAATTCAAGAATAATCCATGAATTAAATTTTAAAAGCCTTAGTAATGAAATATTCTGATGAATTCAAGTTTGAGACCCGATGAAAAAAATAAGATGGAAGGCGATGACGTATGCTGTATCTGTACAGTGCTGTTGTCTTCAGTTCCTTGTAGAAACATAAGAAAGAACACTCCGGTGTTGGAAATCTGAATAAAATGTTTAAGAAATGTCTTTGTCCAAGAATTCTGTATGAGCACACTTATATTTCCAGGAAAAAGAATGAATCCTTTTGAATTCAAATAAACATTAAAATGTAATTCCCCAAACTGGTCACAAGCAAACAAACACCTTGACATCAAGTGTTTTAAGCCCAGACTGAGATTATTTCTCAAAAACAATGGTTATACAGTAATTTGAAATGCAGAATAGGTACCTCTATGAGGGTCACGTCATCATGTTACATCACATACTCCTAACATGACCCTGACAAAAACCAATCATTTTACTCTATGAATAAAATTTTAAAAATGTTGTTTACTTCACTAAAACTATTTACAAGTCTAGGGTCATGTATCCAATACAGCCTTGATCTCACCCTTATTATTCCCACAATAAAAATAAAAAAAGAACTTGTTCACGTGGCTGTTACTAATTTTGAATTAAGGCAATGAACTAGGTCAGCTTTAAGTGTTTACATTTTCTTAATTGCCTTCCCTGAAATGTAAGTTTGAATTGAACAGCCCTCAGCCTAATGAAAAACATAAGTAAAGCTTTATTGACAAGAACTAAATATACATTCTAAATTATTTTTGTCATAATGTCAAAATTTTAATAGACCATAATGAATGGTTTGTTAATTAAAGAAATTGTTTGCTTTATTTGATATTACAAAATAAGACAAATGTAATTTTGTGCTTTTTTAACATTTTAAGTTTGTGAAATACAGTAGAACAAGTCTATACCCAAAGAGTTGGGGAGAAAACAAATAGTGTATTGTGTCCAGGATGCATTCTAACCATTCTGTTATTTACATGGATTGCAAATCCACTTAAATCTTATTATTAAATAGATGTAATTGTGTTTATACTGCTTGTGTTTATCTGTACATATATAGCTTTGTTTTCTTTTGTTTTTTTTCAGATTGTAGAAGTATTATGCCATATTTCTCAGAACCAGACCTTGTATCTAGGTTTACCTACTCTGAGCATCTGAGATATACTTATTACCTCAAACAGGGAAGACCTTCATTTGCTTTTGTTGCCTTCCTTGCTGAAGAGCTAAAATCAGGGGCAGCAACTGTACCCTATAAGAGGTATACAAAATAATACAGAAGTACATGACCCATGCAAACATGGTTCTTTAAAATAATAGTAGTTTTCACAGTTAATTTTCTGAACTAAGAGGTTCATAAGATAAGCACATCCCAGCCACTTGTATCCAAAACTAATATTGAAAAAAGTCTCAAATGAGAAAGTATTTTGGTCTGTTTTATATCTACAGTGCTTTGAATTAATTTGAGAAGTTTTCTTATGGTATCTAGCTGGTCCAAAATAAAAATGATTCCAATATGGCTGATATGATGGTTGTCTTGAAAATCTTATTATTGTTACTTGTCTTGAATAGATGGTGATATGGACGTGCTGTATTGACACAAAATATTTAAATGATTTCTTGTTGCTCTTAAATGAAAATGGTTACGATCTGACATCCAATGTGGCCAACACTTTGCCATTATGAAATATCACTTAAAAATATCAGTGGTTTAACACTAAGCAGTTAAAAACAAGAAGAAGTAATCTTATCTTTGATTCCTGGAAATTCTGTATGACCAGTAAATCCATTTGTTGGACTCTTCTTGAGCTTAAAAATGGGAATGTATGAAGAAGAAAAAAAATTATGTCAGAAATCATTATACAAGCCAATGAACTCCTGGGAATTCAGGAATTATCACATGTATGATGGTTGTTTGGGGTTGTTTTTTATGGCAGATTGATGACAGCAGTTGGTACGTCCCTGTGGATGGGAGTCAAGCACCAACATCACCCAGAAATTTCATCGGCATGTGTAGTTTTCCAGGAACTTCTTGGCTATGAAAGCCTTATGCTGAGAACTTACCTACAAGTTGGCGCTGAAATCCAGGCTCACAAAAACAGTGCCATGATGGGGCAATTTGAGAAGAGAAGAGAGCAAATTAAGATGAATGAGAAAGAGACTGGTAATCATAGAACAAGATATGTTAAATAAAATCATATACCATGTAACATATGCTGAACATTGATCAGTCTCATTGGTGAAAAGAAAGAAACATAAACTGCACAAATGAAAGTAGTTAATGTCTTAATCATAGCATAATTTTCTCCATCGAATATTTATCTGATCACATTAACATTATGAAAAACCAGCTACTATCTCTGAATCCAGCCCTCCCACAGTGACAAAAGTCAACTTCCCTTCTATACGTCATGTGGACAAAGAGCAGTAACTCATACAGATTACTTACCCATTCCCCTACTAGATAGCAAGCCAGTTTCAGCTTTGTCCCATGGCTGTAAACATTGCCCCTAAAATACAGTGTAATTTTTGATAATTATTAGGCCACTCCACCAAAAGTTTTCAATTGTTTAGGAAGTCAAAAGGTTGATATACCTAATGTATTTGACATTTGTGTAGTTTTCGGCGAGTTGTTTCATATTTCTACCATTCATTATTGCTCATATGATATTGATCAATGTTGATCTTCTGTGCTGTATTTGTGCTGTTAAACTTCAGTTTATTATGTGATTCTTGTCATCTCAGTGAATCTAATCTGTATTTTTGTTGCATGCATGTTTTTTGTTATATCATCTTTCCAGCAGTTGCAAAGCAAGCACTTCCAAGTCAGAGAAAATATTAATGAGATATGTGTTGCATGTACTAAATGTTCATCATCAAACAGTATCTGTGCATTTTGGGCTGTAGACTTATTGTCTAATGGCTTAAAGGGATAAATGAAAAGCCAGAAGAATGTCACATTCTAAATCATCTGACTAGAACTGTACAATAACCAAATACTTCCGACACCATGGAAGCTGTGGAATGCTATTCTTTTGGAGGCACACATGTTTAATCTCATGCAAGCTCTTTCCTGAAGCTTTTCAGTGAGCAATTTAATGAAACAGGGCAGATTTGACCACATTTTCTGAGCCCACTGAGTATTAGTCCCGTCCAATGCCCATAATTGTTCTTAGTGCCATTGAAACCAGGCAAGTGGGATAATTGCAGTCTGACTTTGTCAGCTACATATACATGCAGGTCATAAACCATGCACTGTATGCCATCGTGGCTGCTGACCAATTGCACCATCTATCTGGCCAACCAGCATACAGGTTTAGTGGACATGACTAGCACTTCGTATTGGCGAACTGCACATTAATCGACAATTGCAACAGTGACAGCAGGCTACACCCAGCCGATCACTCTGTCTGGACTGGCTAAATGCATTGTACTTCCTCACAATTTGTGCCACACATCCCAACTAGCTATCACAGACCAACATTCTCCAGACAGATCACATTTCATGCTGGTTATGGCACTGCTGGTCTGCTAATCTCTGATAAGGTAATGCCAACCCCCACTATGTATGGTGAAAACACAGCATCGCGGCTGTGAACCTTTTAATATCCTTGAACTCCAGAGGAGGACATCCTTATCTAATTTTGCTGCCTTCTGGATACCATCTTCCTTCAGCAATTAATACCACATATGTAGTAAAGACCTCAATAGACACTGATGAAGATGTATATTCATATTTCCAAATTTTGCACAATGCACTAAGGTTGTAGAAATATTCAAGCATCTCACAGATGAGATTTGTGACCCCCATTAATTTGAGGCCCATTTAACTGCAACTTTCTAACTCTAGTTTTTAAGCATCAAACATTACATAAGTTAATATATATATATATGTATGTATGTATGTATGTATGTATGTATGTATATATATATATATATATATATATATATATATATATTAAAAATAACATTGCTTTTAAAGTGTTGGTATAAAGCAATTTGATATACCAATACTATTGGTATATCAGGTTGTGATCTGCCCATGGCGCATTAATATGCATATATTAATATTTAGTTCATGTTTCAAACGGTAGGCCATCACTTATATATTCTCTAAATCTGTGATGAATTCCACTGACTAATCATTAGCAATGTAAAATAACAATTCAAAATTATTAATAATCCATGTCTTCAAACCGAATTAAACATGGGATACATCTTTCAACGTCTGTGCTTTCCCTTTGATCTCTCTCATGCAAAAGTGAGAAAATACAGGGGACGTCTGTGGAAAGAGAGAGAAAAGAAAACTCAACTTGCCACAAATGAACCTGGGACTTTGTAATGGTTAGGTGTACATGTTCTATGGGGTTTTAATATAGTAGTTGCAGCAGGCTGTCAAGACTATATGATACATTTTTTTGGTTAGGAAAAAGACACGGTAATCTATTTCATGCTTTGTTCTTATTTATTTCTTTATTCCTATTAAAGAAACTATTAATAAGGGTCTCCCGCTCCGGTGGCCTAGTGGTTAGAGTGTCTGCCTCGGATGTGGGAGGTCATGGGTTCGATCCTCGGCAGAGTCATACCAAAAACTGGTACTAGCAGCTGCCTTGCTTGGTGCTCAGCATTAAGAGGCTAGTGTTAGGACTGGTTGGCCTGGTGTCACGATAATGTTACTGGGTGGGACATCATGCTACATGTCTGTGGCATGATGCCCCAGCGCTAGACATCACTGTCAACTGCCACATTGCAGACATTGTAGCAATATGACTGAAAAATTGTTAAAGCTATGTTAAAATCCAAATCACATAGCATCACATTAATACGGGTCTAAAATCAGATTATTTTATATTAAAATGTAAGAAGGCTGCTCTACCCTTCACCCAGTCTTTCTCTCTCCCTGAGTTAGTTGGCAAGGCAGCTGACTAGTTGAACAGTAAACATAGAGATGGGCTATGAATAAATGCCCTCTTGGTAAGTCCCCAACCTCACCACCATATCTCTGTCTCTTCATAGAAGGAAGCAGGTGAAAATCCATGAACCCATCAATGATGGCAAATATGGTCACACAAACCAACAGAAAGGGAAAAGATAGAAGTGGATGATATTAAACAACTGTATGTTTTTTAGTATTGTTAATTAAATCATAATAATGACTTAGACCACTTGCAGAGTTTTGAAAAAATAACATGTACAAAGTTTATTCTTGGATCGTGTAGGGCTCCAACACTGTCGCAAAGTGCAATTTTTTTCCCTAATTGGTGGTAAGTTATACCATCTGGTGACTTTTTTTGTTATTGGTGATATTGTAGGCTGTTTAAACTTGTATATACAACCATTGGTTTGGAGAGGAGAAATTCAGAGGCCTCATGAAAGGAAGCTGCAAACTTGACATAAAATGCCATGAAATGTATCTGTTGTTACATAAACAAATTGTTTGTCCATATTGACAAACCATCTTAAAAGTGCATTGTTTTATTATAACCCACTTATGTTAACATCTAGCACAAGTACTGTATGTTGTGATATCCGCATTTTTTATTGTTGACATTTCTGGTAGCCGAGATCAACCAGACGAGGCAGTAACTCGTAATCCATCTTTTGTCGGTTTTTTGGCCATCTACTAGTAATTAATATATTTACATAGACTGACATTTGTATGTGGATGGTATGTAAAATTCCTCTTCTTTTCACTCAGAATTAACTCCTTCAGAACACTCACATTTTCTGTAGTAATCCCTGTCATCAGACCAGAACACCTCTATTGTCCGTTGACCATTTGTTAAATTTCTGATGCATGTGGGGAAGGCAGCATCACTCTGCTACCACAAATGTAAAATAATTTTTAAAAAATCTTGTTGGTATATTCAATAGGCAGGAAGGAACAGTGACCACAATCAACCAAATGACAGCCAGTTCCTTTTTTTTAAAATGTACCCAGATAAAATAGTTCGCTGAAATTTCAAAGAAAACGTTACCTTTGAAGCACTGATTGTGACGAAAACATACTACTAAGCAAATGGAAAAAGTCACTCTCAATCATGCAGTACAGTTATTTGACGTTGCCACCACACACAAAAATGGGCATTTGTTTGGTTCTCCAGAGTTGTCCTTTAGTGGTGACTTCAATAATGCATGCACCTTTCATCAAACAAAGATGACTTCAATCTCCAACAAAAACAAAGAACCTCTCTACAACTGAAGTCAGTACCAGACTTAAATAAAAGCAATGGAATCTTTTGGATTGTTTCATTTTTCAACGTGACTGGAACACATTTGCTGTGCTGTGAAAGTTTCATTGTTGCAGGGAAAAAGTTTATGCTTACAAACGCTACCAACGGTGGCTAAAAACGCAAACTAACTTTTACCGACTTGGAACGTGCTGAAAAGTAAATGTCCTTCATCACTTGTTATGATTGTACTATGTTTTTCCACTGAATTCAGACCCATATGACCTGTGACAAAATTATTGATTATTTTAAATTTGTGTGTGAGCATATTTTTGATGGAATAACTTGCATTGTGGATTCAATGTATCTAATGAGATTTGCAGGTGAGTACACATTGTTGATACTCTATTCATCCTATACATTAGACATGTATATATAAACAGTATACATGTATATGTACCAATCTTTGGTTCTCTAAATAAAGTAAAATAACATATATGCCTTCTCTGTTTTCACTACAGGTGTATTTCTCATTTAATATGCGTCTATTTAAGATGATAACTGCGCCAATGAAGCACGTATTTTACTGCCTGCATTTATTACCTCCCCCTTACAAATGTTTTTGGGTACATGCATCATTTTGTTCAGCTAAGTGACCTGGTTGCTTATAACATGACTGATTTTTTTACATGCCCTAACAAATATGCTGATATCTTTTGACACATGCTAATATACATCCTGTTATATTTTGACATGCTAATGTACATAGTTATATTTAGACACGCCCTAACAAATATGCTGATATCTTTTGACACATGCTAATGTACATAGTCATATTTAGACATGCCCTAACAAATATGCTGATATCTTTTGACACTTCATAGTAAAGGTATGATATGTGTACTGATAACTCTGATGTACAGACCCACAAATGGGGCTATTTTACCAACAAATCATGAAGAAAATGGACAATTAATGAAGTAATGAATGCAAATGCAATAGAAATTATTTAAGTAAACATTTTTAGTGTCACGATCCTTCTGATAGGTACCTTGTACACATGCACCACTTTACATAAGTATGCAAATTTACATTATATATATTTATGTACCACTCAGTCTCTTTAAATATTTGGCTATCAAATTTCATTGTTTGGTTGAAAAATATATTTGTGTTAATTTCATGAATTTGTAATTTAGAAAAGAAAAAGATAAAATATTGAGCTATGATATATATTTTTCATTCATTCACATGCATTTCCAAGGAAACAGAATTAATTCATACTGCAGTAATTTACTTGATCAAGTAACTTATTAAAATTGCTAACACTTTGCACAAATGGAGAGAATTGATTCAAAGAAGTTGCCTTTTGCATGTCTAATGAAACAAGGATGTTTAGTACAACTGTTGTAATTAGGATTGCAATTAGGATTAAAGTGTTGTTATAGACCACTATCAAAACATCTAACTCTTGAGAGGTACTAAAAGCCAATTACAGCAAAACAGGCTTGGTCAAAGAGTGGGAAACTTTAACTAAGATCTCTTAATTTGAACCTGCCTGATCCGAAAGAGTCCTCTGTTTGTTGTCCATATTCTTATTCCGTCGTATATGACTTCATGCCCCTTAGTGAGTGTGAACAAAAGGTGGTAGCACTTTTTTGATCTTTGAAAGCACAATGCCATTGTCTAATTTAAAGGAAAATGGCATCATACCTCTATGCTAGCCACCTGCATGAAACCTGCACATAAAGGGTTTTAAAATGCCAACAAAGTACCCTTTGATGGGACTCGTATTTTCAAGCCAATAATCCCATGAGCATGCAGTATATATGGGTAAGACCAAGTGATAAATAAGCCCGTGTCCTGTGTTTGTCAAAGACATTGAATCAGTAATAGCTAAGGTTACTCTTGCTCTGTAAGTCCCTAAGTTTTACTAATGGTTGGTACAGTACCATCATTTTATGTATTGATCCATGCAATCAGAACTACAGGCCTCAAATTCATACATTGGTGGCCCTGTTGCACCTAAAATTGTGCTAAATGAGCAGAAACTTGATTATAGAATACATATTTATTTTGTATTCAGTTAAAATTGATGAAGAAATTCCATAAAACTAGCACAAAGTGTCAAAGTGCCAGAATCTGACAACTCTGCTAAAATGTTAAAGTCCCCACCAAAGTCATAAAATGGTAACAGCTGTCTCACTAGGTACTCAGTATTAATAAGTTAATGCTAGGACTGGTCAGCCTGGTGCCAGGATAATATGACTGGGTGGGACATTATGCTACATGTCTGTGGCATGATGCCCCAATGCTAGACATCACTATATACTGCCACATTGCAGACATCGTAGCAAAATGACAGAAAAATTTTGAAAAATACAAATCACACACACAGACACAAAGTCCCCACCAGTAGTATGACTTGGAAATTATAGAGTTACAGTAACCTCATAGAGTAAAAGTGCTTGGAAAAAAAATGGTATATGGAAGAAAGGAGTGAATTTTGAATATTTTTTTGATTCAACAGTCCATTGGTCTACAAAGTCTCCTACTACATGGCCTGGTTCAACAATATGTATTTTACAAGGCCTAGTTCGATAATGTAATCCACAAGGCCTTGTTTAACCATATTTATTTTACTAGGCATTGGCCTCGGATGCGGGAGGTCATAGGTTTGAACCTCAGGTGAGTCATACCAAAGACTTATAAAAATGGTACTAACAGCTGCCTCACTGGGCACTCAGCACCAAGAGGTTAGTGATAGGACTGGTCAGCCTGGTGTCAGGATAATGTGACTGGGTGGGACATTATGCTACATGTCTGCTTCATGATGCCCCAGTGCTAGACATCACTATAAACTGCCACACTGCAGACATCGTAGCGATATGACTGAAAAGCTGTTAATGCTACGTTAAAAATCCAAATGTCTCTTTCTCACACACACATGGACACACACACATACAGAGCCTAGTTTAGCAATATGTATTCCAGATTTTTTATTTAAGAATGGTATACCTAATTCAGAAATATTGTGGACTCAGTATAGTATAAACAGCATTCTTTTTAAGTGCTTGAAAATTACATTCTTGGGGTCCTTAAAAGTCCCTGAATTTCCTGATGAAGTATCTATACGAAAGGACTACATGTGATTGAAAAACAAATTTGCACATGTGCAAATCTTTTGCATGTTAACTTCAGGCACTATGATGGGGCAGTCATTTTCCATGAATGTATTTCTCGTTTATATGGTAAGAATTGTTTCATACTTTGAATTATCATCTTTTCAGTGGAGTTGTTATTGAAGTGTGTCCAGAATCACAAAAAGTATGGACCCACTGTGCTTCAGGTGCTAGAAGCAGCCATTTTAGCCAGTTTAGTCAGGGAAGGAATAACACAGTGAGTTACTGCAACAGTTTCTAATAAAGGAAGATATACAGTTTGTTAAAGTGTAACATAATCAGTATTCTGACAAGAAGCCCCCATCTGGCTTAAAAACCATCTAGTTTTATATCAGAGAGCCATGTGGATTCAGGTTAAAGCTGTAATTTCTCCATTAGATTTATTCCCCCATCACTTTAAGATTGGGAAAGGCTTTAAGTTTTTTCTGAATAAAGTAAAGCTACTTTTATCATTGTGTAAGATACTGCTTCTGTAAACGTGAAGTGTCATGGTAATTATTGTATGGGAAATCACTACTGTTGTTTTTATTTCTCATCTGCATTGACAGATAGTGACACACACATATCACAGCGTTTGTTTCTTTTATCATGATTGCAGGAGTGGTTTTGAAGCTGCACAGCGATGGACTGTGGCCTTGTTGTTCAGCCAGCTGTTAGGTCTGCCCTACAGCACCGTATTCCTAGAGTCATGTGCCCAGGCCAACAGATGGCTGCCCTTCATCTGGTTCTCACAGATACACCAGTACCCCAAGGAGCAGGTAGTAATTTCTCCAAAGGAAATGTCATCCAATCATTAAATGTTAGGAGTACATCCACCAGCAAGTTCAGCCCTTTCACTGTTTCTATTCCTTGTTTTAAAAATGTGCTTAAAAAGGTCATATGCTTGCCCAGGCCAAATTCAGACTTGAGTGATCTCCCCTTCAATATCAGTTACTACTTCTGCTCATGCCTGGTGACTAAGCTCTTTATGAGGCCTTACAAATACCAATCCACTTCTTTGCCTTTTCATCAGTTGAGCAGTTCCTTGGAAGTATCTAAATTCAGGAAAGTATACTGTTGTCTTTTTTGCTGCCAGATTTTGCCCCTTCTTTGCTATGGATAAATACTTTGTACTTCATTTGTATAACCTCATCATAGATAACCTAATTGATGCCACATTATTTGCCAGCCCCATGGTCTATATACGCTTCCAGCCCACTTTGGTACTTGATCCTTTTGTAAGTTGTTAAAGTAAATTTCAGGCAAATTATAATTTATTTCCATGTGATAGGATCATTGTGTATTTTTTGTGGACATTTATCTTAATTCACAGATTCCACATGTTCAGTGTGAACCTTGGTTAATTTCACCTGTATATCCCATTGTCATGCCTACCAGTATCAAGAACTAAGTGTCTCAGATGTAAGCATTTCACTCAGCTGGAATGATCACCCTTGTATTAATTATAAGTAATGTAATTTGAACTGTTCATGTGCCATATGCTAACACTTGTCCAGGGAAAGTGAGCCACCAGCCAAGCTATTGAACTTGCCGAGTGAGAAAGTTGAGAAATGCACACATCAGGATGTAGGTGCCAACTGTATTGATGCCAGTGCCACATCTGTTTCCACATTTCAGATGACTGAATCTGTACAAATTAAGAACCTCCTATTCCAAAATTTCTGCTGACCTTTGCCCTCACAGACTTCTCACACAGCTACAGCTTGCCATTGCTACTGCTGCCATAACGTGTCATCACAGTACAAGTTATCGAGTTAATACCAACACAATATGGTGGATCCAACTGAAATATTCATCATCATTCCTTCATGGTCATGGTCAGATTCTGACATTTTCACTTGATAGCACTACTGGACTTTGGTAACAGATACCAGGTAGCCATGGACCACTTCTATTCCAGTTCTGGCATAGCATTAGCTAGTGCCTTTAACTAACTGGATTGGGTACATTGATCTAATTTTCCAGAATATGCTCCCCACAGTTCCAGAAGCAGAGCATTCTATCACAGCATGTATTCCAGTACTGACATGGTAGTGTAGCTCACCTGAATCAGTCCTGGATATTCCATCATGATTTACATACCTTAGTACTTGCTATGGTGTTCATTTCTTTGATAGTTGGGACCAGACATATAAACCCAAAGTCAGCAGGCTCCAGACCATGACTACAACTCTGGAACAGCCTCAACCTATGCCATTTACTACAGGGACTCAATTCAGTGATCTGTCTTTCTGGCATACCCACACCCAGTTCTGAAATAGACGGGATCTGGAGTCTGGATACACCAGATCCAGCCATGTACTTCTCATGGATACCCAGCATAACTGGCACCAGATATTTGGTGTCTAGTATTGGATTGATTATGGACTGCCACCAAACAGGTCCAGCACCTGTCCCATCTCTGTAGCAACTCCCCATTCAGAGATATCTTTATCCGCTTTCACAGCTTAGTCATTGCTATCTTTGCAGGAGGTTTCCTTGCCACTCACAATTATGAGTTTGATGATAAATTCTCATTAGCACCATCCTATCTTCCTTCCTTCCAGGAATGGACCTTGTCCATGCAAGACCTAGCCTTCCATTCATTGATTGATGTAGTCTTGTATCTACTTGCACCTACTACATTAGTGGCCATTACAGATTCCCATATGCACAGAGCTCATAAAAAAATACATTTTTCATTTCTTACCTTCCAGACCCAAATAAACAGTATCATTTGGCTCCAAGTTTGGTATTGATGACTATATTTCAGCAATCTCAATATAGCCTAGACCCCTTCATTGAGAATCCCACCAACAGGCACATCCAGAAATCTACATTACATTTTGCTCATGTGCTCATTAGGGCTGCTTGTCCCTCATTGCCTGATGCCATCACTGGACACCAAAGAAGTAAACCATGTGCCAGTCCTGTGTCTCAGGCAAAATAACTTTAGGCGAGAACTTTTAATCCAGTTTCTTTTCATAACAACTTTCTTGCTGAAAACCATGCTTTACTTATGCTGCTCTTTGTTTATACCCTTCAGCACTTCACTACAGAATAGTGCCCTGTACATCTTATCAGAAATAAATAGCTTCCTTATGAACAGAATGATCAAGTTCTGTCACAGTACAGCCTTGTTAGGATCTTATGGACTTGACAAACACACCACTTACATTTCCCCTCTGATTTCCAGTGTGAGGGAATCTGAATGACCAACTAATTATAATTACTGTCCTCAAGCACTGAAATATTTGATATGCTGTTTCCTCAACCTCGAAATATCCTTGCATGCCAGACATTCACACATGCAGAATCTCTGCTTTCTCCTTTCTGGTCAGGGTACTACACACACACAATCTTTGCTTTCTCCTTTCCCACCAGAGTCACACATGCATAATCTCTGCTTTCTCCTTTCCTGCCAGGGTGCCACACATGCAGAAGCAGAATCTCTATTTTCTACATACCTACACATGCAGAATATTTGCTTTTTTTCTTGCCTGCCATGGTGCTACACTTGCAAAATCTCTGCTTTCCCCATGCCTGCCAGGGTACCACACATGCAGACTCACTGTTCAAACCAAGAGTTACTGAAGCTACATAAACCTTCTCCCTTTAGTCCAGATTGCTTTCTTCAAGCGAGTAAAATTTATGAATCAATGACATCTTCAACCTACCAACAAAAATTCTTCGGAAGATCATAACTTCTTTGCACTTGATGAAACAACCATGGTTACAGTTTTGTTTACTCAAAGCCAGAGATGTTAAACCTGCTTATCTGGCTCATATCAAATGAGCTCTTAGAAAGAAATCATCTTCATAACAAAGCATTGGACAAAATTACTCTAGCAAGAAGGCACACCACTTTATAATATTGAGGGAATTGGAAAATATTTTTCAGTGGCATAAGCAGAAACACATAGCTCCGTAAAAGCATTTAATACCACAAAACAGCTAGATTTCCCTAATTCATCTTCAAGGAGATGTCAGTGCTAACCATAAACAAGTCCTACTATTCCAAAATCTCAGATATTTTTCACAATTATGGAAAGTAGAACCTAGGCCAAAGCAATGACCTCTGTGACATTCTTATGAAGTTAAACATTTCTAACCAGTCTTGACTGAAGGCTATGGTCATTTGTCTTAAATCCAGTCATCTGTGGGATCTGACATAGCTAAACAAGACACCCTTTGAAGCACTGTCAAGTGCCTTCATGGTTAATCTCTCATAAAAGACTTTCTTCCCAAACACTTGAACTATAGCAAAGAGAACCAAAGAGATATGTGACTTTTCTGTCAACCATAACTATCCACAGTTCTGCTATGTTGAATTGATTTCTCTTATGACAGCTCCAGATTTCATTGCCAGGAACAGTCTCCAGCTGATGAGAAATCAGACTTTGGTCTTTAAACCATTGTCTTCATTTGGATCCCTTGTCCCAGGGATGTCTGGAAGACCCCATCAGGGCTTTGAAGTAGAAGACCCCATCAGGGCTATGAAGTAGAAGACCCCATCTGGGTTATGAGGTAGAATACCCCATCAGGGCTATGAAGTAGAAGGCCCCATCAGGGCTATGAAGTAGAAGACCCCATCTGGGTTATGAGGTAGAATACCCCATCAGGGCTATGAAGTAGAAGACCCCATCTGGGTTATGAGGTAGAATACCCCATCAGGGCTATGAAGTAGAAGACCCCATCAGGGCTATGAAGTAGAAGACTCCATCTGGGTTATGAGGTAGAATACCCCATCAGGGCTATGAAGTAGAAGACCCCATCAGGGCTATGAAGTAGAATACCCCATCAGGGCTATGAAGTAGAAGACCTCATCAGGGTTATGAAGTAGAAGACCCCATCAGGGCTATGAAGTAGAAGACCCCATCAGGGCTATGAGGTAGAATACCCCATCGGGGCTATGAAGTAGAAAACCCCATCAGGGCTATGAAGTAGAAGACCCCATCAGGGCTATGAAGTAGAAGACCCCATCAGGGCCATGAGGTAGAATACCCCATCAGGGCTATGAAGTAGAAAACCCCATCAGGGCTATGAAGTAGAAGACCCCATCAGGGCTATGAAGTAGAAGACCCCATCAGGGCTATGAAGTAGAAGACCCCATCAGGGTTATGAAGTAGAAGACCCCATCAGGGCTATGAAGTAGAAAACCCCATCAGGGCTATGAAGTAGAAGACCCCATCAGGGCTATGAAGTAGAAAACCCCATCAGGGCTATGAAGTAGAAAACCCCATCAGGGCTATGAAGTAGAAGACCCCATCAGGGCTATGAAGTAGAAGACCCCATCAGGGTTATGAAGTGAGGCAGATTGAGCAGAAGTAAGAGATCTAGCTTGTTGTTACTGTTCAAGGGAACTGATGATATTTCCACTCAGGTGGCATTGTCCTGGTTACAGTAAGTCATCTGCTGAGGATACAGGGAACTCACCGATGACCAGATGTATTTCTTGCACACGTAAGCTGATGAATTTAGGGCAGTTGCCACTTTCATAACATTCATGCACATAACTGCTTCCCAACTGATATCATCCAAGCAATTCTGTAGAGGTCCAGGATGACACTCACAACCCTATACTTCGGAGATCTCTCATCTCAGAGGGATAAGTGTGACATGGTGGATCCTGTATCAGCAGCACAACAAGCTTGCCAGGTCACTCAGCAGCTTCGTATTGAACTAGTTACTCTCAGCATCCATGCACAGGACCATGTCACACCCATGTATGCATTCACTCAAGATTCAAAGCTTCCTCAGATGTGTTAGCAGAACAAAGACAGAGACAACTCTAGGGTAAGGGATGTAACTCCCTCTGATTCTTACCTAGTCTTCGAATGTAAAATGATAAGGCAATGTAGTTGAAGAAGCTAATTTTGAAGTAAGTTACAATTCTTCGATAAATTTAATCGATCATAATACAGGCACTTCCTTCCTGGAAAAACGTGCACATCAATTCCATCGTTACCTGTTGATTCAAAAGTTCTGGTGCCTTTCCCAGTATCTAATGAGACACCAGTCAATTTTTTACTTCTGGCTTGGCAAGTAGATGGCTTTTGAGCATTTATATTTCTAAAAGATTCCAAGGATGTGTTGGACATGTTTTAGCTAGAGAGGGCTGGACATGATGTGAATGTACTCAAAGATGTGTTGAACATGTTTTAGCTTGAGAGGGCTGGACATGATCTGAATGTACTCAAGGATGTGTTGGAAATGTTTTAGCTAGAGATGTCTGAACATGATGTGAATGTACTCAAGGATGTGTTGAACATGTTTTAGCTAGAGAGGGCTGGACATGATGTGAATGTACTCAAAGATGTGTTGAACATGTTTTAGTTTGAGAGGGCTGGACATGATGTGAATGTACTCAAGGATGTGTTGGACTTGATTTAGTTAGAGAGGGCTGGACATGATATGAATGTACTCAAGGATGTGTTGGACATGTTTTAGCTAGAGAGGGCTGGACATGATGTGAGTGTACTCAAAGATGTGTTAGACATGTTTAGCTAGAGAGGGCTGGACATGATGTGAATGTACTCAAGGATGTGTTGGACTTTATTTAGTTAGAGAGGGCTGGACATGATATGAATGTACTCAAGGATGTGTTGGACATGTTTTAGCTAGAGAGGGCTGGACATGATGTGAGTGTACTCAAAGATGTGTTAGACATGTTTAGCTAAAGAGGGCTGGACATGATGTGAATGTAGTCAAGGATGTGTTGGACATGTTTTAGCTAGAGATGTCTGGACATGATGTGAATTTACTCAAGGATGTGTTGGACTTGTTTTAGCTAAAGAGGGCTGGACATGATGTGAATGTACTCAAGGATGTGTTGAACTTGTTTTAGCTAGAGAGGGCTGGACATGATATGAATTTACACAAGGATGTGTTGGACATGTTTTAGCTAGAGAGGGCTGGACATGATGTGAATGTGCTCAAGGATGTGTTGAACATGTTTTAGCTAGAGAGGGCTGGACATGATGTGAATGTACTCAAAGATGTGTTGAACATGTTTTAGTTTGAGAGGGCTGGACATTATGTGAATGTAGTCAACGATGTGTTGGACGTGTTTTAGCTAGAGAAGGCTGGACATGATGTGAATGTACTCAAGGATGTGTTGGATGTGTTTTAGCTAGAGAGGGCTGGACATGATGTGAATGTACTCAAAGATGTGTTGAACATGTTTTAGTTTGAGAGGGCTGGACATGATGTGAATGTACTCAAGGATGTGTTGAACATGTTTTAGTTTGAGAGGGCTGGACATTATGTGAATGTAGTCAAGGATGTGTTGGACGTGTTTTAGCTGGAGAGGGCTGGACATGATGTGAATGTACTTAAGGATGTGTTGGATGTGTTTTAGCTAGAGAGGGCTGGACATGATGTGAATGTACTCAAAGATGTGTTGAACATGTTTTAGTTTGAGAGGGCTGGACATGATGTGAATGTACTCAAGGATGTGTTGAACATGTCTTTGCTAGAGAGGGCTGGACGTGATGTGAATGTACTCAAGGATGTGTTGGACATGTTTTAGCTAGAGAGGGCTGGACATGATGTGAATGTACTCAAAGATGTGTTGAACATGTTTTAGTTTGAGAGGGCTGGACATGATGTGAATGTACTCAAAGATGTGTTGAACATGTTTTTGCTAGAGAGGGCTGGACATGATGTGAGTATACTCAAAGATGTGTTGGACATGTTTAGCTAGAGAGGGCTGGACATGATGTGAATGTATTCAAAGATGTGTTGAACTTGTTTTAGCTAGAGAGGGCTGGGCATGATGTGAATGTGCTCAAGGATGTGTTGAACATGTTTTAGCTAGAGAGGGCTGGACATGATGTGAATGTACTCAAAGGTGTGTTGAACATGTTTTAATTTGAGAGGGCTGGACATTATGTGAATGTAGTCAAGGATGTGTTGGACATGTTTTAGCTAGAGATGTCTGGACATGATGTGAATGTACTCAAGGATGTGTTGGACATGTTTTAGCTAGAGAGGGCTGGACATGATGTGAATGTACTCAAAGATGTGTTGAACATGTTTTAGTTTGAGAGGGCTGGACATGAAGTGAATGTAGTCAAGGATGTGTGTTGGACATGTTTTAGCTAGAGAGGGCTGGACATGATGTGAATGTACTCAAGGATGTGTTGGACATGTTTTAGCTAGAGAGGGCTGGACATAATGTGAATGTACTCAAAGATGTGTTGAACTTGTTTTAGCTAGAGAGGGCTGGACATGATGTGAATGTACTGAAGGATGTGTTGGACGTGTTTTACCTAGAGAGGGCTGGACATGATGTGAATGTACTCAAGGATGTGTTGGACGTGTTTTAGCTAGAGAGGGCTGGACATGATGTGAGTGTACTCAAGGATGTGTTGAACATGTTTTTGCTAGAGAGGGCTGGACATGATGTGAATGTACTCAAGGATGTGTTGAACATGTTTTTGCTAGAGAGGGCTGGACATGATGTGAATGTACTCAAGGATATGTTGGACGTGTTTTAGCTAGAGAGGGCTGGACATGATGTGAATGTACTCAAGGATGTGTTGGACGTGTTTTAGCCAGAGAGGGCTGGACATGATGTGAATGTACTCAAAGATGTGTTGAACATGTTTTAGTTTGAGAGGGCTGGACATAATGTGAATGTACTCAAGGATGTGTTGAACATGTTTTTGCTAGAGAGGGCTGGACATGATGTGAATGTACTCAAGGATGTGTTGGATGTGTTTTAGCTAGAGAGGGCTGGACATGATGTGAATGTACTCAAAGATGTGTTGAACATGTTTTAGTTTGAGAGGACTGGACATGATGTGAATGTGCTCAATACTCAAGGATGTGTTGGACATGTTTTAGCTAGAGAGGGCTGGACATGATGTGAATGTACTCAAGGATGTGTTGAACATGTCTTTGCTAGAGAGGGCTGGACGTGATGTGAATGTACTCAAGGATGTGTTGGACGTGTTTTAGCTAGAGAGGGCTGGACATGATGTGAATGTACTCAAAGATGTGTTGAACATGTTTTAGTTTGAGAGGGCTGGACATGATGTGAATGTACTCAAAGATGTGTTGAACATGTTTTTGCTAGAGAGGGCTGGACATGATGTGAGTATACTCAAAGATGTGTTGGACATGTTTAGCTAGAGAGGGCTGGACATGATGTGAATGTATTCAAAGATGTGTTGAACTTGTTTTAGCTAGAGAGGGCTGGACATGATGTGAATGTGCTCAAGGATGTGTTGAACATGTTTTAGCTAGAGAGGGCTGGACATGATGTGAATGTACTCAAAGGTGTGTTGAACATGTTTTAATTTGAGAGGGCTGGACATTATGTGAATGTATTCAAGGATGTGTTGGACATGTTTTAGCTAGAGATGTCTGGACATGATGTGAATGTACTCAAGGATGTGTTGAACATGTTTTAGCTAGAGAGGGCTGGACATGATGTGAATGTACTCAAAGATGTGTTGAACATGTTTTAGTTTGAGAGGGCTGGACATGAAGTGAATGTAGTCAAGGATGTGTGTTGGACATGTTTTAGCTAGAGAGGGCTGGACATGATGTGAATGTACTCAAGGATGTGTTGGACATGTTTTAGCTAGAGAGGGCTGGACATAATGTGAATGTACTCAAAGATGTGTTGAACTTGTTTTAGCTAGAGAGGGCTGGACATGATGTGAATGTACTGAAGGATGTGTTGGACGTGTTTTACCTAGAGAGGGCTGGACATGATGTGAATGTACTCAAGGATGTGTTGGACTTGTTTTAGCTAGAGAGGGCTGGACATGATGTGAGTGTACTCAAGGATGTGTTGAACATGTTTTTGCTAGAGAGGGCTGGACATGATGTGAATGTACTCAAGGATGTGTTGAACATGTTTTTGCTAGTGAGGGCTGGACATGATGTGAATGTACTCAAGGATATGTTGGACGTGTTTTAGCTAGAGAGGGCTGGACATGATGTGAATGTACTCAAGGATGTGTTGGACGTGTTTTAGCCAGAGAGGGCTGGACATGATGTGAATGTACTCAAAGATGTGTTGAACATGTTTTAGTTTGAGAGGGCTGGACATAATGTGAATGTACTCAAGGATGTGTTGAACATGTTTTTGCTAGAGAGGGCTGGACATGATGTGAATGTACTCAAGGATGTGTTGGATGTGTTTTAGCTAGAGAGGGCTGGACATGATGTGAATGTACTCAAAGATGTGTTGAACATGTTTTAGTTTGAGAGGACTGGACATGATGTGAATGTGCTCAATACTCAAGGATGTGTTGGACATGTTTTAGCTAGAGAGGGCTGGACATGATGTGAATTTACTCAAGGATGTGTTGGACGTGTTTTAGCTAGAGAGGGCTGGACATGATGTGAATGTACTCAAGGATGTGTTGGACATGTTTTAGCTAGAGAGGGCTGGACGTGATATGAATGTACTCAAGCATGTGTTGAACATGTTTTAGCTAGAGAGGGCTGGACATGATGTGAATGTACTCAAGGATATGTTGGACGTGTTTTAGCTAGAGAGGGCTGGACATGATGTGAATGTACTCAAGGATGTGTTGGACATGTTTTAGCTAGAGAGGGCTGGACGTGATATGAATGTACTCAAGCATGTGTTGAAGATGTTTTAGCTAGAGAGGGCTGGACATGATGTGAATGTACTCAAGGATATGTTGGACGTGTTTTAGCTAGAGAGGGCTGGACATGATGTGAATGTACTCAAGGATGTGTTGGACTTGTTTTAGCTAGAGAGGGCTGGACATGATGTGAATGTACTCAAGGATGTGTTGGACTTGTTTTAGCTAGAGAGGGCTGGACATGATGTGAATGTACTCAAGGATATGTTGGACGTGTTTTAGCTAGAGAGGGCTGGACATGATGTGAATATAGTCAAGGATGTGTTGGACATGTTTTAGCTAGAGAGGGCTGGACATGATGTGAATGTACTATGATTATGTAATGTCTTATTGAAGAAAAAACAGCACATTTTACTTCACAAATATAGTTCATACTCACCAAAATAATACAAATACATCAGACCTTGTGCTTTGAAAAACACCTTTAAATGTAAAGTGTCTTATAATTGGTCAGTTGTCAAAATTTGCAGCAGTAGAATCCATTATTTTTTGTCAAAAGTTTAGGTGCCACAAAAAAAAATTACATTTTTATCTACTGTAAAACTTTATTTTCATGGGTTGAAATGTCAAGGTTTGGGTATAAAATACATATTCATTTGTACCCATTTTCATTTTCTATAAGTTTACTGTTATACTGACATTCATTTCCATGCATCTGCGAGCAAACAAGTTTAATTGGCACCGCTGTAATTAAGTTGAGCAATCAAGTAATTCATTTCTAACATCAGGTGTAAATGTGGAGATATGAAATAAAATTCCTACTTCTCTTTTAACACATGTCTGAGCTAACATGTTGAATACCACTATTGCAATTTTAATTAATTTCGCAGGTTTTTATATGCTTTTAAAGCTTGCTTTCAAATTATAAAGTTCTCAACAATTAGGGATTAGGCACTTGAACAAAGCCAATGCTTGTAAACCTGACAAGCTTGCCAATATTGCTGCATAGCAACCCTTTTTTGCTGGATGACTTTGACCTTTTGGTACAAATTTGAATCTGTAAAATTTGTGTGAATGGCAGTGTTATTGATTCATGTATTGTGATGACAGCAGTCCTATTAATGCATCTGTTATGATGGATAGTGCAAAATGTATTGTTACAAAGCATGACTTCATAAATGGTATTCAATACCAGAGATTGATCAGTTAACTGGAGGACAATTGAAATATATATTCAGATCAGGTCTAAGTTGGTCTGAAAACATCTACCCTTAAGTCATTTCACAAAGTGGCTTATATGCACACAAGACAAAGTAGCACTACCCTTAAGCCATTTCACACAAAGTGGCTTATCAGCACACGTGACAAAGTAGCACTACCCTTAAGCCATTTCACACAAAGTGGCTTATCTGCATGCATGACAGAGTAACACTACCCTTAAACCAATTCACACAAAGTATTTATCTGCATGCATGACAAAGTAGCACTACCCATAAGCCAATTCACACAGAGTGGCTTATCAGCACGTGACAAAGTAGCACTACCCTTAAGCCAATTCACACAAAGTGACTTATCAGCACACGTGACAAAGTAGCACTACCCTTAAGTCATTTCACAAAGTGGCTTATTAGCACACATGACAAAGTATCACTCCCCTTAAGCCAATTCACACAAAGTGGCTTATCTGCATGCATTACAGAGTATCACTACCCTTAAGCCAATTCACACAAAGTGACTTATCAGCACACATGACAAAGTAGCACTACCCTTAAGTCATTTCACAAAGTGGCTTATTAGCACACATGACAAAGTATCACTACCCTTAAGCCAATTCACACAAAGTGGCTTATCTGCATGCATGACAAAGTAGCACTACCCTTAAGCCAATTCACACAAAGTGGCTTATCTGCACACATGACAAAGTAGCTCTTTGGAGAGATTGGATTCAAATGGATTTTGAGAATGCTTTTCTAATCTGCTGATTATTTGATTAGCGGTTAGTTGTGCACAAATGTATTCATAAATGGGACTATTATGTGCTTTGGGAAATAAAGATGGACACAGTGTGTAAATATGCTAGGTAGATTCATTACAATCTGCCTTTATTACTATACTGTACATCAGGTAGAGTCATTACAATCTACCTTTATTACTATACTGTACATCAGGTAGAGTCATTACAATCTGCCTTTATTACTATACTGTACATCAGGTAGA
Organism: Sinohyriopsis cumingii; assembly: GCA_028554795.2. NCBI lineage: Eukaryota > Metazoa > Mollusca > Bivalvia > Unionida > Unionidae > Sinohyriopsis > Sinohyriopsis cumingii. Next base: position 6,667,923 of record CM068827.1, on the reverse strand, counting down.
GTCATTACAATCTGCCTTTATTACTATACTGTACATCAGGTAGACTCATTACAATCTGCCTTTATTACTATACTGTACATCAGGTAGAGTCATTACAATCTGCCTTTATTACTATACTGTACATCAGGAAGAGCCATTACAATCTGCCTTTATTACTACACTGTACATCAGGTAGACTCATTACAATCTGCCTTTATTACTATACTGTGCATCAGGTAGAGTCATTACAATCTGCCTTTATTACTATACTGTGCATCAGGTAGACTCATTACAATCTGCCTTTATTAGTATACTGTACATCAGGTAGACTCATTACAATCTTCATTTTTTTACAATACCATACATCAGACAGAGTCATTACAATCTTCATTTATTTACAATACCATACATCAGACAGAGTCATTACAATCTTACACGAGTTTTCGTGTTCATGAAATTTTGCATTAAATTTGTAATCAATCAGAAAGTTTCATTGTTCCTTTTCATGCATGTACTTATCCCAATTATATTTCACATTCTCTGCGCCCTAGATAGCCATGGCATTAAAACAAAGAAACAGGTGATGCTTTTACATTACAAACCATGGGTGATGGATAAATGTCAGCATTGTTGATATTTCATTGTGACTTTAAATTCAAATAAGGAAACATTCATTATATGCATCTTGTACCTGTATATTCATAATTATGGTATTCATCATAGTGAGGGATTATTTTATTGTGAGGGTCTTCATTATAGTGAGGCATGTACTACATTATAATAAGGGCTACGTTATACAGGGTTCCCATGCTACCGGGAAATGATGAAAAAGTTGGGAGACTGTGAAAAGTCGTTGAATTTTGCAAATATTGATGTAAGTCGGGAAAACCCTGTGAATTTTCCGCCACCGCTTGATGCCCAAAAATATTACATAATTGAGTTTCAACTGATTGTGAGTTGAATTTAATGAGTTCTGACCAGAATATTCGGAGGTTGCAATATATATCATTTGGGTACTTGCCATAAACACATTTGTTGAGTCAATCCAAATGCTTAGTGGATTAGATTTGCCTAGTAGACATTTTTTTCCCGACAGACAGCTCAGTATGAGGCCATCCATTTAGTATGCAAAAATCTGGCAAAGCTTGACCCATCCCCCTCCCTGTACAAATGTTTACTTTTTTTTTACGTGCCCCCACCTGCTTATGTACGCTTGATGCACCCACCCACCCCCAAATTATGTAGAACAGTCTATGTCTAATCCATGCAGAAACAACCAAGGATTAGTAATATTAATGTGTTTAATAAAATAGATAGTCCACCAATGTTGGATGTCTGGCTGCAATAAAGAAAAAAACTGCGTATATTTAAAAGTTTGTCTTTTGTCCACTAAAATTCGAACACCTACTGAGGTTCAGTCGAACAGGTTATGTATTAGACAAATTATTATTGAGGTTTCACCCACCCCGTTTCCTATGCATACATACATTATCAGTAGACCCTCCCCCATTTGCAAGCATATGCATTTGGGTTAAACCCCTCCCCCCATTTTATAGCACGGGATGTACTAAATTATAATAAACACTACATTTTATAGTGAGGGACCATTTTATAGCATGGGATGTACTACATTATATTAAGGACTACAATTATAGTGAGGGACCATTTTATAGCACGGGATGTACTACATTATAATGAATGACAACAGTATAGTGATGGAAATATTTTGAGCTTTAAATTCTAATGTGTATATGTTTGAAAACCTCTTACTTCACCAGTAATGCTACCACCCCCAGGAAGACCACTTATGAGAAGTAAGTGAAATGACCCAAAAACACCTGTGCTATATTGCTTATTAACAGCATTGACTTGATCTTAAGAACTTGATTATCCAAATGTATCATTTTTATTGGAGCTGATTGCATGTGTCCCCAGCACATTTTCAAATGCCATGACTGTTTATCTATCCTTCCATTCTACTGTTCATCTGTCTGTCTGGTGAGGATTTACAGTTATCTTAGTTTCTCATGCTCCTTTGGCTGCATGGTAGTGCAACAGTTTGTGGTTGTCTCTTGGTACTATATATACTCGCTTATAAGTTCAGTTAAACTGCAACAAAGATCCTGACCGCTCCGGTGGCCTAGTGGTTAGAGCATCCACTTCAAATGCGGGAGGTTGTGGGTTCGATCCCCAGTCGGGTCATACCAGAGACTTACAAAAATGGTACTTACAGCTGCCTCACTTGGCGCTTAGCATTAAGAGGTTAGTGTTAGGACTGGCTGGCCTGGTGTCAGGATAATGTGACTGGGTGGGACATCATGCTACTTGTCTGCGGCATGATGTCCCAGTGCTAGGCATCACTATAAACTGCCAAACTGCAGACATCGTAGCAATATGACTGAAAAATTGTTAAAGCTACATTAAAAATCAAAATCACACACACACAAAGATCCTGATCTGCCATAACATAATGGACCTGCAGATTAGGGTCTATGCTGTTTGTTCAAATGAATAAATTGCATGAACATCAAGTGCTGTGTGACAATCATGTGCTGTGCGACAGTTAGCCCAGAAGTGAACATTATGTGCTTTGTGACAAGTAGCCCAGAAGTGAACATTATGTGCTGTTTGTGTCAGACAGAAGAGCATTAAAATACACTGTGGAGATATAATATTATAGTTACTGTATTTTATTGCAGCTGAAGAATGTCCTGCATCTGTTCAAAAGTCCACATCTTCAGGAACATCTTAATTATGTACTGGAGAATGCAGACATCAGGTCAGCAGAGGAGGAAGTGAAGAAGAGGCTGGTAAAACGGGCCACAGATGAGCGCAGAAAAGATGTCAGGACTCTGTTGTATGCCCGGATTGGAGTGGCAACTGAAAAGTTCTCGGGTAATATATACATATATATATTTATTTGTTTCATGAACTTGTCTTATGGATTTTCACATGTTTAGATATTGCATAAGAGATGTAATAATTCTACCGGTAAAAGATTGTTAGTACAAATATATTAGTGTTGTTGTTAGTACAAATACAATAGTGTTGTTAATCCATTATTAGATTAGTTAACTATTGTTTTCTTCCTGCTAGTATTTGTCAGCATGAACATCTTTGTCAACATGAACATCTTCATCAGCATGAACATCTTTGTCAATGTGAACATCTTTGTCAGTGTGCACATCTTTTTCAATGTGAACATCTTTGTCAGCATGAATGTCTTTGTCAACATGAACATCTTTGTCAATGTGAACATCTTTGTCAGTGTGAACATCTTTTTCAATGTGAACATCTTTGTCAGCATGAATGTCTTTGTCAACATGAACATCTTTGTCAGCATGAACATCTTCTTCAGCCAAATGATATTGCATTAAACTTTTTATGTCACATTATCATGTTCTGCCACACAAGCCCATTTTACCACTGTCATTAGGGCTAGATAATCAACTTTAACTTTATTCTCTCCATTGGCTAGTTACCAAAACAATATATTTGTTTGGTTTCCAATTCAGTGCTTAGTGGAACATGGTCTGTGCTAGAGATGAAACGTTACGAGGAAATTCTACCCTCTTTATTTGATAAAATGGGGAAATTTTTGGATGAAGTGTTTAAGAAATCAACTTTATCCCTGTAACTGCATCTTGGAATAAACTAATCAAAGTACTGACTCGGTGATGTACAGCACCATCTTTTTGAGTACTCTTATAGTAGATATGTTTATACAATCTGAGTTCATGGTAAATGGGCTTCATTCTCTGACAGCTGCATCATACTTCCAGTCATCATGAGACCATATATAACCATAAACATCCATCTTTGAAGTACCCATAATGCACCATGCTGATGGGATGCAAATAATCAAGCACTGAATTGGGGGATGGGGTGCATGGGGGTTTCCTAACTAGTCTTTATGGGACTGATTAGTTTTAGTTGATGTTAGAGTGAAGTGGGCTTCACTCTGTTGACCTATAAACTTTGTTAAAATACTTTATTTACTGAGATGTTGGAGCTGTTTCAAATGATATACATGAAACTTACAATAATTTGAATTTGCTTTTTCAGATGAGAGTAGCAGTGATGACACACCAGTATCAGAGATACAGAGTCAAGACACAGAAGATGAGGTGGATGAGGGTGTGTATATATACTAATAATCATATTCACAACTCAAGCAGATTTAGTACAAAATTATTTAGGAAATAAATGCATTACTTAATCATAATACCTTAGGAGAACTACTACTACCTCACAAATCCAGCCCTCCCAGATAGAACATTTAGCTTATAAGATCTAAGAGTTATCAGTCCACCTAGAATGTGGTCGGACAGAATGATCTCCCCATGATGCAAGAATTGGTGGCAAAAGCCATGAATATCTCAGTTACTATTTCTGCTCATGCTGAAAAGCATGCTTTCACCACGAGAGACCTTGCAAAAGCCAGAATCAATGTTGATACAACTTGGACTTCTCACTTCACAAGAAAAGTGTACTCCATTTATATCCAACATGTCTTTCTATGTCAACAATGTTCTGCCTTTATAATTTTAGCCACACTTTGTCATCTTTACACATTTAATTGTACTTAGATACTTACATGGGCAGCCTGTGTGACATCACAGATAAGTTTGGGCTGTACTTGTACTTGTGTTAATGTGCAAGACCCTGAGACCTATAGAAAACTCTTAATATATATATAATTCCATAATGACTGGCAAGACCCTGAGACCTATAGAAAACTTAAAATATATGTATAATTCTATAATGACTGGCAAGACCCTGAGACCTATAGAAAACTCAAAATATATGTATAATTCTATAATGACTGGCAAGACCCTGAGACCTATAGAAAACTCTTAATATATATATAATTCCATAATGACTGGCAAGACCCTGAGACCTATAGAAAACTCTTAATATATATATAATTCCATAATGACTGGCAAGACCCTGAGACCTATAGAAAACTCAAAATATATGTATAATTCTATAATGACTGGCAAGACCCTGAGACCTATAGAAAACTCAAAATATATGTATAATTCTATAATGACTGGCAAGACCCTGAGACCTATAGAAAACTCTTAATATATATATAATTCCATAATGACTGGCAAGACCCTGAGACCTATAGAAAACTCAAAATATATGTATAATTCTATAATGACTGGCAAGACCCTGAGACCTATAGAAAACTCAAAATATATATATAATTCCATAATGACTGGCAAGACCCTGAGACCTATAGAAAACTCAAAATATATGTATAATTCCATAATGACTGGCAAGACCCTGAGACCTATAGAAAACTCAAAATATATGCATAATTCCATAATGACTGGCAAGACCCTGAGACCTATAGATAAACTCAAAATATATGTATAATTCCATAGTGACTGGGAAGACCCTGAGACCTATAGAAAACTCAAAATATATGTTTAATTCCATAATGACTGGCAAGACCCTGAGACCTATAGATAAACTCAAAATATATGTATAATTCCATAATGACTGGTAAGACCCTGAGACCTATAGAAAACTCAAAATATATGTATAATTCCATAATGACTGGCAAGACCCTGAGACCTATAGAAAACTCTTAATATACATATAATTCCATAATGACTGGCAAGACCCTGAGACCTATAAAAAACTCAAAATATATGTATAATTCCATAATGACTGGCAAGACCCTGAGACCTATAGAAAACTCAAAATATATGCATAATTCCATAATGACTGGCAAGACCCTGAGACCTATAGAAAACTCAAAATATATGTATAATTCCATAATGACTGGCAAGACCCTGAGACCTATAGAAAACTCAAAATATATGCATAATTCCATAATGACTGGCAAGACCCTGAGACCTATAGATAAACTCAAAATATATGTATAATTCCATAGTGACTGGGAAGACCCTGAGACCTATAGAAAACTCAAAATATATGTTTAATTCCATAATGACTGGCAAGACCCCGAGACCTATAGATAAACTCAAAATATATGTATAATTCCATAATGACTGGTAAGACCCTGAGACCTATAGAAAACTCAAAATATATGTATAATTCCATAATGACTGGCAAGACCCTGAGACCTATAGAAAACTCTTAATATACATATAATTCCATAATGACTGGCAAGACCCTGAGACCTATAAAAAACTCAAAATATATGTATAATTCCATAATGACTGGCAAGACCCTGAGACCTATAGAAAACTCAAAATATATGCATAATTCCATAATGACTGGCAAGACCCTGAGACCTATAGAAAACTCAAAATATATGTATAATTCCATAATGACTGGCAAGACCCTGAGACCTATAGAAAACTCAAAATATATGCATAATTCCATAATGACTGGCAAGACCCTGAGACCTATAGATAAACTCAAAATATATGTATAATTCCATAGTGACTGGGAAGACCCTGAGACCTATAGAAAACTCAAAATATATGTTTAATTCCATAATGACTGGCAAGACCCCGAGACCTATAGATAAACTCAAAATATATGTATAATTCCATAATGACTGGTAAGACCCTGAGACCTATAGAAAACTCAAAATATATGTATAATTCCATAATGACTGGCAAGACCCTGAGACCTATAGAAAACTCTTAATATACATATAATTCCATAATGACTGGCAAGACCCTGAGACCTATAAAAAACTCAAAATATATGTATAATTCCATAATGACTGGCAAGACCCTGAGACCTATAGAAAACTCAAAATATATGCATAATTCCATAATGACTGGCAAGACCCTGAGACCTATAGATAAACTCAAAATATATGTATAATTCCATAATGACTGGCAAGACCCTGAGACCTATAGAAAACTCAAAATATATGTTTAATTCCATAATGACTGGCAAGACCCCGAGACCTATAGAAAACTCTTAATATATATATAATTCCATAATGACTGGCAAGACCCTGAGACCTATAGATAAACTCAAAATATATGTATAATTCCATAATGACTGGCAAGACCCTGAGACCTATAGAAAACTCAAAATATATGTTTAATTCCATAATGACTGGCAAGACCCCGAGACCTATAGATAAACTCAAAATATATGTATAATTCCATAATGACTGGTAAGACCCTGAGACCTATAGAAAACTCAAAATATATGTATAATTCCATAATGACTGGCAAGACCCTGAGACCTATAGAAAACTCTTAATATACATATAATTCCATAATGACTGGCAAGACCCTGAGACCTATAAAAAACTCAAAATATATGTATAATTCCATAATGACTGGCAAGACCCTGAGACCTATAAAAAACTCAAAATATATGTATAATTCCATAATGACTGGCAAGACCCTGAGACCTATAGAAAACTCAAAATATATGCATAATTCCATAATGACTGGCAAGACCCTGAGACCTATAGATAAACTCAAAATATATGTATAATTCCATAATGACTGGCAAGACCCTGAGACCTATAGAAAACTCAAAATATATGTTTAATTCCATAATGACTGGCAAGACCCCGAGACCTATAGAAAACTCTTAATATATATATAATTCCATAATGACTGGCAAGACCCTGAGACCTATAGATAAACTCAAAATATATGTATAATTCCATAATGACTGGCAAGACCCTGAGACCTATAGAAAACTCAAAATATATGTTTAATTCCATAATGACTGGCAAGACCCCGAGACCTATAGATAAACTCAAAATATATGTATAATTCCATAATGACTGGTAAGACCCTGAGACCTATAGAAAACTCAAAATATATGTATAATTCCATAATGACTGGCAAGACCCTGAGACCTATAGAAAACTCTTAATATACATATAATTCCATAATGACTGGCAAGACCCTGAGACCTATAAAAAACTCAAAATATATGTATAATTCCATAATGACTGGCAAGACCCTGAGACCTATAGAAAACTCAAAATACATGCATAATTCCATAATGACTGGCAAGACCCTGAGACCTATAGATAAACTCAAAATATATGTATAATTCCATAGTGACTGGCAAGACCCTGAGACCTATAGAAAACTCAAAATATATGTTTAATTCCATAATGACTGGCAAGACCCTGAGACTATAGATAAACTCAAAATATATGTATAATTCCATAATGACTGGCAAGACCCTGAGACCTATAGAAAACTCTCATATATGTATAATTCCATAATGACTGGCAAGACCCTGAGACCTATAGAAAACTCAAAATATATGTATAATTCCATAATGACTGGCAAGACCCTGAGACCTATAGAAAACTCAAAATATATGTATAATTCCATAATGACTGGCAAGACCCTGAGACCTATAGCAAACTCAAAATATATGTATAATTCCATAATGACTGGCAAGATACTGGTGAGTTTTCTCTTCTAATACATTTAGTGTCTGGACTTCACTCTTCATCGTCTTTGAATCTCTCACAGGTAGTATTGTGAATTAAATTTGTCTGCTATTTTCCAGGTAACATTATAAGACAGCTCTGCACCATCTTTGTCCCAAGTAATAAGAGATGGTGCAGAGTAACAACAGCTTCTGTTCTGCTGTATTTGTCTTACAGATTGCTCCATGGGTATATCACACAAATGCATGACTTAGGACAAAGGCACCATAAACCTATATGCTGACTTGTCCTCTTTTTGGGAATTTTTTTCAGATAAGGGAGATAAATCAACAAATGGATCTCCAGTTACAAACATCGAAAATCTACATGATCCGAGACAGCCCCTGCACCTATGTCACCACAACAGGACTTCTCATTGTTGGTGATACCTTTGGACCTTGCCCCCTCAGGGTTCTACTCTACAGCTCTTGATTATAAACAGTGAACAATGAACAAAGCAAAGTTTTTCATTTAGCCTTTTCCCTTTTGCTCTGCTGATACAAAGACCAGTCATGAGGATCAAACATCCTGTAACTAGTACCAACATTATTACTCAGGCGATGTCCTCCCTACTAACGTGGCCTATTTCTGTATTGACCACCTAGGCCTGCTACAAGGGATCTTCAGGGACAAGGCCTTAACCCAATAAGTTCCTGGAAATCAATCTGTCATCCAGTCTGTAAAACCCAGTGTATACAGGTAATTATGGAGACAGTCTCAGTCTGTATGGACACAAGTACAAAAGGCTCGGGGGCACACCTACTACCATCTTTTAAAGAAGCCAATTTCCACCTGAAAACCAGCATCCACACATCACTATCCTTGAGATGAAGGCCATTTTGGAAGCCTTTCACTGGTCTCAGGAATTTTTCACTGGTAAAGGAATCCTCCTTTTGAGAACTCTACGGTGGTGACTTATCTCAAACAGCAAGGTGGAACCAAGTCCCCAGTCCTTTGCATACAGTTGTGGGACTTTTTAAATAGGTGTCATCAACAACAAATCCACATCTAAGGTCGTCATATTCATGGACGTATAAACATTCTTTGTCCTGGGACTATAAGCTTAAACAGACAGAATGGTCTCTCCATCCCTTGCTTTTCATTCAGATATGCACCCAATGGGACAGACTGTTGGTGGACCTGTTACTACTAGTTAGAGTACCAAGCTCCCAACCTTTTTCTCACCAGTCCCAGATGCAAAGGCTGTGCATCGATGCACGATCCATAGATAAGAATGGCCTGGATCCATATGCCTCTCTTCCACCACCTTTAATTCTAAAGGTGATACCAAATTTAGACAATTGGATTGTTTCTTCATCCTCATTGTACAGCTGAGATGGGAGAAGTCATGGATCAACAGCCTCATCAATCTCACAATAGAAATTCCACGGAAAATAGAGAATGTTGTACATCTACTCAGACAACCATGATTGCTGTTGTTTCACACCGAACCCAGACCTAATGGACCAGCACGTCTGGATCATATTAAACAAGCCCTCAGAAATAAACAGTTCTCTCAAACAGTGATGGAGAGAATCACTCAAGCAAGAAGGCCTTCCTATCTGAAAGCTTACAAAGGCAACTGGAAAAGTTTTACACTGTGGTGTACACAAGAACACATTCTACCACAGTACTGCAGACATCTATAACTGTAATAGCTAAGTTCCTCCAATGGCTCTTTGATGAGAAAATGTTAGCATCAAGCACAATCAAAGGTTACCACTCCACAATCACTGCTACCTTTAGTGATCACGAACGAGAGGATATTGGACAGACCATAGACCTATCCTACCTCCTCTCCAACTTTCATTATACATGTCCAAAACTGTTGGCTCAGTACCTAAAGTGGAACCTATCTTGGGTACAAACCAGGTTGAACAAAACACCATTTGAACCAATTTCATGAGCATTTGTAGCTCACCTTTTCATACAAGACCTGCTTCCATATCACATTAGTGATAGCCGTCAGAATCAGCAAAATACATACCCTATCAGGCGACCTGAATTACATGTAGATCTGGCAAGATGGGTCAGTTTTACTTATGACAGTATCCTCTCCTCTTTTATAACCAAGAACAGGCTTCCATCCATGGGTAACCAGATCTTTCTACTTAAATTATTGTCTCCTCTGGACACTTCCACTCAAGGCCACCTACAGGATGCAGAAGTAGCCTTGAAGTGGTATCTTAAAAAGACTGAGCCATTGTGTCAAGGTAGATCATGCCTGTTTTTACCTCTCAAACAGGACAGGATGTTATAAATGCACAACCCTCTTCATCCTTGAATATATGGGTTATCACTCTACAAATTGAGAAATAACTTCAGCTTAGATGATTTTGTTACACATTTCAGCTTGCAAGGTTAAAGCAGTTGCTGAAAGCATTGCCTTGGCATGGCTGCCAAGTGTCCCATTTTTCCCGTATTTGTCCCGTATTTTGGACCTGAATATAAGTGTATGTTTTTCTTGTTAAAATTCCGTTTTTTAATTATAAAAAAATCTAATGAAAAATTTCCTTGCAACTTTCTGTTTTGGACAAGCACTCAGTTCCATTCAGATAGAAATGTATTGCATGTAAATAGGAATAGAGTTCTAAAATATGATTGGTTCATATGAAATTGAGGCTACCATGCCTGTCTGCTGAATTGCACAAACAGTTACCGCTATCACTGCATCTTGTCTTCGTAATATTCAACTTCTAATCATGTTGAAAAGGAAAGCAGTAGATTCAGAAGTTTCTTCAGGAAAGAAAAGAAAACAGAACTGGAATGACAATTATGCCATCTTGTTTAGAATTGTGGACCCATCTATATTTATGTAGAAAACTTCACATTTTTCAAATTGTGTAATGTGATTTGACTACAGGGTATGGAGGTGCCCATGACGTAAAACAGCATGAAAAAGCTAATAAACATCAGCGTTCTGCTTCATCATCAACAACTCATCCTAAACTTCCAGCGTAGGTGTGTGTGTGTGTGTGTTTGGGATTTTTAAAGTAGCTGTAACAATTTTTCAGTCATATCGCTACAATGTCAGCAGTGTGGCAGATTATAGTAGTGTCTAGCACTGGGACATCATTCTGCAGACATGTAGCATCATGTCCCACCTAGTCACATTATCCTGACACCAGGTTGATCAGTCCTAATACTAACCTCTAAATGTTGAGTGCAAAGCGAGGCAGCTGCTTGTACCGTTTGTGTCAGTCTTTGGTATGACTCAGCCGGCGCTCTAACCTGTGACCTCCTACATCTGAGGCGGATGGAACAAACATTATATATATATATATATATATATATATATATATATATATATATATATATATATATATATATATATATATATATATATATATATATATATATGTATATATAACAGAGATGACCTTGGTGTAATTAGATCAGAGTTCAGTTTAGTAAATTTCTTTTAGACAGTAAAATCACAAAGGATTACTCATTCTAGGATGAAAACAGTTCAGAAAGAAAATCACACAGAATTCAGATCATCAGTGAAAGATGGTACATTGGAATCTATAATGATTGAAAAGAAAAAGGTGTGGAAAAGGCCCCTATAAACTGCCTGGGTCTGAGTGTATCTTGCAATTTTGCACCTTCTAAATGGGCACCCAAAAGGAACAAGGTTCCCCATTAAGAAAATGCAAGAGTGCAACACATGCAACTTTGACATTAAATAATTAAGTATGGTTCTGTCCTACTTTACTGATGGTTGTAGATGTTATAAATAGTTACATATGCATTCATTAAAATTTTAAAATTCAGTTTTTTTTCTCCTGAAAATCAGTATTTTTTTATTAAGCAGTCAGGATTTTTGTACTTAGGGGTTGGAAGCTATGCCTTGGACCAGAACTGTTTTCAAACTGATTTTTTTCCATGCCATGAGACAGAGATCTGAGCCCACATTTTCCGGTTTTTACCTCTGGGATCTTTCACCCCCAAGGGCCAAACTTGATGTAGTGGGACCTATAGTTATGGCACATCTAGTGGGACCTATAGTTCTGGCACAACAGTGCATTTGACAGTTTCATAAGATGCAGACTCTCCACTTCTGCCAGATTTGTGGTAGGTAAAATTTTCCCTTTTCAAAGCCACTCCTAACAGATGGAGTCCTCTGGAGTCGGCTTGCCTAGAAACAGCCTCACATACCTGAGGGGACCGGAGATAGCATCTCAAGGTTAAGGGGATGTACCTCCTTCCCCATCTTACCTATTCTCCTAAGGTATTATGATTGGTAATCCATTTACAGAGGAAACCCATTTTTTTTCTATCAGAATATTTTTTTGTGAATATTTACCCAATCATAAACACATATACACATCCAGCCTGCCCTGCATTTACATCTATATCGAGTGTGCCGTATGCTCCAGTAGTAACTAAGATATTCATGGGTTTTGCCACCAATCCCTACATTAAAGGGAGATCACTCTGCCTGACCACAAACTAGGTGGGCAGAAAACTTTTAGCTCTTTTTAGTAAATAGTTTATCTGGGAGGACAATATTTGTGAGGTAGTATTTCTCCTTTGGTTTTATGATTAGGTAAGTATTCATGAAGAAACATTTTACTAGGAAGAATTAGTTTCACGTTAAATTGTCTGTATCTTGTATTATTACAAAATAATAGTTTATATTTCCATTGTACAGTACATTTTTTTATACATGATTCATTATTTTGACCTTTTGCAGATGTCAAGATCAGTGAAGAGAGTGCACCTTCAGATGTGTTTGGCGTTGTGTTTGCTGCCAAGAGTCACCCCTTCCCATGGAAGGCTTTTCTAGCATATTCAGTAACACTGCGTAACCCAATATTTGCTGAACTAGCTGCCTGCATGAAGGTATCATTCTTGAAAGAAATAATCAAGCACAGAAAAACATGTTAATATAGGGCAATCAAGCCATACATATGTTAATATGGAACAATGAAAACAGAGAAACATTTTAATATGTTACAATCAAAACAGATAAACGTTAATTTGGTACATTCAAGACAGAGAAACATGTTAATCTGGGACAGTCAAGATAGAGAAACATATTTTGAATGTAGACAGTTGCCCATGTATTAAAGGAGTCCATAAAAAAAGTCCATAAAGATGTCTCTCTACTTAATATATGAAAATGTATGGTTAATTATTTTCTTCTACATCAGTATTTGTTGTTTTAAGACATGGTTTAAAATAAAAATGAAATAAATCCCAGCTATATAGCAAACAAATAGTATTCATACAAAATGAAAATCTTCCATGTAAAAGTTCACATTAGAAATTCGAAAAAAGAAACCATGGTCTTCTTTATGCAGAGACAGTATGACGCTGCAGATATAATTAGTGTTCTCTGCCAGATCAAACTGTATGTGTTTTTTTGTACAGGACAAAAATATGCAGATTGTTTTATTGTTGAAGACTCCATTATGACCTTGTTTGTTTTATGTAGTTGAACCTGATGACAAGTGTTTGTCATATATATAGTTGACCTTGAGGACAAGTGTTTATTTTATTTAGTTGACCTGAGAGCAAGTGTTTGTTTGATGTAGTTGACTTGAGGAAAAGTGTTACATGTAGTTGACCTTGACAACAAGTGTTACATGTAGTTGACCTTGACAACAAGTGTTACATGTAGTTGACCTTGACAACAAGTGTTATATGTAGTTGACCTTGACAACAAGTGTTATATGTAGTTGACCTTGACAACAAGTGTTATATGTAGTTGACCTTGACAACAAGTGTTATATGTAGTTGAATTTGACAACAAGTGTTATATGTAGCTCACCTGGGGATTAGTGTCACTGTATGAATTACCTGCTTCAAAGTATCTAAAGAAAAGTAAAGAGTTTGAAACTTAATACTCTAGCATTTTGATTTGGAGCTCTATTCTCTTCTCTTTAGGATCACACAATTATCTTGCAATAATAGAAATCATGCTTACCAGCTAAATTGTCTTTTACTGTGTATTCCATATTGTCATTTGACAACTGGAGAATAAATATATGAAGGGTCAGCAGGCAGTGCTAATTTGTTTTCTGACTCATCTCTAGATATTATGGTTTTAAATGGAATGTATATGTGATCTGAGTTTTTAACATGGTTTAACAATTTTTAAGTTGTATCACTATGATGTCCAAAGTGTGACAGTTATAGTGATGTCTTGCACGGGGCATCATGCTGCAGACATGTAGTATCATGTCCCACCCAGTCTTATTATTCTGACACAGCCCAACCAGTTCTAACACTAACCTCTTAATGCTAAGCACCTAGCAAGGCAGCTGCTAGTAGTATTTTTATAAGTATTTGGTATGATTCAGCTGGGGTTCAAACCCACAACGTCTCACATCCAAGGCAAATGCTCTAACCACTTGGCCACCAGAGCAGTTCAGACTGAAATGAAAACCTGGCATTTTGTTAATTGAAATTAAGTAATTTATCTCAGATTGTATATTTAGAATAATTTCTTAGAAATGCTTATGAGTTACCAATACATTTGCAGTAAATTGTGTACTAAACATTATATTTCTCATAAAAAGACCACCTGCTTTGAAAGAGAAAACAAAATTTGAATCTAATACAGTAACTGTAGCTACTCAGAAAGGACCCAGGCCCTCTATTTTCAGAACCTTCAATTAAAAAAGAAATGACAGATTACTAATCTGAAACTTTCAGAGTCTACAACTTTTCTGTTGGATTAATGCTAGATTAACCGATTTTTTTTTAACACTTGGGTTTCTACTAAACTGCCAAATTGTTTATTATATTGGTGTACATTGAGTGTCATATAGTATTTTGAGTGTTTGACCTTGACCTTGAATATTTTGCTCAGAAAGTTTAAAAACTATTAGGTCTGGTCTTCTTTGTATCAGAACCACAAAACTAGCCATCAAATTTGACATAAGACTCACAAATGTACTATAATATTAGACTATTTTTACATATGCAAATAAACTGACGGGAATTTTTTTCATTTAGCCTTTTCCCTTTGAGATGAGCACTTATTGGCAGAGATCAGATTAGTTGCTTGCTATGTTACTCTATGCACCTGCCTGTAAGCTACATCCAACTTCACACTGCATAGACCCAGATGTGCTTTTGCATAATATGGTAAAATAGACCCTGATCTACTGGCGTTATGTGAAGGCAGATGAGGGTCTATGTTGTTTGCAGTTGGACCCAACTTATAAGCAATTATAGATGGTAATGTGGGTATTTTTTTAGACACATTGAACAGATTGAAAGCTGCTTGTGTATTTGTACTGTTATTTGCTATTGTTGCATATGATGTCAGTATAAAAATGATAAATGGCAATAAACATAAGGCTTTGATAAATGGCAATAAACATAAGGCTTTGGCAATTTGTGCTAGGTCAGGTAAATATTAAATATTCTACCTCCAGCAGCCCGTTACATTTATTTTGTATCAACAACATTGCATGTTACAGAGGAAGAACTGAATTTTAGCTAAATGTAAAAAAAAATCTATTTATATCATTATTCCACATTTAATAGTTTTTACTGTCAGTAAATGTGTGTATACAAAATGAAAATGACTTGATGTTGAATTTTCTGATTCATATCAAAATTCCATAGTTATGACTCTATGTTCTTAAACTAAGTATCAGAAATTAGCAAAAGCCAACAAGTTTTGTAAGATTCAACAAATAATTATTCTCTAGAATACAAATTTTAAAATTTTGAAAGAACTTACAGTATTGTCATTTAAATCCCCAAAAGTCCTAAAATGTTAAATCACAAATCCAAATGTATGAAGTTACAGTTGTATTTCAAATAAATTTTGATATTGAATGTGTTGATGTGCCTGTAGTCTCAAATGTGTTGATGTGCCAATGGTCTGGAATGTCGTGATGTTTTAACAGTCTTTATTATGTATCACAGTAATATAATCCAAAATGTCCTTGTCTGAATTCAGTATAATTCCAAACTAATGTTTTAATCCAAGAATGTTATTGACCACTTTGTAATTCCATTGAATAATAATTTGGATAAATAATTGCACCCAAATTAATAATTGAACTCAACAATAAGAATGATTCTGCTTCAGATGTAAATGTAAGAATGGGTAATTCTTAGTTAAACAAGATTATATAACCATCTGCTTGACCTAGGTCACAATTACCATTTTCTCAAATACACTGTCAGTGTAATGGAATTTTCCATTCTAGAAGTTTCTAAGGTCAGAATCAAGACTGTATTTTTTAACTCAAATTGAAATAAACATGTTTACAATTAATAATGATCTGAATATTTAATCCACACTCATAGAGAAATATTTGCTTTGTATTATGTTGTTTACAAAATAAATGTCTCTGGTCAGGTACACCATTAGCTTGATTTTGGACAAAGGTCGTGGATGAAATACAGATATACATAACATATGATCATTGAGAAACAAACGATACAAATTAAATATACATTACAATATGCACATATTTTATTTGTATTCTTCCAGGGTGCCAGTGTCCTACCATGTCTGTGTGGATGGCTGGTATCCATGTTGACAGTTACCAAGCACCAGTCCTTCCTGGAGGAACATGGGAAAGTCTTTTGGAAGTACAATTTACAGACTATTGATGCATTGATAGATTTGTACATAAGAAACAAGTGGGGATCAACCCTGGCTACTGGATTTGATATATTTCAACCTGTGAGTGCTATCTGAATGAAATCCTATGTTTTGTAATATAAATTTCTACTTTATTGTTTGGTCTTTCTTATGCAGATGGGGATAAATTGGTGTAACTTTTCCAGTAGCAGCAACAGTGTTGATGACATTGTTATCAATTGTAAAATTTTGTGTAAAGTTTGGGATAAACATTTTTGGAAGTCATTTGTAGTGGATGCACATCATGGCACAGTTTGTAGTGGATTGCACATCATGGCACAGTTTGTAGTGGATTGCACATCATGGCACAGTTTGTAGTGGATACACATCATGGCACAGTTTGTAGTGGATACACATCATGGCACAGTTTGTAGTGGATACACATCATGGCACAGTTTGTAGTGGATGCAGGTCATTGCACAGTTTGTAGTGGATACACATCATGGCACTGTTTGTAGTGGATGCACATCATGACAGTTTGTAGTGGATGCAGATCATGGCACAATTCATGGTGGATGCACAGCATAGCACAATTTTTAGAGGGTGTACATCACAGCACAGTTTGTAGACAATGCACATCATGACAGTTTGTTGTGGGGTTTAACTCCATTTTTCAGCACAAGATAGGCTTTACAAGGCAGCCAATGTAACTGATGGAGGAAGAACCCTGGAAAACCCTGGGAACAACCACCGACCCACGAGAAGCAACTGGCAAGCTTTCTTACATACCCACATTAGCCAAGTCTGAGACTTGAACACATGCAGACAGAGCTGAGATGGCAGTGATTCGTAACAGTGAGTGCTTTAGACCACTCAGCCACTCAGGGCCCCAACACAGTTTGTAGTGGATGCACATCATGGCACCCATTGCTGTGTGATCTGTTATCATAGATACATATGATGACAACTGATAGGATGACTGTGGACAATAATTACTGCTAGGATATATGTAGATCCTGTACTGTGTGATCTGTTATCACATGATGAGAACTGCAAGGATGTCTGTGGACCATATTCTGTGATTTGTTATCATAGTTAAGTGCATATGATAACTGCTAGAATGACTGTGGACCCTTTATTGTGCAATCTGTTATCATAGGTACACATGATGAGAACTGCTAGGATGTCTTTGGACCCCATACTGTGTGATACATTATCATTGCTAGGTGTACATGATCAAAACAGGTGGGATGGAAGCAGTACCTATACTATGCAATCAGTTATGTTAGATACACATTTTACAAGGATGGTATTCAATGAAACTGGTGAATGATTTAATAGTGGATCAAATAAATTTGTTAATATGGTTGACAGACTTATTAAATATATTATTGCCATGATTTGTCTCTTTCATTAGAGTAGACCATATACATTTTATATGCAGTACTCATGGTTTTCATAAAGTTTATTGAGTTTATTTTATGTGCAGTACTCATGGTATTCATAAAGTATATTGAGTTTATTTTGCATGCAGTACTTGTGGTATTCATAAAGTACATTGAGTTTATTTTGTATGCAGTACTTGTGGTATTCATAAATGTTTATCGAGTTTATTTTGTATGCAGTACTCATGGTATTTGTAAACATTTATTGAGTTTATTTTGTATGCAGTACTCATGTATTCATAAATGTTTATCAAGTTTATTTTGTATGCAGTACTCATGGTATCATAAACATTTATTGAGTTTATTTTGTATGCAGTACTCATGTATTCATAAACATTTATGAGTTTATTTTGTATGCAGTACTCATGGTATCATAAACATTTATTGAGTTTATTTTGTATGCAGTACTCATGGTATCATGAACATTTATTGAGTTTATTTTGTATGCAGTACTCATGGTATCATAAACATTTATTGAGTTTGTTTTGTATGCAGTACTCATGGTATCATAAACATTTATTGAGTTTATTTTGTATGCAGTACTCATGGTATCATAAACATTTATTGAGTTTATTTTGTATGCAGTACTCATGGTTTTAATAAAGTTTATTGATTCACTTTTCATCCATTGGCAAAATATAACCTTATTTAAATTCACAGCTTCAAAAAAGTAAAGTGCTCTCATTATAATGTTGTTCATGAAAATCCTAAAAGGGAGATAACCTTAAAATGAGTGATGTTACAACAAGACTGTGTCATAATAGTGTGGAGAAACAATAAATAGGGTGTTATGAATCTCAAATATTAGAAATGAGTGAAATGATAGGGGTCAGATCCAACTGCAGCAACACAGACCTTGATCTGCCGACACACACTGCTCTAGCAGATCAGGGTCTATGATGCTTGTTTTACTTATTAGTAGTAACAAACTGCATAGACCCGGGTCTCCTGGAGCATATGCAATAGCAAATCATGGTCTGTGCAGTTTGCAGGAGGACTCATCTTGTAAACAAATATATATGGTGATAAACTGCAGTAATAAAACAAAGTTGAACCAATTTTAATGGGATCCATTACCAAACCAGTGTTATAAGAGGGGTGGCATTTGATTGAAGGTTTCTTTTGAGAGGGATGACCTTTATAGAGGTAGTTTAGTTACATTATTTAAATTAGTATCAGTTATCTTTTTTATTTTGATGTAATGGTCAGATAAATGTTCTGGATATTTCAGATATCACCATTGTTGCCCTTCCTGAAGTTCTATGCATCCTTCACAGAAAAGAAAGATTACAGCAGCTGCAAGATGCTTCTAGACGAGTTCAAGGAGGCCATGTACTGTGTAAGTCAATTGAATATTTTGTATAATACCTATATAATTACAGATGGTCAACTCATGGTAAAATGAAACAGTTCCTTTCCAACATCTTATCATAATAACAAATGTGATTTTGGATGCAGGATTTTTGCAACCTTTTTTTTGTTTGCATTTTAGAACTTTTTTATAGAGGCACTGTATAACTAGTATGATGATGATGTGTCTTTAAACCCCGTAATTATGTCATGTAAAGAATATGCTGTATATTTAGACATTTTATTGTCTTTAGTGTTTTAAAATGAGTATGTATATATAAGAAGAAAAAATTAAAAGTATAGCTCTTTTTGATATCATAATTTATAATTACAGGTAAAACCCATTATAACATGATGCTCAGGGTCCAGAGAATAACATTGCGATATAAGCAGGATCGCGTTAACAAATTTTTTGAGAAACTTCCCTATAGAAAATATGCATTGAAATTTCAATGTCATCAGTTTGTTTTAATTAACCTCTTGATCATATATTGTTTGTTTGTTTGCAAGGTTTTGTCAGCCATCAAATATACTTCAGTTTTTAATTGTATACATGCCAGTATGGCAGAAATGGTGCACGGTGAAGTTAAGGCAACATTTAATACAGTGCTGTTATTATAAATCTACTAGGGATACAAATAATCACCTTTTCCGAGAGCACGTATTTAGGATGTTAAAAAGAGAGGTGACCTTAAATTAAAAAATGGGAGCCATGCTGCCATCATGTTATAAGTGGAATCTCGTTGAAACAAATTGCATTATAATGTGTTTTGCCTGTACTTTTTAATCTCATACATACTTCCCACATTTAAAACTCGTTTTAATTTTATAAAATAAAATGCTTGCACAGCATTGTCTTGTATATTCCAGGTGAAAGTAAAATCCCAAGAAATGTCAATGTCATAATAATAAATAATATACTGTATCAAGAAAAGGTACATGTTTTTTACCAGCAAATTTGCTGTTGAGGCAGAAGCTGAATTTCCAATATTAACGTTAATTAAACATTGAACACAACTGTTCCCATCAATTTTCCATCAGAACACGAACATTCCATTGTAATGATTAACTTGGGAAGAAGTTATTGAGACATTCTTTGCCAGTTACTGAATGTTTGATGGAGATCAACAGGTCATCTTGAAATATGATTGAGTTGGCAGAGTGGTCTGTTATTCCATGTGGGCTCTGTTTCATATGGTAGAACTAAAGACAAGGCCATGTCTGGGGCCGTCAAGTTTTTATTCTGTATGTTAGGACTTGAGATAATTGACGATATCTGGGATCATTAAGTTTTTATGATTTTAAAAATTGATGTGTGACAGTTTTACCAGGTAGAACTTGAGACAATGGGTATTAAAAAATGATGACAGATGTGACAATCCAATATTGTTGAGCTTTAGACAATCATCCATGTCTGTGGCTGTAAAGTTGTATTGGGTATTCAAAATTGACATATGCCTGACAATTCTATATGATAGAAATTGAAACAATCATTCATGCCTGGGGTCATTCAGTTTTTATGGGTATTCAGAACTGACAGATGTTTGACAATCTTATATCACAGAATTTGAGACAGTTGGCTCTGTCTGGTGATATGAAGCTTTTTATGGGTATTTCAGAACTGACAGATGTTTGACAATCGTATATGACAGAACTTGAGATAGTTGGCTCTGTCTGGCAACATGAAGCTTTTTATGGGTATTCAGAACTGACAGATGTTTGACAGTTGTATGTGACAGAACTTGAGACAGTTGGCTATATCTGGCAGCATGAAGCTTTTTATGGGTATTCAGAACTGACAGATGTTTGACAATCGTATATGACAGAACTTGAGACAGTTGGCTATATCTGGCAACATGAAGCTTTTTATGGGTATTCAGAACTGACAGATGTTTGACAGTCATATATGACAGAACTTGAGACAGTTGGCTATATCTGGCAACATGAAGCTTTTTATGGGTATTCAGAACTGACAGATGTTTGACAGTTGTATATGACAGAACTTGAGACGGTTGTCTGGCAACATGAAGCTTTTTATGGATATTTAAAGTTACAGATACTTGGAGTAAATTCAAAACATAGAGTATTACTTTTTGGACTTACAAACATGCATGTTCTGTCAGAGCTGTGTTGTTTGTTATCTCCATGGCATAAAATTTGTTTCCCTATATCAGTTGACACATACCATATTTTTTCTTCTGGTTAAGTATAAATCTGCATGAATCAAATGTTGACGGTTGGTTTGTAATTCTGATTGAAGGTTCATTTACTGAAGTAAAAGATCTTATTTGTATCTTTTTTGTGACTGGTGGTCAGTGGTTGTTTTAGAGACTTGTGAGTCAGACTTTGGTAGAATAACACTGACAGTTTTATTCATTTGACAGATTAAAAAAACCAAGACTTCAAGTTTTATTCATTTGACAGATAAAACACCAAGAATCCACATGACTCATATGAATGTGCCTTTCCTATGCTTGGGAGTGTCCTTTTTTGTAAGATGACTATTATTCACTGTATTTTATGCGAAATTTGCATGACATTAGTGTCATAACAGATGTAACGATATTTTACAATAAAAGCCCATTTTGGGGTCACTCTTGATTTTAGTTTCACCATGAGAGTTCCAGTTCCAGTGAGAGTCTGGGACCTCCACAGAGCCTTATTGGGGATTCATCCTGGCTAGAGCAGGTCACATACAGGATTCTTCATTACATGCTGACCAACACACCCAGTATATATGAGGTCCTTCAGCTACTGAAACTTCTTGAGACTGAGAGCATTACACTGGTCTTCAGTTTTGATGGTATTAAAGTTTTTATACCATTTTTAGAATGTACTATTTTTTATCATTTTGAATATATCAACAGCTTGAACAGCTTTATCCGTTTTATCAACCAGTTTGTTTTTAAAATGTAAATTATATTGATTCTACATGTAAGCAGTGCCAAACAAAGTCTCTTGTACATTTTTTTATCACTCATTGGTTTATTATATCACAGCTGAAATTTACTCTTGAAAAATGCATTATCAGATATGTTTTTTTGTACTTTTAAAACATTATATGCATGCCATATGGTAAAGTGTATTATTTCATGATATCAATCGGTATGTCTGTCACCTGTTTAATTTCTACACAATAACTCAAATTCTTCTCCATCTACAGTTAATAATGTAAGAAGGAAGCATAGTGATATAGGGTTAAAAAGTAGAAGGTCATTGTTACTGTGATTAAAAGAAAAGTAGTTTCTGCAAAATTATGTTTTACATCACAAACGTGGACCAAATTTTGTGGATAGTTTGTACTTGGGGTGAGGAAGAAGCCTATCATTGTTGAGGTCAAAAGGTCAAAGTCACTGTGACAGAAAGAAAAATTATTTGTACAAAGTAACACTATATTACATCAACGACTTGAACCAAACTTTGTGGAAAACTTGCAAAGACAGAATCCAGTTGATTTGGGGATCAAATGGTATAAAGTCAAGGTCACTGTGACTGAATTAATAAAATTGGTTTCAGCACAGATATTTCAGTTCTTGACCATACACCTTCAACAGCATTTGTGAATGGCTTGCAAATAGATAAGAAATGAGACTTTTCATTTTGTACTAAAATCATCAAGAAGTTGTGTTTTTTTCTTCATAATAATTTAAGTTTTAGATCTCATACCTTAACCAAAGTTTGCGAACGGCTTGCACTTAAGGAAGGTTTGAAAAAGGCCTATTGAGTTGGGTGTCAAAAGATAAATGGTCAGGGCCATTGTGGCAGAAAGAAAATAGGAAGTTTCTTGACCAAACTGGTAGTCAAGAAACTTACTACCTCAGGAATAAAAAAAATCAGTGACATTTGTAAGTTGAATAAGAAATAATGGTTTCTGCATAGTCTGTTTATTTCAAGACCGCATACCCTGAGCAAATGTTCAGGTGATGGACACCCATTTGTCCACATGAGGTAGGCAAATGAAATTGATAGGTACATTTGCAATCATATGAAGATGACATGATTAGATTTTCAAGCCATTTGATAAATTTTGTCAGGTTTATTTTTCTAAATGCATGATCTTTTTGAACTTGGATTATTTGGTCTCCATTGGGAACATTTTGTGAAGTTTATTTTTCTAAATTCATGACCTTTTTGAACTTGGATTATTTGGTCTACATTGGGGACAAGCACGTATTAAGTTTTGTAGCTTTATGAAATTGGACTTTTTTTGACAAATTCTTGCTGGCAGGATTAAGCTCAAAGTACTTGAGAAATTAAATTTTAGATGCTTTTATATATTTATTTGTATTCATATGTAGATGACTTTGATTTTCAGGTCATGATAGAATTTTTTTTAAATTTCTTACCTTATTTATACTCTTTTAACAGTTACCTTGTTAGTGCATTTAGAAAGAAAGCATCTTGAGGTAGACAAATGAAATTAGGTCTGCATGTACATGTAGATGATCTGATAATATTTGTGTGCTGTTGTATTTTAAATGTCTGTCTTCTTGTGGACTTGGGCTGTTTGGTCTGCATTGGTGGCATTTGTATTTTAAAACATAAATTTACTTGTGCTAGAAATATATTAATGTTCTGTTTCTATTTTAGTGCCCGACTTTCGTAAGCTGTATCAGCTAGTTCAGCTGATTCAGAAAACCCAGTTACGTCATGTCAACTTTTCATGCCTGCTTTTGCCAGGCACTACCCAGTATCATGAAGAGTGTGACAGAATTATTAGTCACATGATGTCACAACAGCAGTATCAGGAGGCACGAGACTTGGCTAAGCTCACAGGATCATCTACAGACCATGTGACACTAGAGCAGGTACATGTGTCTTACATGTCCTAAAACAGGCCCTTTTACCAAAGTTTTGTTTGAATTTATTTGCATGTGAAATGCGTTTGGAATTCATTTAGTTTGTGTTTGTTTCCATGTCAGCATATGTACAAAAATGTCACATGATGTAAAAAACATTGTATTCAGTCACATGCATTACAAAACACTGTAGTCACATGCTGCTCATTGATACAAAATTAAAATATAACTTAAATTGGTGAAATAATTTACAGACGTGTTAGATAACTTACATACATATTTGCCCTTAATATTTGCATGACTTTTATAAACAAATATTGAGTTCCATTGATAACAACATTTTCTGAAGGTTTTCAACATCCATTGTTAGTAATTGTAACAGGATAGATAAATGGAGTATTTAATCAGCAGATTATTGTAATCCAGGGTTTTCATGGATATTTTTTAAAGAAGAAATGGACTTGAAAAAGTAGTTTGAGATAGTTATTAAACTCTCCAGTGAAAATCTCCAGCCCCTGGTTTCTGATGATACTCCTGCTTATGTAATTAAGATGGGTGACTACTAAAGTTATTATAATCCACAAATTGTTTTTTTTTTTAAGAAGTTCAACATTAAAGCTTAGTAAGTACATCAGAGTGAAAAGAGGGGACACACTAAACTAGTTTTGTCACCATTGGAATAATAGTAATATGACACTCAAAAGTGGATTTTGCATCAGGTTAGGTGAAGTTTTATACTGGGTAAGACGTTTTTCACTGCATAATAATAATAATAATGAGGACTTTGTATAGCACCTAATCTTCAGAAGCTCTAAGTGCTTTACAACATTAGACAACACCTATAACATAAAAAAACATATATAATGATATTATTACAAAAAACAAACACCATGAAACTTAAAAAAAAAACATGCTGAAAATATTTAAGGTAGGGAACATTATTAGGTCTTTAAGTTTGTTCTTGCAGTGAAACGAAGTTAGTTTTACAAGCACTCTTGAATGGGATCACTGTGTCTTTGTGTCTAAGTTCAGTGGGCAATTCATTCCATGCTGCTGGGACCTGGTATGCAAAAGAACGTTGTCCTTATGACTTCATTTTCGTAGTGGGAATAATGAGTATACGATTATCAGAAGAGGAGCGTAAATATCTTGCTGGTGTGTACACATGGGTGAGGTCAGATAGGTATGTTGGACTGGAGTCTGTCAATGAAACAGCACAGAGAAAAAATTTTGTGTTTGATTCTGGATCAAATAGATAAACAGTGTAGGGTACAGAGCAGCGGGCAGGTGTACTCTGGTCGTGATACTCTAAGTATGATCTGAGCAGCTGTGTTTTGAACTTTTTGAAGTTTCTGAAGTAGATGTTGAGATGAACCAGACAGAATTGAGTTACAATAGTCCAGTCTTGAAAGTATTAATGAACATACAAGTGTTTTAGTGGTATCAACTGAAAGATATTTGCGAATGGAGCTGATGCATCTCAGCTCAAGATGTGCAGCCTTGCTTATGTTCATGACATGTTGGTGCAACATGAGAGTACTGTCCAGAGTGACACCTAGGTTTCATACTGACTGAATTTAATGTTGGTGTTACTTATATTTATTGTTGAGGTAAAGGATGTGGCTGAGAAAGTCTTTGTGTTGTGACCAGAATGGCCTCAGTTTTATCATCATTCATCTGCAGCTTGTTACATGTCACCCATGATTTCACATCAGAAATGCACCTCTCTACAATTTCAGTTGGGTGGCTAGATTTGTATATTTGGGTGTTGTCAGCGTACAATGGGTGAGACACTGGATGATGATCTATGACACTTGAGAGCGGCTGAATGTATAGAATGAAGAGAACATGTCCAAGAACAAACCCCTGTGGAACACCACAACATAGATTAATTGAGCTGGAGTGTATTCCATTTGCAGACAATTTGTTGACCAAGTAGGACTTGAACCATAGTAGGGCTGTATCGTGAATGCCAAATACATGCTGGAGATGGTGAAGTAATATATCATTGTCTGTTGGGTCAAATGCTGCAGACAAATCAG
The DNA here is from genome assembly GCA_028554795.2 of Sinohyriopsis cumingii. Classification (NCBI taxonomy): domain Eukaryota; kingdom Metazoa; phylum Mollusca; class Bivalvia; order Unionida; family Unionidae; genus Sinohyriopsis; species Sinohyriopsis cumingii. Next base: position 6,641,341 of record CM068827.1, on the reverse strand, counting down.
ATGGTATCCATTACTTATAGTCAGAGTTTTAAAAATGTTTTAATGATAACAGCTTTTGAAAAATGGACAAAAATGTATTTGTTACCATGCTTTATAATTAATATAATGTTATTTATGTCATAAAGCTTATCATAAACAGTTCATCTATTTGAGTATCCTGTTATCTTAAGAATGAAACAGCACAGAAAGCCTGATAGGTACATTCATTTCAGTAATGTAAAATTATTTTCAGTAAAGAACAATGTGCTTTCTTTTCAAGAGTAAAATACAGTTTTAATTACTCACAAAACAGAACTATTTACTGTTCATTTGTGGATGTCTTTTATGGACATAAGTATTATATGTTAATTAATAATACAGTTTTATCTCAGTCATTAGGGTTAATTTATAATACAGTTTTATCTCAGTCATTAGTATTATATGTTAATTTATAATACAGTTTTATCTAAGTCATTAGTATTATATGTTAATTAATAATACAGTTTTATCTCAGTCATTAGGGTTAATTTATAATACAGTTTTATCTCAGTCATTAGTATTATATGTTAATTTATAATACAGTTTTATCTCAGTCATTAGTATTATATGTTAATTTATAATGCAGTTTTATCTCAGTCATAGGGCTAACGACATTTTTTATTTTTATTTAATTCTCTGTTTGGCCAGTAATAAGAACAATACATGTATGTACATTGCCCAAAGGCTGATTGCAAACATCAAGTCAAAAACTATTTTGGTCAAGTACACCATGCTTTAGTTTGAATGGAGGTCATGAAAACATCATGTGAAACTAGGAGTGCATTTATTCTGTATCACGCATTCCCTAGTTGTTTGTTGGATCAATAATTGAGAAGGTCAGAACATGACTAAAATTTTTTCACAATCTAATAATTTATATGTTCAAGAATTTTTTAGTGATTCAGATTTTGTTGATTTGGATTGCATGTGGAGACTATATAAGAGAATTGAAGAACCATATTAGGATTTTTCAGTTATATGCAGCATTTGTAAGAGTCATGAGAGGAAATTGTTATTTATTTGTAATATTTATAATATAATTTATAATAAATTATTTGTAATATATTCGTTGGACTTGCAGAATTAAAATATTTATTCTGTTTGAAATTATTCAAATTCTTGAACATTTGAAAATATATATATATATATATATATATATATATATATATATATATATATATATATATATATATATATATATATATATATATATATATATATATATAATTGTGGGGGATTTTGCAGGTGCTTAATGAGAAGAGTAACATTCAGGCTATGAAGATCTGGAATTCCCCTCAGGTCAGAATTAATTTCTACAGGGAGTGTTCCAGGACCTTCCAGAAGTACAAGGTCACGCCTGCCAGAGTGGCAGAATTCTTTGAGGTATGTTGCTAAAATACAGTATTTCTCCCATGATAAGACCAGATCTATCTGAAAAATTTGTAAAAATGTAGGATATGGGTTTATTATGAGAGATATCCATAATAAATATTTGCCAGAATATTGTCCAAAGGTGCAAGAGAGGAGGCTTATCATTAAGGATGATCTTGTCGTTAGATGAGGTATGTCAAATTTTTAATGTTATGAACAGTCAAAACCATCTGTTGTAACCACTGAGGGGTAAAAAGTCAAACTAAATTTTGTGTACAGTTGACCTTTATGCAGGTTCACCTTTCAGGCTTAGTTTTCGAACAAATACCATGCACTAAATACTAGTATCACTATTATTATTATTATTATTATTATTATTATTTGGTATAAACTTGCTTCTTTTGAAAAGTTTGTTTAATTTCCAGGATGAGGTACAGCAAACGGAGGAAGTTTGTGAGAAGGCATACCTATATGAGCTGTGCCTGGACTCTATATCAGGAGACTTGGATATGGATGACCGCTCATTGACCATGCAGCTGTACCATAACATGTGGACATTCCGAATCAAACACAAGGTCCAACAGATAGAGGTAAGGGTTCATATTTTACACAATAATTTCCCAGTTTTGTAAGCATTTTGATATACACTACTGTGGAAAATCCTGGGACTTTTTAAAAGGATGTATTTATAAAACAAATATTTGACCCTTTACAGCCCAACCTCATTATAACACTTTTCATTGTAATAAATTTTTTAGCTATAATGTGCTACCACTATTGACCGCATGGCCAAACTTAAGACATTGTAGTTTATCTAATGAATTGCTTTTTTGATGGTCATCTCCGCTTAGCAGAGATCTCCAGGCTAGATCTACAATCACTTATTGTACTTGGTTTCGGCCAATGTGGGTATGTGAGAAAACTTTCCAGTAGCTTCTTGTGTGTCAGTGGTTCTGTCTGGGGCTTTGATGAGTTCTTCCTCCACCAATAATACTGGCTGCCATGAATAGCCTATCTTGTGCTGAAAAACGGCATTAAACCCCTCAAAAACAACAACACATATTGTGCCAATATTTCAGGAATGTTTATTTTACTCAGAACTTCAAGTGGACAATACAGACCTTGATATAATCAACTCATAATGTGTGAAAAATCTGTGACCCTTTCTTTTCACCCATGGCTGCCAGCAGAAAGATTTCCCTATTTCTAGTGAATACACATGAACCTGTTTAAGCAGTCTTTGTGAGTCCAAGTAGAATGTTCTAAGAAGGATGACTAGCGTAACCTTCAGTGATGATTATTAGAGTCAGTTAGATTTTCTCTTCTAAAAACATTCACTTATTGATTGATAATGGGTCACATTTTTTATGTATAACAGCTTATTACATTGGCTCATTGATGATTTGTTTTTGTTCATGCATATTAAAGAGAAACAAGTGACTTTTATAATAGGCAACCATGGGTGAAAAGAGATCAGTGCTTCCTGCTTCTGACTTGTGATGATGGTAAATTACTGTATTTCATGTAATTTTTTGTACTCATAGAGTAATTATTAATTTCAGGGTACGAAACTTTATATGTAAAATAAATTAATATCATTTTGTGGTACTGACCCATGTACAAAGATAAAGGGATCATACCCAAACAAGGTCTTACAAGGTAACACACGTTACTCAACAACCTAACAATACTAATGTACAAAATAAATGTACAAATTTTGTCTCATTCAGCTCTCAACTCAAGATTCAAATTACAATAAAAAAGTACTCATAAAGACTTTGTTGTTATTAGAGAGAGAGAGAGAGAGAAACGGAGCGAGAGAGAGAGAGAGAGAGAAACGATAATGTCACAGTGTGCAAGTTCATGTGCATTTATATCATACTTTGTACAATGTGTTATGTTGGCAAGATGGTCTGAACATGTATTAGTTAGGGGTATCAGTAATTGGTATTAGCTATAGGTATCAGTTATTGGTATTAGTTATGGGTATCAGTTATTGGTATTAGTTACGGGTATCAGTTATTGGTATTAATGGATATCAGTTATTGGTATTAGTTATGGGTATCAGTTATTGGTATTAGTTATGGGTATCAGTTATTGGTATTAGTTATGGGTATCAGTTATTGGTATTAGTTATGGGTATCAGTTATTGGTATTAGTTATGGGTATCACATACTGGTATTAGTTATGGGTATCAGTTATTGGTATTAGCTATGGGTGTCAGTTATTGGTATTAGTTATGGGTATCAGTTATTGGTATTAGTTATAGGTATCAGTTATTGGTATCAGTTTTGGGTATCAGTTATTGGTAAATTTGTATTCAACTATATGAGTGCATGTTATCCAGAAATTAGGTGCAACTTGTAATCTTACATCAACATTGACTTTGTTATCAAATTTCAATAAACAAGAAAAGAACTTGAAAAAAAATGTTTTTAGTTAACCCTTTACCTCATAGAGCATAGTGACAAAGTGCAGCGCACTATAAATAGAACACCTGTTACCTAGTCGACAGCATACGCACAGGCCTGCCTGTGAACTGTTCAGCAATGTAGCATATGTTACGTTTAACAGCAATTTTAACCATTTTACATTTTTGGTACACATCAATTATATGTGGAAAAATTTAAGAGTAAAGTCCGATTGTTATAGCTGTGTAATTTTTTTTCACGGAAGAATTTTTTATGTGCTTTAAAATATTGAGAGAACTCGTTCACTGTCATGTCAGTGAGGCCGCATGACCAACCGTAGCTGCCATTTCCCATACTAGAAATTTACATGTTTTTCGTCTGCATCTACATCACTAAGTCATCTGAATTTGATAATTTATAAAAATTAATTGCTGCCTACATCAATATCAGATTCTTTACCTAAGTTATTGAATCTTTCATAGTTGTGATTCTAATCGTGAAAACTTCATAAGTAATGAATTAAATCCTGCCTGTGAACTGTTAAGCAATGTAGTGTATGTTACGTTTAACAGCAATTTTCACCATTTTACATTTTTGGTACACATCTATTATGTGTGGAGAAATTTAAAGGTAAAGTCCGATTGCTATAGCTGTGTAATTATTTTTTATGGAATAATTTTTTATGTGCTTTAAAATCTATAGAGAACTTGTTCACAGTCATGTCAGTGAGGCCGTGTGACCAACCATAGCTGCCATTTCCCATACTCAAAATTTACATGTTTTTCGTCTGCGTCTACATCACTAAGTCATTTGAATTTGATAATTTATAAAAACTAATTGCTGCCTACATCAATATCAGAGTCTTTACCTAAGTTATTGAATCTTTCATAGTTGTGATTCTGATTGTGAAAACTTCGTAAGTACTGAATGAAATCCGTGACCTCCATTTTGGAGAGTGGAGATTACGACCCATTTACTTTAAACAGCAGATATCGATCAGTGCATAAACAATGACCACGTGATCTGACGTAATTGTCATTCACTAAAATGAATGTAGTATCTAATAGGGGGGTTTTCCTCGAAAGGTGGTGCTATGAAAACCAGCTCAAAATGGCTGATGTTTACAGCAGGCATCAAAAGGCGCTTCCATGCGAATGGAGTAGAGGCATCAAAAGGTGCTTCCATGCGAATGGAGTAGAGGCGTCAAAAGATGCTTGATGAGGTAAAGGGTTAATGTGATTGTGTGTGTGTCATCATATTTATTCAAGGCGGTTTTTATTTGTAGCTTGCTGAAAGAGAGAGAGAAAAGAGAAGTTACAGGTCAATTGTAATCTTTTTTTTCAGTTACTTGACAATGTTATCTTCCTCATGTATTAGGACACTACTATATTCCATTGTCAATTAATACCTCTGAATTAATGATTCATTCTTGTTTTAATTATGACATACATTTTCATAACAACCACACGACTGTGCAGTGTTATTTAGACACTAATTAAATATGCTTAGAGCTTTGGTTATTCCAGTTGAAACCAAATAGAGGGCAAGATTCAACAGAAGAGGTCAAATCAGCGAGTCTTCCAAGAATGAAATGAGTCTATCTTTAATGAAATTAAAATCTGTCAATGTGCAATCAAGGCCATTGTCCATACACATGTTGTAAGGACAAGCGATCATATGCATCACTTGTTATTTGTACTTGCCAATAATGATAACAATAGAGGAGTCTATCATAGGATAGATTGGCAATAAAATGTTAATTATATCCGAGTCAGAACAGTACAGGTACTTAACACTATATATAAGAATTGATTTAACAGAACCAGCGACTTTCAAATTTATGATAAAAAATTACAAGGTTTTTATAATTTTATGTTTGTATAACTATAATGAAACAATAAAACTAGTTGACCATTCTGTGGTCTTCACTTTAGTATGTACTGAGATATAATGTTTGTTGGATAAGGAAACATCAAGTGGTGTTTTGTTATGGTGACAGACTTAATAAGAGAACTAATTAACAATGATATTTAAGGATATGTTCTGTAAAGGCCTTTGTCCAGTTATTAATAAACACCAGTAGATATTGTAATGATAATGATAGAGATTACGGATCAAGCATTGTATTTGCTCTCCAGTAAAAAAGACAAATAAAGATGGATCAAGGAATGAGAGTAGACTAACAGAAGAATTGTCATTTCAGTAAAAGATTATTAAAGGCCTTTCTGTACAATTATAAATGGTGATTATTTCTTTATTTCTTCATCTCCCGGTCATTAGTCACTGTGATACACAAAGTTAAAGAATGAGTCAGATCATTTTTATTTGAGGCAACAAATAGTTATGTTTTTCATTTGGTATTGTATGAAACATTTTCTCAGCGAAATAATCTATTCATTCTTTACATATCTATATCGTACATCTGTATTTTTTCATAGCCATTAGAAATGTGAACTTCTGTTCTTGATTCAGATGAAGAAAACATCAAAATATGTGGTTAAAAAGTAAAAAATGAATGAAATGAAATATAAATGGTGATTATTTAACTCATTAACTTCCTATTCCATTATTAAATGCCTCAATTACAAATTTACAGGAAGTTATCAAACAGTCAGATAAGTTTTAATTGAGGCAACAAATAGTTGTTTTTCATTTGGAATTATATCAAACATAAGCTCAGAACAAAATACATGGGTAATTTGAAGTATCTTCATTGTACATCAGTACGTTTTAAAAGCCATTTGAAATGTGAACTTCTCTTGATTCAAGTAAAAAACAAAAAATAAGTGGTTAAAAAGTTCATATATGAAAAGATCATTGACCTTTCTATATGCTCATAAATAGTGATTATTTTAATTCTTAATGACTTGTTTCTGTATTCAGTGCCTCACTTAAGAACTTACCCACAGTTAATCACAATTTGTATTATACACTTAGCAATACAATACTTTCATCATCGGACATCGAATTTGTACCTCATCATATTTTTGAAGCCATTTGAAATGGGAACCTTCCCAATTTTTACAATACAAAATATAAGGTTAAAAATTGACACAAAAAAATAAAACAACCATAAAACCCACCTTAATTGTATATGATCATGATTTTACTCTCATTATTTTTTGTAAAAACAAAATGTCAATACTTTTTGCAAATGAAAATCTTCTTAGTAGAACTTTTATGTACAACAATTTAAAGGATTTTCCAACAATAAAAAGTGTGGTGTATGAGAAAATATGACACATTTAAATAGTTATTATTTTATAGCTGGATTGTTTATGAGAAATTAAAGGATGCGAAAAATACATGACGTATGATAGGTGATTCTTTTTATCTCAAGAGGCCTGTTTTAAGCATTTTATATTTCATTTTAATGCACACCCTAATTGAAACATATAACAATGACCAATGTATTTTTTTCTTTTCATACAGACAGGACAGAGCTCAGACACCCTGGCAGATGACTTGTTTATGGTTGAGACTAGCTCAGAGAAACAAATCTCTGAACGGCAGCAGCAGCAGCAAAACAAAAGGGAGCTAATCTGCATTGGAAAGATGCCTCATATAATAGACCAACCTCTTGCCTCTGATAAGGTTAGCTACGGCAACTTAAATAAAACATTTTGCTGCCCTGTAAAATAGCACTTACGTTGACTATGGGGAGATATTGATTTTTCAGATTAACTTTGGTTATTCCTATTTGTCTTTATAAAGTCTTGAGTTTATAGATTATTTCACAGTCATGATAAAAGACTGTACATTTTGTAAAACCAATGCATAAAGTAAAAAAAAATTAAAACCACCAATTATATATATTGTAATGCACATAAGTCAAAGTAAATTTAATATTTGAGATGTCCTTAATTATTATAGCAATTTTTTTATGTACTATATATTTTGGAACACCTTAGAACTTTTTTCCACCTTGCTAGTCAACATTTTCCATCAGTCTTAACTATGGAGAGATTTAGATGGGATTGTTATATATCAAGTTGATATAAATTCTTTGTGGAATTTATACACATATTTATTTTTCATCCGTTTTATTCTTGTTTCTATTATAAAAATGCATAATTTCATTGAAAATTGTCAAGCTTTTAGTAATACCACAATGTTGTTGCAAACAAACAATAATTTTTCCCTGTTATGCACAAGGCCAGTTTACTATTGTTACTTTACACAAACAAATTGAATTTTATAACATTTTTCCCCTTCTCCAGTAATTTTTTTGTTGCCTGGAAAATTTAAATACCTTACTCATTAACATGTCACAATGTGGCACCAACAATGCAGCAGTGAAAATAGCACCTGGTTATTGTTCATTGATGGCATTGTTTACATTGTGGTTTCACAACATAAACATTAAATATTTGTGCTGAATGAAATATACCCATTGGTTTCAAATCATAGGCACCATTGTGCTGAGATTAATTAATACCTATGAAAACCAATAAAGAAGTCACAGACCTAATGCTTTAAAATTATTTGATTTTTTTTTATGTAAGCGACCTCATTATTCGCATTTACAAAGATGCTGCCAGGGCACATGATTGCATGAATCGTGCAAAATGTGTACGAATTTTCACACTTGGAGACCTCCTGCAAAACATTTTAAAGTGAAAATGTATCCTGCACAGTATTCAATTTTTATTCAGCCATTCAACTTAAAGTGTATCTTTTCATAAAATGTTTACACATCTAGTCTCTTCGTCTTTACATGATTTTTTAAAAAATTAAATTTGATTGGCACATTGGGCCTCTGAACAAGCATTATGTCATAGTTTGAACCTTGCATCAAGAAAGTTCTACAAATGTTTATAATACAGGCTGCCTAGGAAACCCAAAATGTCTGATTCCCAACGTGGTTCATCTTCAGATGATGATTTTGTTTGGCATATACTAGCTGATGGTATTGATGAAAGCAATTTATTTTTAAAGTTAGTCAGATTATTGGGGCTGGGAAAGTGTTAATGGAGATACCAATGAGTGATTTTGAACCAAAAAATGGTGTTAAATATAAGTCTTACGTACATGCTGGTTGGACAAAAACAGACAGCCTGCTGGTAAACCCCTCTTTTTAGTGGTATTTCAAAATTAAATGTAGAAGAATAGACTAACAAGCCAAAATAAAATACAGAATTTAATAGTAGGGTGCATTTTATGTTTCTTTTCTCATCACAGTTTAGCCCTGCAGGATCATGTGCTTCAAAACCATAAGGGTTAAGATAAATTTAAGAAACAAGAATCTAAAAATGAAATTAAATAGTAATGATGCTTATTTGATCAAATTTAGCTCTGTCTGAACAAGTAGACTATGATGTTAGTGGACTTACAACTCCAGTGGCCTAGTGGTTAGGCCATCCACCTCAGTTGCAGGAAGTTGCAGGTTCAAACCCCAGCCAAGTCATACCAAAGACTTATAAAAATGGTACTAGCAGCTGCCATGCTAGGCTTTCAGCATTAAGAGATTAGTGTTAGGACTAGTTGGCCTGGTGTCAGGATAATGTGACTGGGTGGAACATCATGCTACATGTCTGAGGCATGATGCCCCAGTGCTGGACATCTCTATAAATTGTCACACTGCAGACATCATAGTGATGTGACTGAAAAATTGTTAAAGCTACATTAAAATCAAAATCACACACACACACACACACACAAAGACATTAATGGACTTGAAATCCTAAGACAGCATAATAGACGAGTAAATCTTGCATACTAGTCAGTAAAGTACTATGTCAAGAAAGTGAAACTTTGGCAGAATTTGTGTTAATGAAAAATCTTAATTTGGAGCAAAAGACTACAGTTGTAAGCTTCAGAAAATTGTAGCTATTTATATATATGCCCCTTCAGACAACAGACTGTGAAAGAGGGTTCTCAACACAGAACAATATTCATACTTGTGTAAGGAACAGATTAAGTTCAGAAACAAGCAACAGATAAACCCTTATACAATTAGAGGCATCATATTTAAAGCTTTTGATTTTAATAGGGCTCTGAAAGAGTGGAGCAGGCAGAATATATGACTCAACTGATCGTGTGTGAATATCTGACTCAACTGATCATGTGTGAATATCTGACTCAACTGATCATGTGTGAATATATGACTCAACTGATCATGTGTGAATATATGACTCAACTGATCATGTGTGAATATCTGACTCAACTGATCATGTGTGAATATATGACTCAACTGATCATGTGTGAATATATGACTCAACTGATCATGTGTGAATATATGACTCAACTGATCATGTGTGGATATAGGACTCAACTGATCATGTGTGAATATATGACTCAACTGATCATGTGTGAATATCTGACTCAACTGATCATGTGTGAATATATGACTCAACTGATCATGTGTGAATATATGACTCAACTGATCATGTGTGAATATATGACTCAACTGATCATGTGTGAATGTATGACTCAACTGATCATGTGTGAATATATGACTCAGCTTCCTGGTCAATCTTATTTTTTGTGGCTATTTTGAGTATTGCAGTCTTGAATGGCATCTTGTCTCTGAATCCTCTTTACATTTTAAACACTTACCATTTGGATTCATTGTGTAGAACAAATGAGTATTGACACCTGAAAAATAATTCCTCCTTGCTGATATTGAAAAATACAAATAACAGGCACCATCGGACCATGGAAAACAATGGTTGTTATTGTATGGTTTAATGCCATTTTTCAGCGCATACTATACATGGCAGCCAGAGAAAACACATGAAGGAACCAACAACCCATGAGAAGCTACTGGCAAACTTTTTCACATACCCAAATTGGCCAAATCCAGGACTCAAACCCACACTGACGGAAGTGAGCTGGCAGTGATCATAACAGTGAGTGCTTTAGACCACTCAGCCACTCAGGGCCCCAGGGAAAAAATAACAAAATGAATAAATCTGCTAATATATTAAGAATAAGGAAGGATATTAATTACTAATTACTGTTTTACCATGCTTCCTGTGGTCTTGAATTACCATATTTACTTGCTTATAAGTTGATTACAACTGCAAACTGCACACACACATATCTGCCATCCACAATACAATGGCAGATCTGGGTTTGTGAAGTTTGTTAACAGAAATCTGTAGAACAAACAACTTAGACTCTGATCTGCTGGCACATTTTGGGATGACAGGTCAGGGTCTGTACTTTTTGCACTTGGACTCAATTTGAAAGCATGTATATATTGTACCTTTTTTGAATTTTCATGATAGAGATAAAAGAAAATATGCTCACAAAAGTAAGGTAAAGGTTTTGATAGTACTATATAACAGATATTTTGAATTGGCAGCTGAACACAAACAGGCGTAATGTGTTATGATCATGCTGATTGTGTCTCAGATTTTGGCAAGTACTAGGACACCAACAAGGATATTTGTTGTAGATGCATTTAAATCGTTGGACATGGATAATACATTTTTATTTTGTTTTATCCCAAGACTTACATCTATTATGGCATTAAGTCTGGTATATCTCATTTCATTCGTTGGTGCACCCTCAACTAGTGAGGCAGAATGATGAATCCAATTGTTCCTATCAATACCAAGGAATTCAAAGCCTTTCAGTTTTCCACACAAATTGAAGTACAAGAGGTCACCCAGAGTCAGTGGATGAAACTAGAGTGTCTATAGTGAACCACTAAGCCAGCCAAGAGAAAGTGAATTCTATACACATTTTTGTTTGTGTTGTTTGCAGACTTATATTTGTGTGCAAACTTTAAATGCTGGTGAAAGATATTATCCATAAGATTTCTTTGTTGTTTTGACTTTTGTCAATTTGTCATTAACATTTTAAGAAAAAAGGAAATGGTTCTGTTTGAAGTTTTGATTGTAATTGTATTTGCATCAACTTTGGTATATAGGTCTCTCCTATTTGATTTATGTGATGGAGTATTAAAGGTTAAAATATAGGAAGGTTTGGGAAATACCAACATTTTTCAGCATGCAGGAGAATAAATTTCTTGATATTAAATGGATTTTCATAATTGTCTCTGTTGTTATAAACAATGACAGTTTTAGGAAGGAAGAAAGTTATACATTTCATCTTTATTTTGACTCTTTCACAGGAAGAGACTGCATTACTCACATTGATAGGGGAACTTCTTGATGCAGGATGTATTAAAGAGAGCTGCCATGTGGCCACAGAATTTGCCATCTACAGTCAGGACCTGGCTATCATACTGGTCAGTCTGTATGAGCTCTGCTTTTGTATTTAAACAATGCACAATGAGAATGAAAAGGTCAAGTAATGACGTATCACATCTTTTGTCTAATCATAGGTGAAAACCTGTCACCAAACGTTTTTGTCTGCAACATAATTTTACAGGGAAAATATGTGATTTAAACCAAATTTAATATGCAGCTTTATCTTTATAATATCTCAAACAAGTTTGATTTCCAATATTCCACAGCATTTACAGGAGTAATGGCCCCTGATAACCCAGCCTCCTAACAATGGGCTCAACATAATAACTTCACCAAGTTTTGTTGGATTTTAAACAGATTTGGTATGCAGCTTTGTATTGATGAGACATTAGATAAGTGTAATTTCCAGCCTCCCATGACATCATTTACAGTAGGTATGACCCCTGATAGCCTATCCTCCTACCTTTAGCAGATCCTCCTACCTTTAGATCATCCTCCTACCTTTAGCCCATCCTCCTACCTTTAGCTCATCCTCCTACCTTTAGCCCATCCTCCTACCTTTAGCCCTTCCTCCTTACTTCTGTTTCTGTGCCATATTTTTACCTTAGATTGTTGGATTTCAGTCAAATTTGACATGCAGCTTTCTTGATTGTCCTCTGATTGTTAGTCCACCAGTTTCTGCATCATAAATTTACTAAGGATTGTTGAACTATCATATTGACAACCGAATATAACTTTATATGGCTTTATTTGTGTTTGTTGAGAAAGATGGAGTTCACTATAATTACAGATACATTACTTATAAGATCTTTGCAATGGTTTATTTTTATTTGTTCATTCTTAGAGTATTTCAGGAGGTTTTTCACAAAGTTTTATGTACAATGATTTTTCAATTTCATATGAGTGTTAACTATCAAACCAGATTACCATTGGCTGGGAGAGTAAAGTGGTGACCAATCACACAGAGTAACACATAGGTGTGTTTCCCTTTTTTCTTTTGTCAATGCTTATGTGGTTTAAATATTTCTTCCATGATTCATCAAAATAGGATGATACGACAGACTCTTTTGAAGAAGAAAATTTCTGTTGATTTAAGCAGAAGACTACTTGGTCTTCACCAGTTAATAATGAATACAGTGTAAACATCAGCAAGCTTGTTGAAAATTCAAACAAGAAAGAAAATATTGTTTTAACCTCAGAGATAAAAAACAGACTCTCTTCAAACTATTAAATAACAAAGGTATTATTAACAAGCTCATAGTAATCATGAACCCCAATAATTATCTAGAAAAAACACAAAGACAGCAAATAATGAAAACCAAAGAGATCTAACTGAAATCATAAAATGATTCAAGCATTGGTACACAAAATTCATGATAAAGGAGCAGTTGACGATAAAGTTTTCTATAACTTTATAAATGACATAATCCGTATACCAAGATTCTACCTTCTTCATAAGATATATGAAGGCCATATTCCCGACAAAATTGCAGAGACAGTTTTAAATAATATTAATAACAAAGTCCATCCAGTGAGATTCTACCTTTTACATAAGATACATGAAGGCTTTATTCCTGACAAAATTGCAGAGACAGTTTTAAATAACAATATTAATAATAAAGTCCATGCAATGAGATTCTACCTTTTACATAAGATATATGAAGGCCATATTCCTGACAAAATTGCCCAGACAGTTTTAAATAACAATATTAATAACAAAGTCCATGCAATGAGATTCTACCTTTTACATAAGATATATGAAGGCCATATTCCCGACAAAATTGCCCAGACAGTTTTAAATAACAATATTAATAACAAAGTCCATGCAATGAGATTCTACCTTTTACATAAGATATATGAAGGCCATATTCCTGACAAAATTGCAGAGACAGTTTTAAATAACAATATTAATAACAAAGTCCATGCAATGAGATTCTACCTTTTACATAAGATATATGAAGGCCATATTCCTGACAAAATTGCCCAGACAGTTTTAAATAACAATATTAATAACAAAGTCCATGCAATGAGATTCTACCTTTTACATAAGATATATGAAGGCGTTATTCCTGACAAAATTGCAGAGACAGTTTTAAATAACAATATTAATAACAAAGTCCATCCAGTGAGATTCTACCTTTTACATAAGATATATGAAGGCCATATTCCTGACAAAATTGCCCAGACAGTTTTAAATAACAATATTAATAACAAAGTCCATGCAATGAGATTCTACCTTTTACATAAGATATATGAAGGCCATATTCCCGACAAAATTGCAGAGACAGTTTTAAATAACAATATTAATAATAAAGTCCATGCAATGAGATTCTACCTTTTACATAAGATATATGAAGGCCATATTCCCAACAAAATTGCAGAGACAGTTTTAAATAATATTAATAACAAAGTCCATCCAGTGAGATTCTACCTTTTTCATAAGATACATGAAGGCTTTATTCCTGACAAAATTGCAGAGACAGTTTTAAATAACAATATTAATAACAAAGTCCATGCAATGAGATTCTACCTTTTACATAAGATACATGAAGGCCTGAAAAAAATTACCCAGAAGACATTTCAGTAGTGGGAATAAATCACTTACTGAAAAGTCAGTAGTTTATGTTAAATCCATCACCTCATGAATTGAAGATATCATGGATTTTATAAATAAAATTACTTTTGGTCACAGTGGATATCACCTCCCTCTACACTAACATTCCCAGTCATGAATGGTTAACTTCAGTGATTAGAATCCTAGCTACTTAGAAACCCCATTATCATCTCTTTAATCAAAACATCTTTTTCCTTTTGAAACTGGTTTTATGCCAAAATGATGTGACCGTTAATGATTCCCATTACTTACAATTTAGCAGAACTGCTGTGGGGTCTTAAAGTTGCCCCATCTTACACCAGTGTCTTTATGGGTGATTTAGAATGGGAAATGTTCAAGTTGGCACCATACAAACCTTTCGTGTTTTTAAAATTTGTAGATGATTATATGATCATTTTGGACTGGATCACAAAGAGAACAGGACAGAGCCTTTTAATAATGTGGCAATTACCATGACATCATTAAGTTCACAAACAAATGCTCAGAGGAAAAGGTTATGTTCTTGATAATCAGTATTATATGAAAATGATAAAACTTTATGTATCTATACAGATAAATATTTATTTACACTGTTATTCTTATCTCCCTTTATCCTTGTAAAATGTCTGATTCATATAATAAATTGCAACAGATTAAACATTTATGCACTGAACAGTGATTGAAAAACATTTCATCATATTTTCTGAGAACAGAAGCTAACCATCTTAAATTTTGTGCGAAGTTTTAATAAAAGCATGACAACAACTCAATTTCGTCCATAGGGATTGTAATTCTGGCAGTTTAATAGCAGCTATCTTTACGTGTAAACATCTTCAGTCATTATTTTCCTTTTGGCCTCTGCTGGACATTTCCCAGAATCCATGAGTTTTTGTGCAGAAAACTGGCTTAAAGCTTTGGAGTCATTGAGGAAGACCAAATTTTTAAGTAATCTCCCTTGTTTCTTTTGGTTAATTGTTTGCAAATGAAGTATTGGATTGCAACTCAGTCAGTCTCGCTGTTTGTATCAAAATGGAGAAATCCAAACTTTTCAAAAGCACATATACAAACCTGTTATATACTTCAGAGTTGATAGGGCATCATATCATACATTATATGCTCACCTGTACAACATGTGGTAAACAATACGTGATACAAAACTGGAAATACAAGTGAAAATGAAACAGTATTTCAAGGATATCTATAAAAAGCATACCCATGCATCCAAACACTTTGTTTTACTGATCCATGATTCTGCATCAGATAATATGATGTACGTTATCTGACCCAGATTTATCTGTTAACAAAATTTAATATAAAGAATGAGAATATTTCTTTTTACACCAATCTCACACTCTCTGTTTGATAGGTATCAGCATCCATGTTTAATCGTGAATTTCCAGGCATGTTACTTTTTTTAGAATCAGTACCTACGTATGAAAATGTCTTGTTTTGTCTTGATTACACATATTTTTGATTATGCACAACGATATGACAAGATAAAAATGGTCTTACTAGAAGATTTCCCTTCTGTATTTCATGAGAGCATCGTATAGGTCACATGAAGGACTATGGTCTGTCTGAGAAAAGCAGTGTATTTAAATTAAATAAGAATAGCAAGAAGTACTTATTGATGGCCTTTGCAGAATATATCTATGTACCGAGATAGATTCAGACACAAGTTTTTTGCAACTCAGATGGCTTCATGTACACTCTGTAATTACTGAATTGAATGGAGTCTTTGGTTCATAGAATTGCCCAAGGAAATTAAAGTTGCAAATGCATTTTTGCAGACCTGTATCCGGCTGAGTCTAAGAACAATCAACACGTCTTCCATAGACCCCGAGATGATTCGACTGATAACATCTGACTCAAGCAAGACCCGCAGACTGTCTCTTGTGGCCGTTCCCATGCTCAAAACATCCAGCTGTGAGTTAGAAAAATATAACACGTTTGATTTGTTTAATTGTAACTTGGAAATAACATTCATTTTTGATGTCATCACACAATGAAGTGATAGAAAGGATGATATCTCTTTCTCTAGGTCTAGGATTTATGGATAACATAACCAAGCTGAAAGGGGATGATATTTATTATGTGCCACATTATCCAAAAATAAAACATAATTTCCAGCAAAAGGAGCATGAACAGTTTTGTTAAAATTTTGCTTCAAGATTTTGTTTGATCATGAGCTTGGCTCTTTCTTTTCATTTGCAGTTTTCTTTCCTGACACATGGAGACACTGAAGAGAGCAAAACTATAAACATTCTGACCTCTACACTGTAACAACTTTCTTCAATCTCCCTACTTTTCTCATGCAAAAGTAATTATAAAGCAAAGCTGTTGCATAGGTATTATTGTAATGAATAATTAAGTAAGAGTTATTGCCCTTATCAATATTATCTTTTTGTTTACTTAAGCTGATGTATCACAGTGTCCATTTGGTCCATATGTTGATGCCTTCATAAAACATCTATTTTCTGGATGGTTCTCCCAAATTCTTCACCTCTAAATCCCCCCAAAATATAAGTCTGAGCAGTCATGAATATAAGTTCTAGCAAGTTCTACAATTTATGTAAGTAAATCAATTCTCTTCCAGCACTGAGCCTGATGAGCAGTGTCCCACCATCCCTGGACTTCCTGTCAGCAGACAAAGAGGAAGTGTTAGAAACCATGGAGAGACTGTGTAAACACTGTAACCATGGGCAACAATTCTGCCGCAGGATCATCACTGCCTTTAGAGTTTCATCAGTAAGGAATCTTGCATGAACATGGGGCTGTTTTGCACCTTTTATCAAGTAGTGTGTTCCTTGAAACATGTTGCGGTTCTCCCTCATTATAACCTGGCAGTTTGGTTCCGTTAATGCTGATCATGTAAGGGCTCACAAATGCATATTTACTATTTCTCGACCTGTTTTGCAATTAAATAAGTGAACTTCTATCAATAACAGGTGCCCTGTGTAAGGTCAAGTCAATAAAATATCCCATTTCATCAGTTACATGTGATGACTAGTGACTGAGTGATATCACATCATGTACAGCTTGCTTTTAGCATTTCCAAAAACTGGAATAACTAAAACGATAACAAAATAATAAATTTACATGTATGTAATCCATTTAAAATCCATTGAAGTCTGAAACAAACCCATTTGTTCACAATAAGAACTAATCTAAATAGAATAAACACTGTTCTCTCACCCGTTGTGTACTTCCCACTGAAAGTATTTCATGATTTGAGGTTGTGTGAGACTGGAGCCTTTTTTTCAAGCAAAGTCTATGATATTTCATAGCTGCATAATTTTCAGGGTTTAATGTCCTGGCTTTCTAGCCACATCATCTATTTCTTGAATAAAATTATGGCATCAGAAATAGCATGGGGGTATTTGTGGTTAGTACTCCTGGTCACTGGCAATAGTAGATCCTACTTCCTGTTGATTGGGATCAAAGTTTTCTCTTTTGGCACCTGGGAAGAACTGGACATTGTCAGCATCAGTTTTGCATTCAGCAGTGGGGCTGTCTTCATCAATTTTGATCCAGTTTGATCATCAGCTGAGTTAAAATGGCCCCATTGCACAGATGCAGCCTCTCAACATCCTTTTCTGTGAATACCTCAAAATCACAATCCTATTTTCATTTTCCAATATGTCTCCATTGCCAGATTAAATATCTTAATTTGCTCATAAATGTTGGTAATACAGACTCACTTTTATATCTGATTTCACTGCAAAGTGATACTCTTTTGAATGGACCTTAATTGTAGCCACATTATGCAAAGGAACATCTGTCTCTTCTCTGCTGCACTGCAACAGATTACAGAAAGTGGCAGCAAGTTAAAAAGCCACTGCTGATCCTTTCTTTGATCTATTGCTGTCCAGGTGTCAGTAAACAAAGGTCAACAGCAAGCTGGTCTTCTCTATAACCAGTGGTCAGAGAGATTAATTTGCTAATCTCCTGAGGTGGCTAAAGTACTCAAGGCAAATTCAACAGTCCTATGTATTTTAACCACATACAGTAGTTGGCACTGACCAGTAACAAATATTAGAGACATTAGGTAATTTAAGGTGTACAATAGCCTGTTAGGAATACATTACCTTATGTTCTTAGAATAAAATAATGCCTAATTAGAGTTAAAGTAAAAATCATGTTCTGATAATGTCCAAATCAAGTACATTAGTTTTGAAGTCAAGTTTATCAGCTGATTGTAATAAAAAAATTCTTTTAATTTATATTTTATAAATTATAGTTTTTATAACCTTGTTTATGGGGTCCATAGCACTACTGCATTATATCCAGAGTCCTTGCAACTGACTTCGCTTCTGTGACTTTCACCAGTTTTCTCACTCCAGGGAAGAATTCACCATCTGCTCAGACCATCATTATCATGGATGAATATTTTGCACGTCAGTTGTCAAACTTTATTGTTCGATAAACTAATCAACAATGTCTTAATTGCCTGTTTTATGGTCTGTAGTATTAGGCACATTAGATGAGTTTCATAATTACCAATAAGGCAATGCAAGATATTTGTCTCATGTACCAAATAATCACCAATGAGGTCATGCCAGATGTTTACCTCTTGTACCAAATAATCACCAATATGGCAGTGCTATATATAGATGTTTGCCTCATGCACCAAAGATTCACCAGTAACATGATGCCAGATGCTTGTCTCATGTACCAAACAATCACCAGTAAGGTAATGCCAGATGTTTGCCTCATGTACCAAATTATCACCAGTGAGGTAATGCCATATGTTTACCTCTTGTACCAAACAATCACCAATGAGGTAATGCCAGATGTTGACCTCTTGTACCAAATAATCGCCAGTGAGGTAATGCCAGATGTTTGCCTCTTGTACCAAATAATCACCAATATGGCAGTGCTATATATAGATGTTTGCCTCATGCACCAAAGATTCACCAGTAACATGATGCCAGATGCTTGCCTCATGTACCAAACAATCACGAGTAAGATAATGCCAGATGTTTGCCTCATGTACCAAATTATCACCTATAAGGCAATGCTAGATGTAGATGTTTTCCTCATGCACCAAAGTATTACCTGTAACATAATGCCAGATGTTTGCCTTATATACCAAACAATCACCAGTAAAGTAATGCCAGATGTTTGCCTTGTGTACCAAACAATTACCAATAAAATAATGCCAGATGTTTGCCTCATGCACCAAACAGTAAGTTATGCCAGATGCTTGCCTCATGTACCAAACAATCACCAGTACGGTAATGCCAGATGTTTGCCTTATGTACCAAAGATAGTGGTGGACTATCTGAGATGCCAGTTTAGATCTGTTATGGTACTTAAATTGTTCTGTGTAAGTGGAACAACCTTAAAACAATAAATACATAATAAACGATGATCCCTTTACTCAATCCAACAACTCCAGCATGTATGACTTGTATCACTGAAACAGACTGACAAGATCAGTTTAATTTTTATAATAAATCGCCTATAATGACCTATACCAGCAAAAAATGTCTATAATTACATCAACACCATTTGTTTCCCTAATGTAACTGTCATCAGCTTTCTTACTATCTAATGGTGAGGAGAAGAGAAAATACTAAAAGAAAAATTGATGCTGTTAGATAAACTTGGATGGAATAATTTGTACAAGTGCATTATCCATCCTTAAATCTGCAATTATGATGAAAAGTCCTTATAATGACATAAAATCCTCATGCTAGTATACTGTTGAAACTGTACCCAGATCCACAGTGGTCAAGTCCCTTGCTCAAAGGTAAAGGTCATTAGCAGGAAAAGGGTCACAAGGCAGGCATATCTTTTGCCATTTGTAGTACCTTTTGGGTAATTTCCTCTTGCATTTTTCTTTATTCATAGCATCCCTTTTACAGAAATTTCACTCCAGTGCTTTACTAATTTCACCTGTATATGCTGTTGTTTTGTCTTTCAAGTTACAAGCATCAACAATAATGGGCTGTATTTAATATCAGGTGTGTAAAAGATTAAAGGTGGAAGAAAATAATCATTCCACCTGTATAAGCTGTATAGGGTATCATTTGAACCATATTTCCATGTTTGCTATAATTGGTCAGAAAAAAGATGGACCTGCTTCACCATTAGGCAATTAATCCAGTTGACAAGAAATGCTCACCTAAGGATGTGGATGCCATCTGCATTGCCACCTATGTTGCCAGCCTATGCATGACTATTTCATACAAGGCTGAAGGACTGCCAATTTATTAAAGATCATGCAAACTTGTACAATTACAGCCCTGCTCTAGCACCCACAGTGTCACAACCAGAACACATCAACACTGAACAGAATACTGGGATTGTAATGACATGATACTTGGATCAGCACCAGACAACTAACATCACCAAAAGCAGACCCCAGTACTTGATGTGGTGATCATTCCCTCCATAACCAATACTGGAATTCAGCACCAGATTTCAGTGAGCCCTGGACCTTGTCCACTCCACATCCTGAGTCTCATCCTGGATCATTGCATGTGATGGTCTGTCTTTCTGTACCATTTCTAGGATTCAAGATGTTGCTACCTTTGCAGGAGATTTCTTTGTCATCCCACGTTTCCTAGTTTGTAGAAGCACACTCACAAGCCTATCATCCTTCTTTGTTTAGACAATGTCCAGGGAAGTCTCAGCCTTTCATGCATCTATTGAAGAAGTCTTCTGACTTCTGACTCCAGAGTTCTCCCCATCTCCTCCCAGCCCATAATTGTCCCTTCATTGAGTCCCATCCCTTGATCTTTCAACCATGAATGACTGGTCTTCCTTCAAATGTTACTGCATTCACTGACATTCAGGATCCAAGAATTAGCATACCACATATACTCACTTAGAATCAAATAACAAAGATCCTGATTTACCATCATGTAATGCACAAACAGATCAGGATCTGTTATTTTTGTTCTACTGATTACTCCCAACAAAAATTAATGCATTATGCAATGACAGATCCGGATCTGTGCAGTTTGTGATTATATATGGTACCTTTCTTTTTACAGCAGTGACTCTAAGTAAACTTCATTCTGGCTTTTAACAAGACACACGTGCTGGTCTTCTACACGTAAGTTACATCCCTCATACAGGCCTGGAAATGTTAAAACCTCTGTGTGCATGGACCAGAAAACCTTTCTCAATATGCAGCAGTATCATAGCTCACAGAAAGAGCTGCATATCAGGTCTTCCAAAGAATCATCACAAATCAGTCTTTTGAACTGTTTTTCATCATTCTGTTCTACAGCCATATTGAGGACATCAGGAAACAGGCTTCAGAAGAGCATACCTTGCAAAGACCTAACATTCAAATGCTCATCCTAGAGAAAATATTTAAAAAAAGAATGTGAAGTCTTAGGCAAACTAGATCAGGAAACCCTCCTCCAAGCCCTTTCACTCTGTGTGGGCCCTGTTCCTGAGAGCATGTGAAGACAGGGCATGGTCTTAGAAGAACTCATTTCAGTGGTCTTAGAAGAGCTCATTTCAGACCAGCTTCCTGCCATGGCATACTTCCATTAGAAAATATGCCATGCACATGCCACCATTTTATGAGATTCCTTGAAGTGACAAGACTTAAACACTTTGCTTTAGAATGAGAGAGACTCTGCCCCGATGATCTGTGGGTCTTGCAAATCATTACAAAGGGCCTCCGGATCACACTTAGCAGCCTGCCCCCAATATGATGGGCTTCCTGTGCTACAGACATCCCCAAAGACTTGTTCAAAGCTGACATTCAACAGCAAAATTAAAACATTGCCCTCACAAAAGGGCTGAGTTTCTTCATAGTACAAACTCAATAGGATTTTGCTTCAGACTTTGACTAGTTCCCAAGGCTAAAGGCAAGCACCATTAGATTGTAAACTCTTTCAGCCAACACATTTTCAGGCACCCATGTTTCGAAGATGTTCAGATTGATTCTTAATACTGTTACATTGAGCAGTCTTGTGTACCACGACATAAAAGCCATTTTTAACCCATGCTTTGCCTTTGATTCCTTCTCAACAAGGATAGATCCGACCTCATTTCATCCCATTGTTTCATAACCATGGCAGGAGAGTTCAAAACCTTTTTAATTTTTTTTGTTTTGTATTTGTGGGTTTTAAAGGCTTTTTTAACACTCTATTGACTATTATATCATGCTGACAAAATGGAAGCTAACTGCCTTTCCCAGGGACACATCAAGGTAGTCAACCCAGTCTGACCCAGGTGGCTATCAATCCTGCTACTTTTGGATTATGATCCCAAAGCCCCACTGACTGACTCACACAAATCTTTATCAATCTAGTCTGACAGCCCCAAGAACATGCCTTGAAGATCACCTAGGTGGCATCATCCATTCACCCAGAAAACCAAATTTTACCTTGAGAATGTCTTCACTGATTAGGTCTTTACAATGCAGCCATGAATCTTCTCATCTTATACCTCTTATTGAAGAGACATTTTCAAACTAACTTCAGAGACCTTTCGTGTTCAGTTCAGCCTGGAGGTACCCGTATCAGCAGTGGACCTCCCCAAGTCACCTAGAAACTTTATAACAATGTGGGTTGCTCACCTTAGTTAAATTTTTGGGAGCACAAATCATCCTCAAGATTATGGCCATTCATTGACCTGAGCTAACCCTATCACATATCTCACATGTTGAGAATCTAAACTTCCTAACATATATTGGGATCATAGAGTCAGGGCCAACTCTGGAGTAAGGGTATGTAACTTCCACCAACTTTTATCTGTCCTCCATTTATATTATAAACAGGTAATGTATTTAAAGAACAAACCAAGTTTTGCAGTGTAATATGTTCCTTCAACAGTGCTTAGCTAATCATAATACAGGCACCTTCCATGAAGTTCAGGCACATTCACTTAAGTAGTCATTGAACACTAATTGGAGCTGGCACCAATCCCAATGCCCAAGGGGAGACCACTCTCATCTGACTTCACCTCAGCAAGCAGATGACCTTTTAGCACTTTCATTGCTAAAATAAGCCAACAGACATTACTTATTTAATACACCTAATGTGAAGATTTCAGTTTATAAACAAACGGCTTTGAGATCATTTATTGTGTACCCGTGGCTTCATTTGCTGGATCTCATGTGTGCAAATACTTAACCATTATAGCCAGGTTAACAAGACACATGTCAGTTATTGAATTAGCACATTGACACTTCTCACATCATGTGATTTTTACTAATAGCAAGATAACCACATTGGGATTTTAGAAGTAGATTTACACTATATTTACAAGAGTGTTTCTGAGAATTGCTCCAGTATTCAAAGGTTCTGGTTTATAGAGATTTTCACAACAAACAATTTTTAAGAAACATATCCATTCTAAACCAGAATGGTAGGTTTATGGAGAATTTTAAATTTGAGAAGGTCCTGTTTTTGGAAGTTTTGCTAGATTTAATATGAACAATATTACCACTGTCCATAATGTTTTGAATGATTTTATTTTCTTATGAACTAGGAAAAGTGTGTTTTTTTTACTCAACACCATACATTGCATTGTTACACTGAAAACCATATATCCCCCCTTATTTGCCAGATTCAACTGCAAACAACATAGACCCAGATCTGCCTATGCATAATGCACTATCATGTGAGGGTTTACATTGTTTGTTCTTCTGGTTAGTCCAGACAAACTTTACAGACCCAGATCTGCTGGTTTATTATTCAACTCAAGTTCTGGGTCTGTGCATTTTGCAGACCCAGATATGCTGGTTTATTATTCAACTCAAGTTCTGGGTCTGTGCATTTTACAGCTGTATCTGACTTATAAGCAAGTAGATGATTCTAGGGTTAAAAGGTCATGGTGAGGGGGATAACTGAGAAGAGCACTAATGATTACAAGCAAGACTATGGCCTTATTCATTAAGACTTGGCAGCTACTAAAACATAGACAATTGAAATATGCATACTTTTCATTGTATTCAGTGTGTCATTTTTCTAGATAGCAGATAAAATGGTTTTAAACCAGACTGGTTGTCTATTCAGAAGTCATAGTAGCAAAATGAACTCCAAGAATATTTTCAGGTGCTTGATATGAAGTATGAAGATGTTGTAGCCAGTGATGAGTTTGAAATCTTGAAAATGCTTCTCAAGTTGAACTGTTCCCAGAAGTTCAGACTGGCCACAGAACATCTCAGTACAAGTCTGCTTTCTCCCAATGAGGTGAGTTCTAGGTACAAGTCTGCTTTCTCCCAATGAGGGGAAACATAGGTACAAGTCTGCTTTCTTCCAGTGAGGTGAGTTCAAGTCTGCTTTCTCCCAATCAGGGGAGTTCTAGGTACAAGTCTGCTTTCTCCCAACAAGGTGAGTCATATATACAAGTCTGCTTTCTCCCAATGAGGTGAGTTCTAGGTACAAGTCTGCTTTCTCCCAACAAGGTGAGTCATAGGTACATATCTACTTTCTCCCAATGAGGTGAGTTCTAGGTACAAGTCTGCTTTTTCTCAACAAGGTGAGTCATATGTACAAGTCTGCTTTCTCCCAGTGAGGTGAGTTCTAGGTAGATGTCTGCTTTCTCCCAGTGAGGTGAGTTCTAGGTACAAGTTTGCTTTCTCCCAATGAGGTGAGTTCTAGGTACAAGTCTGCTTTCTCCCAATGAGGGGAGTTCTATGTACAAGTCTGCTTTCTCCCAACAAGGTGAGTAATAGGTACAAGTCTGCTTTCTCCCAACGAGGTGAGTAATAGGTACAAGTCTGCTTTCTCCCAATGAGGATGAGATGAGTTCTAGGTACAAGTCTGCTTTCTTCCAACAAGGTGAGTCATAGGTACATGTCTGCTTTCTCCCAATGAGGTGAGTTCTAGGTACAAGTCTGCTTTCTCCCAACAAGGTGAGTCACAGGTACAAGTCTGCTTTCTCCCAATGAGGTTAGTTCTAGGTGCAAGTCTGCTTTCTCCCAACAAGGTGAGTCATAGGTACATGTCTGCTTTCTCCCAATGAGGTGAGTTCTAGGTACAAGTCTGCTTTCTCCCAATGAGGTGAGTTCTAGGTACAAGTCTGCTTTCTCCCAACAAGGTGAGTAATAGGTACAAGTCTGCTTTCTCCCAACGAGGTGAGTCATAGGTACAAGTCTGCTTTCTCCCAATGAGGTGAGTTCAAGTCTGCTTTCTCCCAATGAGATGAGTTCTATGTACAAGTCTGCTTTCTCCCAACAAGGTGAGTCATAGGTACATGTCTGCTTTCTCCCAATGAGGTGAGTTCTAGGTACAAGTCTGCTTTCTCCCAACAAGGTGAGTCATAGGTACAAGTCTGCTTTCTCCCAATAAGGTTAGTTCTAGGTGCAAGTCTGCTTTCTCCCAATGAGGTGAGTCATAGGTACAAGTCTGCTTTCTCCCAATGAGGTGAGTTCAAGTCTGCTTTCTCCCAATGAGATGAGTTCTAGGTACAAGTCTGCTTTCTCCCAACAAGGTGAGTCACAGGTACAAGTCTGCTTTCTCCCAATGAGGTTAGTTCTAGGTGCAAGTCTGCTTTCTCCCAACAAGGTGAGTCATAGGTACATGTCTACTTTCTCCCAGTGAGGTGAGTTCTAGGTACAAATCTGCTTTCTCCCAATGAGGTGAGTTCTAGGGACAAGTTTGCTTTCTCCCAATGAGGGGAGACATAGGTACAAATCTGCTTTCTTCCAACAAGGTGAGTCATAGGTACAAGTCTGCTTTCTCCCAATGAGGTGAGTTCTAGGTACAAGTCTGCTTTCTCCCAACAAGGTGAGTCATAGGTGCAAGTCTGCTTTCTCCCAACAAGGTGAGTCATAGGTACAAGTCTGCTTTCTCCCAATGAAGTGAGTCATTGGTACAAATCAGCTTTCTCCCAATGAGGTGAGTACTAGGTAAAAGTCTGCTTTCTCCAAATGAGGTGAGTCATAGACTTTCAGTTTATTAATAACAGTTACTTTCTCCATCAAGTACATTACCCTATCAAATAATCATCAAATACATTACCCTATCACATTATCATCAGGAAACAATCTTCTAATGTAGCTCTCTCTGAAAGACAAAATACAGCTTTCCATATACCGTATATACTTGCTTTAAGTTGAGTCAATCTGCTGATCAGAATCTGTGTGGTTCGTTCTACTGATTACTCCTAGCAAACTGCACAGACCCATATCTGCTGTTGCGTTATGCAATGGCAGATCTGGGTCTGTGCAGTTTGCTGCTGAACCCATCTTATAAGTGAGTACACATGGTATCATATATAAAGGTAAGTAACTCTTACAGATTAATGATCTAATCGATCTCATGACCCATGGGAAATCAAAATGACAATATGCTGCTCAAGAAATCATGTTGGGTTTTTTTTTGTATTTCATCATGTCCCAGATATTTCCTCCCTCATCCCCGGATCTTGTCAGGGGCACCTTGGATGGAAAGGACTTCTGTGCTTCAGTTGTGGAAAGAATCTTGACAGCTAGAAAGCCATCCATGTTGAAGGTGTATGAGGGTGTCACAACATTCTTAACCACTCCATCCCCAGTTGGTTACCTTCTTTCTTTTCCTCTTTGAGGGATACCGTACTATAATTTTAGATGTGCTCAGAGGTCATGCAAGAGATGATATTGGCCACAACAAAAGAGCTATCCAATGTGTCTAATTTTGACCTATCTAAACTCACATTGTTTCCCAAATGGAACCTCTCTAGGGTCTTGATGTGGCTCAACTCACAAGTTTCAGCCTGTGTTAGTGAGGCCCATTGCCATGATTCAAAGCAGCATACAAAGCATAATTCAATCTTAAAATATTCCTTTATTTGATAACGACTTTTCAAATAGATAAACTATACTACATTCTAAAGCCCGTGTGAAAAAATCACAGCATTATCTACTGTACTTTTTGAGATAACGCTTCCTAAAAATGACATATTTTATTATAAAAAATAGCAGGAATATGCAGTATTTAGCGTTTTTGCCATGTTTATTGCTTTGCTAGAGCGTTGCACTTTAGGCAAAGTCTGTAAATTACTCTTAGTTTGATCTTGATATGCAGTACTTTATATTTGAGAAAAAAGAACAACTCTGGTAACTTTATTTTATATACAAACTGTTAAAAATCTGAAAAATTACAAAATCTTTCAAAACATACAGCATTTTCTCAAGTTCATGAACCAAGATATTTTACTCAGTGTAGGTTGTCTTTAAATAGTTTTATCAATGTATACAGTAATAAAGGAAATACTACTTTTACGATGTACAGAATTGCAAACACACAGACAATATGGTCTTAAAAATGACACATTTTGCATTTTCTTTCTATAAAAAGTGTCCATCACCAGAAAATGAAAAGATGCTTTTAATCAAAGTAATCTACAGGTGACATAAATAATAAAACATCAAAAATATGTTTAACAAATTTAAACATTTCCTATATATTGTACTGAAAAATGATTTCAGTTCTCTCAGAATTTTAATAGGAAATAATTTTTAAAAGTCTGGACCCAACTTGTCTTTTTCTTTGAATAATAAAAACCATTATACTTTTTTTTCTTATATTGCAAGCATAAAAAGATGCATGTGCCAGTTCACTCAAGTCAATTTAGAAAATGTATAATAAATAATTTACAATGCAGCATTTTGTGAAATAATGTACAATCTTGTATTTTTCAAAAGGTTATTGTATCTGATGCTGCCAGTTACAATCTTAAACATATGCATATATATGTATTACAGAAAACATTATTAATTTGAGATCCTGTACAAAAAACGAAACGCAATTTGCCTGAATAAAAAAATTAAAAGTACAACAATAACAACAACAACAAAAACCCACAAGAAAATTAGTCATATACCAGTCTTGTTCACTGTCTGACACAATGTCAGATTTGGAATAAAAAAATGATTTTCACAACACAGTGCCTGAAAAAGCCTAAACCAAAACGTGATTCCAAGTTCCAGATGACAAAGAGGCTCACATCTGAGCAGACTTTCCAAATGCTGAAATGGCCAGTTTTGATTGGGATGACTCAAGTTTGAGCAGACTTTCCAAATGCTGAAATGGCCAGTTTTGATTGGGATGACTCAAGTTTGAGCAGACTTTCCAAATGCTGAAATGGCCAGTTTTGATTGGGATGACTCAAGTTTGAGCAGACTTTCCAAATGCTGAAATGGCCAGTTTTGATTGGGATGACTCAGGTTTGAGCAGACTTTCCAAATGCTGAAATGGCCAGTTTTGATTGGGATGACTCAGGTTTGAGCAGACTTTCCAAATGCTGAAATGGCCAGTTTTGATTGGGATGACTCAGGTTTGAGCAGACTTTCCAAATGCTGAAATGGCCAGTTTTGATTGGGATGACTCAGGTTTGAGCAGACTTTCCAAATGCTGAAATGGCCAGTTTTGATTGGGATGACTCAGGTTTGAGCAGACTTTCCAAATGCTGAAATGGCCAGTTTTGATTGGGATGACTCAAGTTTGAGCAGACTTTCCAAATGCTGAAATGGCCAGTGACTTTCCAAATACTGAAATGGCCAGTTTTGATTGGGATGACTCAAGTTTGAGCAGACTTTCCAAATACTGAAATGGCCAGTTTTGATTGGGATGACTCAAGTTTGAGCAGACTTTCCAAATACTGAAATGGCCAGTTTTGATTGGGATGACTCAAGTTTGAGCAGACTTTCCAAATACTGAAATGGCCAGTTTTGATTGGGATGACTCAAGTTTGAGCAGACTTTCCAAATGCTGAAATGGCCAGTTTTGATTGGGATGACTCAAGTTTGAGCAGACTTTCCAAATGCTGAAATGGCCAGTTTTGATTGGGATGACTCAGGTTTGAGCAGACTTTCCAAATGCTGAAATGGCCAGTTTTGATTGGGATGACTCAGGTTTGAGCAGACTTTCCAAATGCTGAAATGGCCAGTTTTGATTGGGATGACTCAGGTTTGAGCAGACTTTCCAAATGCTGAAATGGCCAGTTTTGATTGGGATGACTCAGGTTTGAGCAGACTTTCCAAATGCTGAAATGGCCAGTTTTGATTGGGATGACTCAGGTTTGAGCAGACTTTCCAAATGCTGAAATGGCCAGTTTTGATTGGGATGACTCAGGTTTGAGCAAACTTTCCAAATGCTGAAATGGCCAGTTTTGATTGGGATGACTCAAGTTTGAGCAGACTTTCCAAATGCTGAAATGGCCAGTTTTGATTGGGATGACTCAAGTTTGAGCAGACTTTCCAAATGCTGAAATGGCCAGTTTTGATTGGGATGACTCAAGTCTGAGCAGACTTTCCAAATGCTGAAATGGCCAGTTTTGATTGGGATGACTCAGGTGTGAGCAGACTTTCCAAATGCTGAAATGGCCAGTTTTGATTGGGATGACTCAAGTTTGAGCAGACTTTCCAAATGCTGAAATGGCCAGTTTTGATAGGGATGACTCAGGTTTGAGCAGACTTTCCAAATGCTGAAATGGCCAGTTTTGATTGGGATGACTCAGGTTTGAGCAGACTTTCCAAATGCTGAAATGGCCAGTTTTGATTGGGATGACTCAGGTTTGAGCAGACTTTCCAAATGCTGAAATGGCCAGTTTTGATTGGGATGACTCAGGTTTGAGCAGACTTTCCAAATACTGAAATGGCCAGTTTTGATTGGGATGATTCAGGTTTGAGCAGACTTTCCAAATACTGAAATGGCCAGTTTTGATTGGGATGACTCAAGTTTGAGCAGACTTTCCAAATACTGAAATGGCCAGTTTTGATTGGGATGACTCAAGTTTGAGCAGACTTTCCAAATACTGAAATGGCCAGTTTTGATTGGGATGACTCAGGTTTGAGCAGACTTTCCAAATACTGAAATGGCCAGTTTTGATTGGGATGACTTCAGACTGAATAAATATCACCTTCTAGGAACACTAGGTGTGCTGGGATGACTTCAAACTGAATAAATATCACCTTCTAGGAACACTGGGTGTGCATACACATCTGAAAGACAATTTGTGCTAAAACATTAATTCAGCTATGGAATTAGTAAATATAATTTTTTTATCCAAGATGTGTAATGTGTCCGTTGAGTTTAAGAAAAATTTGGTACTGGGTTGGGGAGAAATGCAAAGTCCTTATAATTATTATAATTGTAAAGCTCTAAATACAAGGACATTTTAAATTTCCTGTATATATCATACTCACTGAAAATTCATTAATAAACCAGTAATGCTTATTAACATGTACTATTGCCATGAATTTAGATAAATGGAGAGGGGTGGGGGGCTGCAAAATGCCCATCAAACTTTTAAATACTGAAATTGGTATATAGACCGGGTTTTAAAACTATAAACTAATGAAAGCTTATTAGATTAATTAAATTGACAGTCAATATCATAATAAAAGGACACAAAATAGAAGAACCTTCCTTCAGACTGATTATTTATAGTTATGACTATTTATTGTGTAACATGTATTGCATTTTGCTGGTAAAGTTTAGAAACAACAACGTTATTAATATAATTTATAAGAGTTGTGTGAATTATTTACATTGAATGCATGCTGGATTACATACTTGTTGAACATGTGTAAATTAACCTATTATGACTGAGCTACCGTAAACATGTGATGAGACATAGTGGCATATTTATTCTGGGCACACGAATATCTTGCAATCTTTAATTTTAAGTGTTGCATATTAACTCTTCCAAAAGACATGATTTGGGGCTCTTTCAATGCAGAAAGAAACTTTTAGCTATTTGATAGCACATTCCTTAAAATGGCCAGAAATAATGGAGGAAAAGAAATATATTTACCCATTTCTTTGTTCTTGCTTGTTCTTCATAGTGCAGATACATTGGGAAAGGTCATGGTGTCACCTATTTGTTAAACTCAGTTTCACTGGTAAATACTAACACACCTCCATGCACAGAGCAAATAAAATTTTCTGTTTATTTATGAAATGTGAAGTATCAATACCATTCATTAGCAGGTCACTGACCCAGCCACAATGGACAGTTGTAGTGGCTGAAAACAAAACAGCTGAGTACCTATTTCAAACTCGTTCTAATTTCTTTATCTTTGAAGGGAAAAGAATAAAACTTCAAAGAGGTAAAGAATGAAAAGAAAGCAAGATGATGGCATGATTTTTATTATCCTGGTTCATGGAAAACCCATCAAAATTAAAGGTTAATTATTGGATTTTCACTGATCTGCCATTGATTACCTGTTATGATATCTGTGGGCCTCTAAGCAGTTATCATACAAGACTTGCTTGTTTATGCACAAGCTTCAGGGTGAGTGAGCTGCATTCAGTCGGTGGATCCAAACTACATGCAGTTCTGTTCTGATGGCAATTGAGCTGTCGAGAGAGATGAAGCTGTGGGACCTAGTTCACACTCTTAGATACTATCTGAAATGCATGGAAATTGCCTGTGATGCCCATCAGTGGCTCTTCATACCAGTAAGGATGGGAAAGCAATACATAGCCCCACTAGTACTGACCTTTTGGCTGGGTTTAACTTGTTAAATTGGTATATCGGAACTCCCATTGGATTAGGTGTGCCTCATGAAAATCTCTGCTCATGATATAGGTGATTTCCACAAGCCTGGTCTTTAAATATAATGCTTTGATTCAAGACATAGTGGAGTCATTTGGCTAGCATGTGCTATGTTCTCCAGCTTCTATTTCTTGACTTGGTGTCACAATGGAGGGAACCAAGATTGTTACCACACCCTGTTCATGACAATTCAACCTCAATTCTGGGAATAGCCTCTTGCTTTTAACACGATTCACCTGGCAATCTCTTGCAGCTATGACAATAGCCAGGTGCAGGACACTACATAGATCCTTTGCACAAGTATAAATGTATGATCTTAAGTTGTGCTGCCTTCATGTTAGGAAGAGTTCATTCTTATTTTAGAGCAGTCAGGGTGATGTAAGTTGAAGTTTTTTGCTTATGCATTATCTCTTCCTTCCTCTTACCTGTTCTTCTAATGTTAGTATGATCAGGTAATGTATTTGATGGAGAAAGGAAATGTTCTGATAAATTATCTTTGCTCAAGACTATTTTTCTGATCACATTACTATCAATCCATTCCACCCTTCCCCACAAATGTGAGCATTCTGTTGGACCACCATGCAAAGCAAGGGAGATAAATTGTTGTTGTTGTTGTTGTTGTTGTTGGGTTTAGCGCCATTTTTCAGCACGCGATTGGCTATACATGGCGGCCAGTATTAATGGTGGAGGAAGAACCCGGGAAAACCCGGGAAAGAACCACCGACCCACGAGAAGCTACTGGCAAGCTTTCTCACATACCCACATTAGCCGAATCCGAGACTCGAACCCACGCAGACAGCGGTGAGATGGCAGTGATCCGTAACGAAGAACGCTTTAGACCACTCGGCCACTCGGGGCCCCCGAGATAAATTGTAGAAGTTACCTACAAAATCCCTTGATCCATACAATATATATATATTGTCATTGATTAGAAGCATGTCATGTCATTGATTAGAAGCATTGTCATGTTATCGATTGGAAGCAATGTCATGTCACTGATTGGAAGCATTGTCATGTCATTGATTAGAAGCATTGTCATGTCATTGATTGGAAGCATTGTCATGTCACTGATTGGAAGCATTGTCATGTCATATATATAAAGAGAGAGAGAGAGAAGCTTTTTAGACACTATTTGATATCTAGGTTGGAGATAACAGAGCTTATCTCATCAGGTAAGTATTCTCTGGGAAATATAAGCTACTAAATTGTTTCCAGTTTATGACAGTAAATACACAAAACTTCATGCATGCTTAGTTCAGAGTCAGGAGAAAGAACAATTTTGATATGACATAAGAATTAGGTAAAAGCCGTCAGGCCGAGATGTTTTCAAATGAGTTCTTTCACCTGACAGAAAAAAATACCATTGTGGTTTTGTATTTATTACATATGCTCCTTTTTATCTTTTTTTAATTTCTTTAGCATTATGGAATAAATGAATTAGGATTTATAAGAAGTTTGATTCTGTGCCTCAAACAATACCATGAAAATGCGTAAAAAGCTACAGTCAGGGTGTGTGATACAGAAATATAGATATAAGATTGGAAAATCAACAGTGTAAATAAGGAATGTTGGACTTAATAAAATTTAACATGCATCTTTTTATTCATGAGATATTCAATGATTTGGATTTCTGGCATGCCACCTCATCATTTATAGGAATTACGTCACTGAATGCCTATTCTCCTAACTTTGTTTTCATGACACAAGTTCCTCTATTTAAGGACCTGCCAAGCAAATTGTAGATAATATGGGGCACCTGCCACTTATAGCATTAGTATTCTACTAAGCCAGGACTTGAAGGAAAATAATCAGGCATATGCAGACATTTGTGTAAAAAGAAATCCTATCCTTAGTTCAGAATGCATGCTTCTGCACAAGAATTCTTACCACTCATGTGTGCTTTTTCTATTCTAACAAATAAATATGAATTATTATACTAATCTCATTACATACCCATTTAATTAGTTTTCATTGTTTTGTTTTAAACAACAGGTGGCTGGCTTTCTGTCAGATTCCATCGTACAGAGCTACCGATCCAGTCTACATGGAGACAGCAAGGGTCCGTCACAAGGAGAACTCCTCCTGAGTCCAGAGGAGATCCAGGATGACCTTTCTCAGATTGTTTGGCTGTGTCCTGAGCCCTCTTTGCTGGGAGACCGACTTCTTGAGGCAGTTGGCTCTCTAGCAGGAGACCATGAGGATATTGTTAAAGAGGGTAATTACCAGTAGTTAAGTTTAATTCATAGGATAGCAGTTTGTGGGAATTTCCTAGTTGCTACAAACCACAGATTTGAAGATAGAAATACTGTACATTTATCCATGTGTGAAGAAGGTAGTCTCCCCTGCCCCATCAGAGACATTTCAATGAATTTGAATACCAATAATCTGGCTTGTCAGAGTCCACTGAATGTAATTTTCACATTCTTGAACATTTTATCACAGAAGCCTATATTCGGCTTTCTGTTGCAGACACAAATAAATTGATCCTTTGCTATTATATGCCTCAAAATTGTATTTTTTTTATCCTACAGTGATCCACCCATCATATCTTGGGCTGATGAAATAAATTAGCTCCTTTGACACTGATCTCTCATTTCAATTGAGCACCTGTTCACTTGTTTGCAAACACACTTGTACTTTTCATTTTATGAATTAACAAAGTTATTTCTAAAATACAAATGATTTTACATTTTAACCATCATTGTTAGAACATAAAATTCACAGATGCCTTACCTATCAAAATACTTAACTGTTTAGAAAGAAAGAAAAAAATGTAAAGGACACATGTCCATATAGGACAAATTTCTTCAATCCCAAATGCAACTAGCTTCCAGGTACTTTTGCTTTGAATATCCTAATTTAAATCTTTAAAAGATCAGACTGGTCTTTGGCTGATGATTTGTTTTAATGATTTAATGACAAAAACTTGATAAAATATACCTTATTTACAGTGTTGTCAATTCAGACTGAATTATACCTTTTTTACAGTGTTGTCAATTCAGACTGAGTTGCTGATCTTGTCACATGAATGTCACACAGCATCCAGTAACATGGAGGGTATTGCCAATGTACTGAGAGCAGCCAGGCTTATGACTGTCTACCTGGAGTCTGCACAGGAGTTCCAGCTTATGGTAGAACTCAATATTCACATAGTGCCCAAATTATTTTGTGTGTGAATGGGTGGGTGTGGGAATATAAATACAGTAAAGCCTGATGAGCAACCTCTGCTATGAGTGACCTCAGTCATTTATAATCCAATGGATTAATTTTGTTATTTAAATGCACAATTAATGTTGTATGCTGCTAGCTATAATCTAGACTAAAGTAAATGCCATCTTTGTAGTGCCGAAGTCATGTAAATTAAAAGATAACAATTAACCTTTCATTCTTTAAAGGAAGTGGTACAGGATGGACATAATTTAGTGGTTGATAGTTTTATTTTTTTAAATCCATTGTAACACTGATACTATCATAATGAGGGTATAACATCTTTCCACCTGGCTTTCACCGTAGCACATTGAGTGCATTGTTTCTCTAAATCGGGTCTTTGTCTCCTAATAAATGTAAATGCCTGGGCTAAATGAGGTCTTTGTCTCCTAATAAATGTAAATGCCTTGGGTAAATGAGGTCTTTGTCTTCTAATAAGCTAATTAGTGTGTACTGGATGAGTTACATCTATCATCATTGTAAAGGTTCCTGTCCTTTGTTGGTTTAAGGATGTAACAATTATTGAAACATAAAAACCTAATGGTAGAACTTCATCTTGGACTTCTTCTATTAAATAATATTGATTCAACTGGGACTTGTTCTATATAAATTATAGGGATTCATCTTGGACTTGTTCTTTATACATTATAGGGATTCATCTAGGACTTGTTCTATATAAATTGTAGGACTTCATCTTGGACTTTTTTTATTTAAATGATAGGGATTCATCTTGGATATTTCTATATAAATTATGGGAATTCATCTCGAGGCTAATCATTGACTTGAGTTGCATCAACCAATTCATTGCACCACCAAAATTTAGGATGGAGGTGGCAAGCAAATAATTCATGCATTTTTGTATATTAAATGTCAATATGTGTGATGATGATATTCGATAGTATTAAGTCTACAAACTATTTTTAGTTTTAAAGTTGTATAAATGCTTCAACAAAAATACAATACAAATTGAAAATGTATTGCAAATTAAATCCCAGATAATCCTAGAATTTCTGACACAAGTCCTAATCTTTAAAGTTCTAATTAAACTTGAGTTGTAATCCAAAATAAATCCACTGCTATGCCTGTGGTGGCCCATGTTGTGGTGATGTGCCAACAGTCTATTGTTAGATCACAATAATACAATCCAAGAATATATAGTTATTTGAAATAAATTCCAGCCCAAATGAAATACTGGACACAACAATGATTCTGCCTCAAGATCTAATAGCATGAATGAATAATTTCTTGAAAAACAAGATTATGAAGTCCTCTACTTGACCTGATTTTACAATTAACATTTTCTAAAAAGAACTATTACCTGATGGAAAATTTCATTCTGGAAGGTTCCAAATGTTTACAAGATAAAATCTTAGTTATAATTAGAAGTCTGTTACTTAAATTATAATAAAGAACATTGTTAAAACAATGTCCTTGTCTCGGGCAAAGATAATAATCCTAATAGTTAACCCATACTCATAGAGAAAATATTAGTTATGTTATAGTTACAGAATTAAACAAATCAATGATTCAAGTCAGAAAATGAACTTGATTTCAAACAAGGCCAAGTCCAAAATGAATTTATCCTTAGCAATCAATGAATTAAAAAACTAACAAATGAACAATCCAAATATCCATAATTTATTCAAATCACTGTTTACACATTTTGGGAAAGTCTCATTCTGGTATTACAAGGAAAACTTGCTTTTTTATCAGATCCTTGTATGGTTGAGATCTCAAGGGGACATGCAAGAGGTTAGGTTGAATTGAATGGTACTAATGGATAACTATGGTGACTGAATTTACTAAGTCTGAATTTCTTATAAAGAAACACCTCTGTATTCAATTTTCTTAAACAGGTCAGACTGCTTGTAGGAGTGGGGAGGTTTAATGAAATGATCTTCATTTTTGACGTTTTGAAGCAGAATCATCAATTTGAACTTCTTCTGAAACGAGGTCTGGAGAAGGTGAGTTGTGATTTTAAAAGGTGCATGGTGTCTTGGCTTTTGTGTAATTGCTAGCTGAGGAAATAATTAACACTTTATAAAAACAAATTTGTAATGCTCCATTTGCCACTGTTGGATCAAATATGTTTATGTACTGACTGACAGGCCAAGAACATTTTCATGTGTAAATATATGTACACATTTCATTTATAGATCTGGATTTTTAATATGATTTTAACTTATGTCTTCGGGGCTTTGAGTTGCTGAGTGGTCTAAAGCGCTCTCCATTACGGATCACTGCCATCTCACCTCTGTCTGCATGGGTTCAAGTCTCGGATTCAGCCAGTGTATGTGAGAAAGCTTGCCAGTAGCTTCTCATGGATCGGTGGTTCTTTTCGGGGTTTTCCCAGGTTCTTCCTCCACCATTAATACTGGCCGCCATGTATAGCCTATCATGTGCTGAAAAATGGCATTAAACCCTACAACAACAACAGTAATAACAACAAATTATGTCTTCATTTGAATCAGTACTCACCTGACAACCAAACAACTGACTTACTATTCTATCTTTTATCTAATTCAAAGGTAATGTAATTTCTCTGACTAAATTGCAATGGAATTAAATGCCATTGTGAAAATACATAATTTATGCCACATTGTTCATCAAACTCAGGTGTCCTTAAGGAAAGATGTTCAAGTCATGGAATATTTGCAGTATATGGCTACAGCAGACAAATTCTTTGTTTTTCATTATGTTATTTGCCTTTTGTTGCCATTAAATGACAGCTGGTGTTAGTTGACGATTTGAAAACTATTAAATCTTGTTTTTGCTTTTGCTTTGTATGTCTGTCATAAGGCACAGCATATGTTATGATGTCTGTCTGTTTGTCCATCCATTCATCTGTTCACTAATTTGCTTCTGCACAGTAACTCAAGTTTTGCAAATTCTCTGTTACAAACTTTGTAATTAGCTAGTTCGCATATGGGTTTAGCCTTTCGGTTTTGTTGTCAAAAAGTCAAGGATTAGGGTCACAGACTGAAACAAATTATTTATGCACAATAATGATGTGCTTGACTTGAACTTTGGTGTAAGGAAAAAGTCTATTGATTTGGGGGTCAAATGGTCAAAGGTCAATGTCATTATGACACCCAAAAAATGATTTTGCACAATATTTTTAGAGTAAGTTTCTTGTCTAAACTTTGTGGATTACTTGCACTTAGGGAAACCTATCGATTTTGGGGTCTAAATTGATTTCTCTCATCTTAAGTCAAAGATCATTGTCATGGCAAATCTAACAGGCAAATCAAAGTTTTTTCATACTAAGTGTAGATCAGAGGTCAAAGTTATTGAGACTCATTGGTTGTAAACAGGAATAACAACATATCCTAAGATGACAGGTATCACAACATATCCAGTAATTACTAGAATCAATTATGCCATACTAGTGTCTACACGGAGGACTGTTAAATATGGAACAGATGTATAAAATATATTTTACTGTGATATATACTCATGTTTTATTAATGTTATGTACTCCTATATATTAATACTGTAGTTTTGTTATGGCATTTTAATTAGTAGCTTTTGTGCACCTTCTTGTATTCCCCTAGAGTATCCTTTCCAAGATTATTGGCAACTTGGTCAACAATAGACAAATGAAACCAAGGCAGAAGAATGGGATTACCATAAACATGGAAAATATTTTGTATGTGTTGCATAGCTTTGACACATCCCATTTTCTACAAATGTGTTGTACATCTGTGTGTATGGTACAGCTTCGACATCCCATTTTCTACAAATGCTCACATCAATGTATTTATATTTCAGGAGACCAAATTGAAAATGGCAATACTAGACTACCTGAAGTGTTACCACCCTGGTGACAGGGAGACATATGAAATGGTGGCTCTCAACTTTCTCATGTACAGAGAAATAGCCCAAAAACTGGAGGAAAATGCATACAAGCACCTTAATGATTTAAAGAAAAAAAGCCTAGGTAGGTCAAGCATTTAATGCTTTTCAACATACCCAAAAAAAATTACCTACATGATATTATCAAGTAATATCAGTCACTATTATTTTTGGATATGTTGTGGTGCCTGTCATCTTAGTTGTGTCTTAATGCCTGTCATCTTAGGATGTGTTGTAATGCCTGTCATCTTAGATGTGTTGTAATTCCTGTCATCTTAGGATGTGTTGTAATATGTGTCATCTTAGGATGTGTTGTAATGTGTGTCATCTTAAGATGTGTTGTAATGTGTGTCATCTTAGGATGTGTTGTAATGTGTGTCATCGTAGGATGTGTTGTAATGCCTGTCATCTTAGGATGTGTTGTACTGTGTGTCATCTTAGGATATTTTGTAATGCCAATCATCGTAGGATGTGTTGTAATGTGTGTCATCATAGGATGTGTTGTACTGTGTGTCATCTTAGGATATTTTGTAATGCCTGTCATCTTTGATGTGTTGTAATGCCTGTCATCTTAGGATGTGATGTAATGTGTGTCATCTTAGGATGTGTTGTAATGTGTGTCATCATGGGATATTCTGTAATGTCTGTCATCTTAGGATGTCTTGTAATGTGTGTCATCTTAGGATATTTTGTATTGCCAATCATCATAGGATGTGTTGTAATGTGTGTCATCTTAGGATATTTTGTAATGCCTGTCATCTTAGGATATGTTGTAATGTGTGTCATCTTAGGATATTTTGTAATGCCAATCATCATAGGATGTGTTGTAATGTGTGTCATCTTAGATATTTTGTAATGCCTGTCATCTTTGATGTGTTGTAATGTGTGTCATCTTAGGATGTGTTGTAATGTGTGTCATCTTAGGATATTTTGTAATGCCAATCATCATAGGATGTGTTGTAATGTGTGTCATCTTAGATATTTTGTAATGCTTGTCATCTTTGATGTGTTGTAATGCCTATCATCTTAGGATGTGTTGTAATGTGTGTCATCTTAGGATATTTTGTAATGCCAATCATCATAGGATGTGTTGTAATGTGTGTCATCATAGGATGTGTTGTAATGCCTGTCATCTTAGGATGTGTTATAATGTGTGTCATCATAGGATGTGTTGTAATGTGTGTCATCTTAGGATATTTTATAATGCCTGTCATCTTAGGATGTGTTGTAATGTGTGTCATCATAGGATATTTTGTAATGCCAGTCACCTTAGGATGTGTTGTAATGTGTGTTATCATAGGATGTGTTGTAATGTGTGTCATCTTAGGATATTTTGTAATGCCAATCTTCTTAGGATGTGTTGTAATGTGTGTCTTCATAGGATATTTTGTAATGCCAATCATCATAGGATGTGTTGTAATGTGTGTCATCATAGGATGTGTTGTAATGCCTGTCATCTTAGGATGTGTTGTAATGTGTGTCATCATAGGATGTGTTGTAATGTGTGTCATCTTAGGATATTTTGTAATGCCTGTCATCTTAGGATGTGTTGTAATGTGTGTCATCATAGGATGTGTTGTAATGTGTGTTATCTTAGGATATTTTGTAATGCCTGTCATCTTAGGATGTGTTGTAATGTGTATCTTCATAGGATATTTTGTAATGTGTGTCATCATAGGATGTGTTGTAATGTGTGTCATCTTAGGATGTGTTGTAATGTGTGTCATCATAGGATGTGTTGTAATGTGTGTCATCATAGGACGTGTTGTAATGTGTCATCTTAGATATTTTGTAATGCCTGTCATTTTGGATATGTTGTAATTCCAGTTATCTTAGGATATATGGTAATGCCTAATATCTTAGGACATGTTGTAATGTCTGTTATCTTAAGATATGTATTATGGACATGTTGATTACAGTTATTTCCTTCCTTCTTTCAGAATATGTCAGTATTTGTGATAAGATTTTAGGAAATTTACATAATTTGTATAAAAAAAATATGTTTGCTAACTTACTGTACAGTAATTAATAGAGATAACACA
This sequence comes from Sinohyriopsis cumingii, assembly GCA_028554795.2. NCBI lineage: Eukaryota > Metazoa > Mollusca > Bivalvia > Unionida > Unionidae > Sinohyriopsis > Sinohyriopsis cumingii. The sequence continues at coordinate 6,600,222 of CM068827.1, read as the reverse complement.
CATTACTGCATGCAGTAAAATATGATTACAGTTCTTTATTTGTTGCAGAAAACACCCCTGCCATCCAAGATTTGCTGCAAAAGATTGCTCAGTACTTTTCAGATGCAGCTGAAAGTTATCTGAAGGTATGTTTCATATTATAAATTACAGAGTGTGTTTGAGCAATAATTTTCATTATTTCATGATTCCTGTGAATGATGCATTAGCTGCATAATGTTATTTCATTTTCCATAATGTATCATCTTGTACTGCTGATGATATCATTTCATTTTCCATAATGTATCATCTTGTACTGCGAATGATGTCATTTCATTTTCCATAATGTATCATCTTGTACTGCTGATGATGTCATTTCATTTTCCATAATGTATCATCTTGTACTGCTGATGATATCATTTCATTTTCCATAATGTATCATCTTGTACTGCTGATGATGTCATTTCATTTTCCATAATGTATCATCTTGTACTGCAAATGATGTCATTTCATTTTCCATAATATATCATCTTGTACTGCTGATGATGTCATTTCATTTTCCATAATGTATCATCTTGTACTGCGAATGATGTCATTTCATTTTCCATAATGTATCATCTTGTACTGCTGATGATGTCATTATATTTTCCATAATATATCATCTTGTACTGCTGATGATGTCATTTCATTTTCCATAATGTATCATCTTGTACTGCTGATGATGTCATTTCATTTTCCATAATGTATCATCTTGTACTGCCGATGATGTCATTTCATTTTCCATAATGTATCATCTTGTACTGCCGATGATGTCATTTCATTTTCCATAATGTATCATCTTGTACTGCCGATGATGTCATTTCATTTTCCATAATGTATCATCTTGTACTGCCGATGATGTCAGTGAATTTGATTAGAATGGTTTCTTGATACACCATGCATCTAAATGGTATTTTCACTATTCTTAAATAAGATAATATCAAATGTTTGTACAAAATCATGAAGTAAAGATGAGATAAAACAATAGTAGAGCTTCTTTTTAGGGAATATTCACCCATGCTTCACATTGAGGAATATGAGGTTTGCTTATTGATAAACCTACCTTTTATTCACCCCAGCTTTACAATATAAGGTTTACTGGTTCATATGTCTTCATATTCACCTCAAGAAAGGTAAATAATTGTATAGTATTTTACAAATTAAGTAACCTCTTCTCCCTGTTGTTCCTATTTTAACTCATACATGTATCTTCTCCGTATTAGTATACATAAAATCCTTTGCCATGTTAGTATTTTCTGTTGCTATGGTTTTGGTAAAATCATTTAGAATGTATTACCTCTTTTCCCTAAATGATAAGCCTGACATTTGCTTGTAGAAAGCTCATGTTACCAGTCCATAGTTCTCAGATTAATCAGCGATCCAGGTTGCATGTAAATGGTTTACATTAGCAAATAAAATTTCAGAATTGACTACTAAAGTTTGATAGCTACTTGTAACACAGTTATTAGAGATTATTGGAATGTACTAACTCTACTTTTTTTAAAACACAGTTCATTTAGAATCAGTATGAATTCAGGACACCTCAGATTGTACCCCTGGTAAAACAATAATGTTTGATTGGATGCTGTCAAAATGCCCTTACTCATCCCTCAGATTGTAGAAAGTGGTATAAACTGTTTAGATAAACCCATTAGGAATCCCCTTACTCATCCCTTTGACTAAAGAGAGTAGTAAAAACTGTTTAGATAAACCCATTAGGAATCCCCTTACTCATCCCTTTGACTACAGAGAGTAGTTAAAAATGTTTAGCTAAACCCATTAGGAATCCCTTTACTCATCCCTTTGACTATAGAGAGAAGTAAAAACTGTCTAAATAAACCCGTTAGGAATCCCTTTACTCCCCCAGACTGTAGAAACTGGTATTAACTGTCCAGTCTCTCTCTGATTTGTAATAGTTGTTGTTGTTGTGGGGTTTAATGCCATTTTTCAGTGCGCAATAGGCTATGTATGGCGGCCAGTATTAATGGTGGGGGAAGAACCCAGGAAGAACCACCGACCCACAAGAAGCAGCTGGCAAGCTTTCTCACATACCCACATTGGCCGAATCCTAGACTCGAACCCACGCAGACAGAGGTGAGATGGCAGTGATCCGTAATGGAGAGTGCTTTAGACCACTCGGCTACTCGGGGCCCTGATTTGATATAGTTAACTACATCTAAATACAATATTGAAAATATGTTATAATTTCCTTAACTGATTGTAAACTCCAATGAGCCATTCAATGGTTTTGTTGTAGTTGAAAAGAATAGATTCTAGTATTCACACACTCTCCCATTTGTTTGTATCCCCCTGCTAATTTTAGAAATTAAAAGCATCAAGGATGTAACAAAATGCACAAAACTTAGTCATTTCATTCATTAATTTATAATTTCTAACCTGATTGTCTACAGGAGGTCGTTAACACTGTCAGCTTCTTCACATTTCAAACTAAACAGAAACTCTTAAATTGTAAACAAGCAAACACACTGCTCATTGTCCTTTTCTGATCTTTTTCAGTACTAGCTGTGCCATCTGCATACAATATTTGCAGTGTCTTGAATTAATATTTCTAAAACAAATTGAACAAATAAAAAAGAGAAACTCTTGTATACATGTGTTCAAAGACATGTAACTCCAAAATGTACAGAATTATTGAGATCATAAAATACTGTTGCTTGAAACATAGACCCATTCATGCAGGTATGGCAGTTGTATTACTAAAAGACCCATCCATGTAGGTATGGCAGTTGTATTACTAAAAGACCCATCCATGCAGGTATGGCAGTTGTATTACTAAAAGACCCATCTATCAGGTATGGCAGTTGTATTACTAAAAGACCCATCTATCAGGTATGGCAGTTGTATTACTAAAAGACCCATCCATGCATGTATGACAATTATATTACTAAAAGACCCATCCATGTAGCTATGGCAGTGGTATTACTAAAAGACCCATCCATGCAGGTATGGCAGTGGTATTACTAAAAGACCCATCCATGCATGTATGGCAGTTGTATTACTAAAAGACCCATCCATGTAGGTATGGCAGTTGTATTACTAAAAGACCCATCATGCATGTATGGCAGTGGTATTACTAAAAGACCCATTCATGCATGTATGGCAGTTGTATTACTAAAAGACCCATCCATGCAGGTATGGCAATTATATTACTAAAAGACCCATCCATGTAGGTATGGCAGTGGTATTCCTAAAAGACCCATCCATGTAGGTATGGCAGTGGTATTACTAAAAGACCCATCCATGCAGGTATGGCAATTATATTAATAAAAGACCCATCCATGCAGGTATGGCAGTGGTATTACTAAAAGACCCATCCATGTAGGTATGGCAGTGGTATTACTAAAAGACCCATCCATGCATGTATGGCAGTTGTATTACTAAAAGACCCATCCATGCAGGCATGGCAATTATATTACTAAAAGACCCATCCAGGTAGGTATGGCAGTGGTATTACTAAAAGACCCATCCATGCAGGTATGGCAGTGGTATTACTAAAAGACCCATCCATGTACGTATGGCAGTTGTATTACTAAAAGACCCATCCATGTAGGTATGGCAGTGATATTACTAAAAGACCCATCTATCGGGTATGGCAGTGGTATTACTAAAAGACCCATCCATGCAGATATGGCAGTTGTATTTCTAAAAGACCCATTCATGCAGATATGGCAATGGTATTACTAAAAGACCCATTCATGCATGTATGGCAGTGGTATTACTAAAAGACCCATCCATGCATGTATGGCAGTTGTATTACTAAAAGACCCATCCATGCAGGTATGGCAGTTGTATTACTAAAAGACCCATCCATGCAGGTATGGCAGTTGTATTACTAAAAGACCCATCCATGTAGGTATGGCAGTGGTATTACTAAAAGACCCATCCCTGTAGGTATGGCAGTTGTATTACTAAAAGACCCATCCATGCAGATATGGCAGTGGTATTACTAAAAGACCCATCGATGCAGATTTGGCAATTGTTTTACTAAAAGACCCATCCATGTAGGTATGGCAGTGGTATTACTAAAAGACCCATCCATGCAGATATGGCAATTGTTTTACTAAAAGACCCATCCATGTAGGTATGGCAGTGGTATTACTACAAGACCCATCCATGCAGATATGGCAGTGGTATTACTAAAAGACCCATCCATGCAGATTTGGCAATTGTTTTACTAAAAGACCCATCCATGCATGTATGGCAGTTGTATTACTAAAATTCCCATCCATGCAGGTATGGCAGTGGTATTACTAAAAGACCCATCCATGCAGATTTGGCAATTGTTTTACTAAAAGACCCATCCATGCAGGTATGGCAGTTGTATTACTAAAGGACCCATCCATGCAGGTATGGCAGTGGTATTACTAAAAGACCCATCCATGTAGGTATGGCAATTATATTCCTAAAAGACCCATCCATGTAGGTATGGCAGTGGTATTACTAAAAGACCCATCCATGTAGGTATGGCAATTATATTACTAAAAGACCCATCCATGTAGGTATGGCAGTGGTATTACTAAAAGACCCATCCATGTAGGTATGGCAGTGATATTACTAAAAGACCCATCTGTCGGGTATGGCAGTGGTATTACTAAAAGACCCATCCATGCAGATATGGCAGTTGTATTTCTAAAAGACCCATTCATGCAGATATGGCAATGGTATTACTAAAAGACCCATTCATGCATGTATGGCAGTGGTATTACTAAAAGACCCATCCATGCATGTATGGCAGTGGTATTACTAAAAGACCCATCCATGCAGATATGGCAGTTGTATTACTAAAAGACCCATCCATGCAGGTATGGCAGTGGTATTACTAAAAGACCCATCCATGCAGATTTGGCAATTGTTTTACTAAAAGACCCATCCATGCATGTATGGCAGTTGTATTACTAAAAGACCCATCCATGTAGGTATGGCAGTGGTATTACTAAAAGACCCATCCATGTAGGTATGGCAGTTGTATTACTAAAAGACCCATCCATGCAGATATGGCAGTGGTATTACTAAAAGACCCATCGATGCAGGTATGGCAGTTGTATTACTAAAAGACCCATCCATGTAGGTATGGCAGTTGTATTACTAAAAGACCCATCCATGCAGGTATGGCAATTGTATTACTAAAAGACCCATCCATGCAGATATGGCAGTGGTATTACTAAAAGACCCATCCATGTAGGTATGGCAGTGGTATTACTAAAAGACCCATCCATGCAGGTATGGCAATTATATTACTAAAAGACCCATCCATGCAGGTATGGCAATTATATTACTAAAAGACCCATCCATGTAGGTATGGCAGTGGTATTACTAAAAGACCCATCCATGCATGTATGGCAATTATATTACTAAAAGACCCATCCATGCAGGTATGGCAGTGGTATTACTAAAAGACCCATCCATGCAGATTTGGCAATTGTTTTACTAAAAGACCCATCCATGCAGGTATGGCAGTTGTATTACTAAAAGACCCATCCATGCAGGTATGGCAGTGGTATTACTAAAAGACCCATCCATGTAGGTATGGCAGTGGTATTACTAAAAGACCCATCCATGCAGGTATGGCAATTATATTAATAAAAGACCCATCCATGCAGGTATGGCAATTATATTACTAAAAGACCCATCCATGTAGGTATGGCAGTGGTATTACTAAAAGACCCATCCATGCATGTATGGCAATTATATTACTAAAAGACCCATCCATGCAGGTATGGCAGTGGTATTACTAAAAGACCCATCCATGCAGATTTGGCAGTTGTTTTACTAAAAGACCCATCCATGCAGGTATGGCAGTTGTATTACTAAAAGACCCATCCATGCAGGTATGGCAGTGGTATTACTAAAAGACCCATCCATGTAGGTATGGCAGTGGTATTACTAAAAGACCCATCCATGCAGGTATGGCAATTATATTACTAAAAGACCCATCCATGCAGGTATGGCAATTATATTACTAAAAGACCCATCCATGCAGATTTGGCAATTGTTTTACTAAAAGACCCATCCATGCAGGTATGACAGTTGTATTACTAAAAGACCCATCCATGCAGGTATGGCAGTGGTATTACTAAAAGACCCATCCATGCAGATATGGCAGTTGTATTACTAAAGGAACCATCCATGCAGATATGGCAATTGTATTACTAAAAACCCATCCATGCAGGTATGGCAGTTATATTACTAAAAGGCCCATCCATGCAGGTATGGCAGTGGTATTACTGAAAGACTCATCCATGCAGGTATGGCAATTATATTACTAAAAGACCCATCCATGCAGGTATGGCAGTTATATTACTAAAAGACCCATCCATGTAGGTATGGCATTTGTATTACTAAAGGAACCATCCATGCAGATATGGCAATTGTATTACTAAAAACCCATCCATGCAGGTATGGCAGTTATATTACTAAAAGACCCATCCATGCAGGTATGGCAGTGGTATTACTAAAAGGCCCATCCATGCAGGTATGGCAGTGGTATTACTGAAAGACCCATCCATGTAGGTATGGCAGTTGTATTACTAAAAGACCCATCCATGCAGGTATGGCAGTTGTATTACTAAAAGACCCATCCATGTAGGTATGGCAGTGATATTACTAAAAGACCCATCTGTCGGGTATGGCAGTGGTATTACTAAAAGACCCATCCATGCAGATATGGCAGTTGTATTTCTAAAAGACCCATTCATGCAGATATGGCAGTGGTATTACGAAAAGACCTATTCATGCATGTATGGCAGTGGTATTACTAAAAGACCCATCCATGCATGTATGGCAGTGGTATTACTAAAAGACCCATCCATGCAGATATGGCAGTTGTATTACTAAAAGACCCATCCATGCAGGTATGGCAGTGGTATTACTAAAAGACCCATCCATGCAGGTATGGCAGTTGTATTACTAAAAGACCCATCCATGTAGGTATGGCAGTGGTATTACTAAAAGACCCATCCATGTAGGTATGGCAATTATATTACTAAAAGACCCATCCATGTAGGTATGGCAGTTGTATTACTAAAAGACCCATCCATGCAGATATGGCAGTGGTATTACTAAAAGACCCATCAATGCAGGTATGGCAGTTGTATTACTAAAAGACCCATCCATGTAGGTATGGCAGTGGTATTACTAAAAGACCCATCCATGCATGTATGGCAATTATATTACTAAAAGACCCATCCATGCAGGTATGGCAGTGGTATTACTAAAAGACCCATCCATGCAGATTTGGCAATTGTTTTACTAAAAGACCCATCCATGCAGGTATGGCAGTTGTATTACTAAAAGACCCATCCATGCATGTATGGCAATTATATTACTAAAAGACCCATCCATGCAGGTATGGCAGTGGTATTACTAAAAGACCCATCCATGCAGATTTGGCAATTGTTTTACTAAAAGACCCATCCATGCAGGTATGGCAGTTGTATTACTAAAAGACCCATCCATGCAGGTATGGCAGTTGTATTACTAAAAGACCCATCCATGTAGGTATGGCAGTGGTATTACTAAAAGACCCATCCATGTAGGTATGGCAATTATATTACTAAAAGACCCATCCATGTAGGTATGGCAGTTGTATTACTAAAAGACCCATCCATGCAGATATGGCAGTGGTATTACTAAAAGACCCATCGATGCAGGTATGGCAGTTGTATTACTAAAAGACCCATCCATGTAGGTATGGCAGTGGTATTACTAAAAGACCCATCCATGCAGGTATGGCAATTGTATTACTAAAAGACCCATCCATGCAGATATGGCAGTGGTATTACTAAAAGACCCATCCATGCAGATTTGGCAATTGTTTTACTAAAAGACCCATCCATGCATGTATGGCAGTTGTATTACTAAAAGACCCATCCATGCAGGTATGGCAGTGGTATTACTAAAAGACCCATCCATGCAGATTTGGCAATTGTTTTACTAAAAGACCCATCCATGCAGGTATGACAGTTGTATTACTAAAAGACCCATCCATGTAGGTATGGCAGTGGTATTACTAAAAGACCCATCCATGTAGGTATGGCAATTATATTACTAAAAGACCCATCCATGTAGGTATGGCAGTGGTATTACTAAAAGACCCATCCATGTAGGTATGGCAATTATATTACTAAAAGACCCATCCATGTAGGTATGGCAGTTGTATTACTAAAAGACCCATCCATGCATGTATGGCAATTATATTACTAAAAGACCCATCCATGCAGGTATGGCGGTGGTATTACTAAAAGACCCATCCATGCAGATTTGGCAATTGTTTTACTAAAAGACCCATCCATGCAGGTATGGCAGTTGTATTACTAAAAGACCCATCCATGCAGGTATGGCAGTGGTATTACTAAAAGACCCATCCATGTAGGTATGGCAGTGGTATTACTAAAAGACCCATCCATGCAGGTATGGCAATTATATTACTAAAAGACCCATCCATGCAGGTATGGCAGTGGTATTACTAAAAGACCCATCCATGCAGATTTGGCAATTGTTTTACTAAAAGACCCATCCATGCAGGTATGACAGTTGTATTACTAAAAGACCCATCCATGCAGGTATGGCAGTGGTATTACTAAAAGACCCATCCATGCAGATATGGCAGTTGTATTACTAAAAGACCCATCCATGCATGTATGGCAGTGGTATTACTAAAAGACCCATCCATGCAGGTATGGCAGTGGTATTACTAAAAGACCCATCCATGCAGGTATGGCAATTATATTACTAAAAGACCCATCCATGCAGGTATGGCAGTTATATTACGAAAAGACCCATCCATGTAGGTATGGCATTTGTATTACTAAAGGAACCATCCATGCAGATATGGCAATTGTATTACTAAAAACCCATCCATGCAGGTATGGCAATTATATTACTAAAAGACCCATCCATGCAGGTATGGCAGTGGTATTACTAAAAGACCCATTCATGCAGATATGGCAATTGTTTTACTAAAAGACCCATCCATGCAGGTATGGCAATTGTATTACTATAAGACCCATCCATGCAGGTATGGCAATTATATTACTAAAAGACCCATCCATGCAGGTATGGCAATGGTATTACTAAAGGAACTCGTGTTTGATTTAAAACATCAACATATTGACAGTTTTTGGGACCCCATGGCAACAACCAGGTTGGAACTTAAAAATTCTTGAATGAAATGTTTTGTACAGTTTTGTATATCTTTGATGCTCTACATTTTTAAGTCAGTAGGGGAGTACAAACAAACAGGAAAGTATGCAAATACTATAGTATCTTTTAGCTATTCATTTCATTTTTGGAATGGACATCACCAGCTTCTTCATTTCAAGCTGTTTGGAATAATTTCAGTTGTTCTTAGTAGTTTTATCACCACTGTGAGCTGTTTTACAATGTGAAGTCCATAATTTAGTATTGTACCTTGTAGTAGACTTCTCTATGACTTTCTTTCTTCAAGATTCCTGCATGTTCCTTTGAAAGAATTATCTGCAAAATACCTTGTGTACTTGCTTACTGGACAAACCCAACTGGAAACTGCAAAGACCCAGATCTGCTGTTGCATAATGTGCCAGCAGATCTGGGTCTGTGCAGTTTGTTGGGAGTAATCAGTAGAACAAACTACACAGACCCTGATCTACAGGTGCATTATGTGATGGCAGTTCAGGTTCTATGTTGTTTGCTGTTTGACTCAACTAATAAGCAAGTATCAACAACAGTTATAGATGCAAATGACAAAACACTTTTCAGAATAATACGCAAAAATATGAGGGTAATAAGCACTTATTTGATGCCAGAGAACATTTTATGCTTGTATATTTTATATTAATTCATAGGAAAACTGCCTGCGTCATGCACAGAATTGTATTAGGAAAGCCAGACTTGTTGCTCTGCAATTAAAATACATTACAACCAGTCTGATATTCATCAACCTGACTCAGCAAGGAGCCATTCAACTGATCACTGAACATTCAATTTTCTCAGAGGTAAGCTTCACATTTAGATCACCATTTTCTTCTTTGTTCACTATCATTTATTTATATTTATGAAATGCAAGCTTTCTTATAAAATGGCATAGAATAATAAGACAGAAAGAAAAAGAATGAAGAAAAAGTAAAGTCAGACACAGGTCTCAAACCATTAAAATCAAGGTTGATGATTACAAGTCAAAAATATATCATGAAATTTCAGAGGTATATGAAGTTCAGTTAAGACTCATAGAAACTAGAAAAGGTAAATAGTTATCATAGAGGCAGGAACAAGGAAGTACAGATCTCAAGCAGAAAAGAAAGTAGATATGGAATCTGTTCATTTCCAATGTTAAATTCTAATGCCAGTGCGGATATGGAATCTGTTTGTTTCCAATGTTAAATTATAATGCCAGTGTGAATATGGAATCTGCTTGTTTCCAATGTTAAATTATAATGCCAGTGTGGATATAGAATCTGTTTATTTCCAATGTTAAATTCTAATGCCATTGTGGATATGGAATATGTTTCCAATTTTAAATTCTAAGGCCAGTGTGGATATGGAATCTGTTTGTTTCCAATGTTGAATTCTAATGCCAGTGTGGATATGGAATCTGTTTGTTTCCAGTGTTAAATTCTAATGCCAGTGACAGCCTTTCAGCCTCTTTTATTACACAGAAAATAAAATTCCATAAAATCAGTTTATTTTTCACAACAAAGTTCAAGTTAAACTAAAATTAAATTACACAAGCGAAGATTTGTAGTAAGTAGGTAAGAATCAATCAATGAATCTGTGTACAGTAAACATTTGTTTGCTATAATTTTGAATGCAATTTTCTTGTTTTACTGTTAAAATTACTATATATACTCATTTATAAGAGAAGTCCAGCTGCAAACTACACAATCCCAGATCTGCCGTTGTATAATGTGCTGATAGATGTGAGTCTGTGCAGTTCAGAGTAATCAGTTGATTGGACAACATAGACCCTGGTCTATGGCAGATCAGGATCTTTGTTGTTTGTAATTTGACTCAACTTATAAGCAAATGCATATGGTAACAATTTTAGGTTATGTTCATACTGTATGATAGCATGTGTGTATGGACCATGTGTCTTTATTCTATATTGAAAGAACGCAATGAAAATCAGCATAAGTTGCCATATATTTGAGTACATGTATTTATTTGTACTTGTTTTGTAGAGAATGAAGATTGATTTGTTTGTCTACTTCTAGGTTTTCATTGTAAGTGAGGCCTATGGCATCAAGGACAAATGGGGATCAGCTTTATGTAATAATGTCATACTAAGAGGGGATCTCAAGTACCTTCAGGAGTTTAGGTCCATGCTCAGATTGACCCCTGCCCTTATACAGGAGGCCATAGAAAGGTTAGTCATCAATGTTAATACAGGTATGCATGTGGATAACATCAGTGTTAATACAGGTATTCATGTGGATAACATCAGTGTTAATACAGGTATGCATGTGGATAACATCAGTGTTAATACAGGTATGCATGTGGATAACATCAGTGTTAATACAGGTATTCATGTGGATAACATCAGTGTTAATACAGGTGTGCATGTGGATAACATCAGTGTTAATACAGGTATGCATGTGTGTGTGATTTTGACTTTTGATATAGCTTTAATACTTTTTCAGTCATATGACTACTTTCTGCAGTGTGGCAGTGTATAGTGATGTCTAGCACTGGGGCATCATGCCGCAGACATGTAGCATGATGTCCCACCCAGTCACATTATCCTGACACCAGGCTGACCGGTCCTAGCACTGACCTCTTAATGCTGAGCGCCAAGCAGACAGCTGTTAATACCATTTTTGTAAGTTTTTGGTATTACTTGGCTGGGGATCAAACCCATGACCTCCTGCGTCCAAGGCGGACACTCTAACCACTAGGCCACCAGAATGGTTCCTTAAAATAAGTAACAGAAAAGAGTGAAACAACAAGCTTTGTACAATTTAACAAATAATTTATTTCCCTAGAATACAAAGTGAAAAATGAGAAGAAAAAAAACTTACAGTATTGCAAATTAAATCCAAAAATAATACAAGAATTGAAGACACAAGTCCTAGTAATAAAAAGTCCTGAAAGAAACTGAGTTCAAGTCCCGATGAGATCCAAAATTGAAGGCGAGGACATGTCTGTTATGGTCAGCGAAGTTCTGATGTGTCAGCATTCTCTTGTTGAATCACAGAAATATTATTCCAGGTTTGAATTTAGTATAAATTCCATTGAATGTCTTTATCCAAGAATTTTATCAGAGTACTTTCGTATTTCCAGAGAAAATAATCACTTGAATTTAATATTTTGAAGAAAATAAAATTCAGCCCAAACTGGTCACAAGATAATACATCCTGAAGTGCTAGATGTTAAAGCATGACTGGTAAAATCCTTACAGTCACAAGATAATATAGTTCCCTGCTTGACTTCAGGTCACATTAGCATTTTCTAAAAACAACCTTTACCTAATGAAAACTCACCGTCATGAATAATCTTAATGAGCCTTGTTTATTTACAACACATACCCTATTATATTCACATAGGAATCTCCAAAAGCCAGGGCCATGATCAACATATTTACCACTTCTTGTTTACCTGAATAATCAGTTAATGACCTCATACACATAGAGAATAATGAAACTATTATCAGTTGTTTACATAAATGAAATAAAAAAAAAATTACAAAAGTACATCAGGTCAAGCAGAAATGAACTCAGTTTTGGACTTGGTCAAGTCCAGTAAACAAACAATACATTACAGTAACATGTAATGAAAAACAAAAAAAATTAAAACTAACAGACAAACAATTTAATTCAATATACATAACACAACATTGATCCTGATTTGCCAGCAGCCTATGTGACAGAATAATAATAGTCTGTGTTCTTTGCAGTTTGATGCAATTTGTATATGGTAGTTGTACACCATGGACCTTTATGAAATTTTCTCTAAGCCCAGTCCACATTCATTTACATAAGAAAATCTTTCCTAATGCAAAGAAAATATGATATTTTACAGGCTTATTATATCATCTAAAAGAAAAACATGTTTGTAAAATCAAAGCAGTAATTTCATAGAGATTTTGGTTCAAAGTTGCTATATATTTCCTATATTTTAATCTAGAGTTGTAAGAATGTTATCCACATATTGGCCAACAGTATGTAGCATGATACAAACTAATCTTTGTTGACCATTGCTGATTGCCATTCCATTGACCATAGGTAATTAGATAAGTAGGTGGTGAACAAGTTTGATTGACACATTGGAAAGGTCTGTTTTAATAAGAATTAATACTTCAGACCAAAACCTTTGTGTTAAACAGATTTCTTAAATTCTTGACATTTCCTTGGATTTAACTTGCAAAATTAAATTTGTATTCATTCCATTTCACTGCTGTAGAAAGTCATCACCATCTCCATTGCATTCATCCATTTCAGTACTGTGGAAAGTCATCTCCATCTCCTTTGCATGCATCCATTTCAGTACTGTAAAAAGTCATCACAATCTTCATTGCATGCAATCATTTCAGTACTCTAGAAAGTCATCTCATTCTCCATTGTAAGCATCCATTTCAGAAGTGTAAAAAAGTCATCACCATCACAATTGCATGCATCCATTTCAGTAGTGTAAAAAAGTCATCACCATCTCCATTGCATGCATCCATTTCAGTATGTAGAAAGTCATCTCCATCTCCATTGCATGCATCCATTTCAGTATGTAGAAAGTCATCTCTATCTCCATTGCATGCATCCATTTCAGTAGTGTAAAAAAGTCATCACCATCTCAATTGCATGCATCCATTTCAGTAGTGTAAAAAAGTCATCACCATCTCCATTGCATGCATCCATTTCAGTATGTAGAAAGTCATCTCCATCTCCATTGCATGCATCCATTTCAGTATGTAGAAAGTCATCTCCATCTCTATTGCATGCATCCATTTCAGTAGTGTAAAAAAGTCATCACCATCTCCATTGCATGCATCCATTTCAGTATGTGGAAAGTCATCTCCATCTCCATTGCATTCATCCATTTCAGTACTCTAGAAAGTCATCTCCATCTCCATTGTAAACATCCATTTCAGTAGTGTAAAAAAGTCATCACCATCTCAACTGAATGCATCCATTTCAGTAGTGTAAAAAAGTCATCACCATCTCAATAGCATGCATCCATTTCATTAGTGTAAAAAAAGTCATCACCATCTCCATTGCATGCATCCATTTCAGTATGTAGAAAGTCATCTCCATCTCCATTGCATGCATCCATTTCAGTATGTAGAAAGTCATCTCTATCTCCATTGCATGCATCCATTTCAGTAGTGTAAAAAAGTCATCACCATCTCCATTGCATGCATCCATTTCAGTATGTAGAAAGTCATCTCCATCTCCATTGCATTCATCCATTTCAGTACTCTAGAAAGTCATCTCCATCTCCATTGTAAGCATCCATTTCAGTAGTGTAAAAAAGTCATCACCATCTCAACTGAATGCATCCATTTCAGTAGTGTAAAAAAGTCATCACCATCTCAATAGCATGCATCCATTTCATTAGTGTAAAAAAAGTCATCACCATCTCCATTGCATGCATCCATTTCACTACTGCAAAAAGTCATCTCCATCTCCATTGCAAGCATCCATTTCAGTACTGTAAAAAGTCATCTCCATAGCATGCATCCATTTCAGTCCTGTAAATAGTCATCTCCATTTTTATTGCATGCATCCATTTCAGTACTTAGGAAGTCATCTCCATTGCATGCATCCATTTCAGTACTGTAAAAAGTCATTTCCATCTCCATTGCATGCGTCCATTTCAGTAAAAAGTTATCATCTACTTTGAATTTCTCCATTCATTACTGTAAAGTTGTCATCATGTACATCGCATGCATCCATTTTAGTACTGTAAAATGTCATCACCATCATCTGCATTACATAAATTCATTTCAGCACTGTAAAAGGTCATTATCTACATAGCATGCAGCCAATCAGCACTTAAAAAGTCATCATTTTTTTTGCATGCATCCATTTCAGTACTGTAAAAAGGTGTCATCATCTATTTTTCATACATCCATTCATTTCTGTAAAAAGTCATCTACATTGTTTGCATCCATTTCAGTCAAATGTCACCATCTACAGTGCATGGATCCATTGCAGCAATACAGTGTACCTATCCATTTCACTACCTTAAAAAGTCATCTGTGTTTTTAGTATCAGTTGTGGTTAGTCTTTTAGCAAACATGCCTTACTGTTTTCTAACAGCATTGTTTCATTTCACTAGCTTTACTAGTTTCTTCTCTAAAACCTATCATTATGCCTTAATAGAGAGTTTCATCATTTTCACCAACATTCCATGTGACCATATATATATCAGTGATACACATACAGGCCCTCCTCCCCTCCATATCCATATCAATGATCCCAGTAGGGAGAAGTCACCAATCTTTCGTGACTGATTGGGGAATATTTACAATAACATCTTGGGGACCTAAACAAGTTTTCTGGGAATGATTCAGTGCCCCTACTAAGCTTTTGGCCAGAGTTCTTCATCTACAGCACAGCATTTATTAGTTGGTCCTCAACTTAAGCACATTCAACCAACTTTTAAGCTTTTGAGTTTGTGATGGAATGCAAAATTGAGTCCTAATGCCATCCATTGTGGAGACTATGCAATCTCCTTGTGAACAGGAACATTTCTGACCATGTACCCATTCAAGATTCAGTCAATGTTTAAGCATAAAGAATGCGTCCAGGAACAAGAATTGAAATATGCAATGGTAGGTTCCATGTTATTTGGAGCAGTACTTTTGCTAGAGAATCCCTTCACTGGCCGAGTTTTGCTCATTACCATAGCAGACGTTTTTGTCCATGGTCACTTTCATGGTGTTATCATGGGCTCCCATAACAATGATTACTTGGTCCAAGTTGAGACAGAACCTCTGACCACAGTACCAGCTCTCACATTTGGCAACAATATGAGGTTGCATCTCAAAGGCAGGGAAACCACTTTAAATTTGCATCGGCAATACACCTGAAAGGGTCCTTTCATCCATCAGTTTTCACTCAATAAACACTCGATTGGTTCGACTTATGATGGACTGATTTGTGACAAGGTGTAATGCCAAAACCTTGACCTTCATCTCACCAGTTCTGGACACTAATGGCCTGAATAATCTATGCTCTTTCTGTAGATTGGAATGGCTGAATGTATACGCTCCTCCCACACCTCTGATCTGGAAGGGGATACAGGAATCAGCAAATCTGCCTGTCCCCTCATCCTAATTACTACCCTCAAATGGGAAATATTGGAGCGGCCTTATCAATTGCGACATGATTGCCAGAATGGAGATATTCCCTCATATGAATCATGATGGCAGATGTTTCACCTGAACCCAGAGTTACTGAACCTGCATGTTGGGATTTTATGAAATACGCCTTTAAGAACAGTTTTCACAACAGGTGGTGGAATACCTCAGGTGAGATGGCTATCCATTATGGAGGCATATGAGGGCAAGGGAATTTAATCTCTCAGAAGTGAAAAAAGCACTTTGTACCAATATTGGCACCCTTAACTCAACAGCTAACGTCATATGGCTTTTCTAAGAGAAACAGATAAACCTGCCATTATGTGATCACCAGCATACTGTACTATCATGGAAGACAGGATATCAGACAAACCAAAGACCTTTCTTATCTCCTACTCATTTGGATTCCATCTGACCAATGACATTGGACCATTGCCCAAGTGGAAGTTATCATGGGTGTTAACCTGGCAGAACAAGACACCATTTGAACTGCTCTTACGAGCTTACTTAGTTCACCCATCTTATAAGTCCTGCTTCCTTACTACACTGGCAGTTGGCAGGCAAAATCAGCAATATATTTCTTATTGGTGGACCCATCTACTTGCAGTCACCATGATGGATCAATATTGCTCTTGGTGCCCCTACTTTCCTGACCAACAACAGGCTTCCATTGAACTAGATATTGGTAATATTTCAGGTCTATTCTGGACACTCCATCTCAGGGTCATATATAAGGTCATAGATAAGACCAGTTGTTTCTAGTAAAATATGTTTCTTCGAGAACAACTTGCCCAATCATAATGCATATACACCATTCCAGCCTCCCTGCAGTTCCATCCATAGAGAGTGTGCCTTACACTTCAGGAGTAACTGAGATATTCACAGGATTTGGTACCCTTTCCTATACCAAAGGGAGATCACTCTGCCTGATTGTCATTCTTTTTGGGAGGGCTGGATTTGGTAGGTATTTGTAGTTCTCTTAAAGTATTATGATTGGATAAGTATTCTCAAAAAAATGTACTTTACTGTATTTTCACTTAAATAACCTGTACACAAATATAATCCACACCCATGTATTAACCACAAAAAGTCACAAATTTTGGAAAAAAATGTTGTCTATATCTCACATCCATGTATTGTCCACATGATCTTAAGTCCCAATGCCAGTATTGGCCTGGGCCGTAAATGAAGATCACTGGATGCATAATAGTACATGATCTTAAGTCCCAATGCCAGTATTGGCCTGGGCCGTAAATGAAGATCACTGGACACATAATAGTACATGATCTTAAGTCCCAATGCCAGTATTGGCCTGGGCCGTAAATGAAGATCACTGGACGCATAATAGTACATGATCTTAAGTCCCAATGCCAGTATTGGTCTGGGCCATAGATGAAGATCACTGGACACATAATAGTACATGATCTTAAGTCCCAATGCCAGTATTGGCCTGGGCCATAAATGAAGATCACTGGATGCATAATAGTACATGATCTTAAGTCCCAATGCCAGTATTGGCCTGGGCCATAAATGAAGATCACTGGATGCATAATAGTACATGATCTTAAATCCCAATGCCAGTATTGGCCTGGGCCGTAGATGAAGATCACTGGACACATAATAGTACATGATCTTAAGTCCCAATGCCAGTATTGGCCTGGGCCATAAATGAAGATCACTGGACGCATAATAGTATGACTTGGCCTGTAGATAATATACTAAGGTGTTACAATTCCAGAAAAAATAGTGTTAGCATGATAGGTAACAGTTGACTAAACTATACAGAAGTGCATTAAGTTTTAAAGAATTATCAGTACAGTCTAGTTCCAAAAAGTCAGATGACTTTTACTGCATTTCCCTAAGAGGAAACAAAACCACCTATGATAACTACAGAGCTACTGTCATGTTTTACATTCATAAGCAAATCAAAACTTGTACTTCATTGTGTAATACAAGTGACATTTCAAGAATCAGTTTTACAAAGCGCAGTGCTAATCACATGATGTGAACTGATACTGCCTTGACATTTTAATCAACTGGCAGATGAAATATACAACATGCTATGTACATAGATCATTGACCTTTTATGCAAAGCTGACCATGGCACCTTTCAAGAGCATACAAATTACTTTGAAGTGGTACAAAAACATTTTAATAAAAATTGGATTCATCTGAATCACTTTTTCATGTAGCCTGTATGAATTGTATTTTCCTTGCATCAAATGATTTATAAGTTGTCAGTTCTATTATAATTGTGTAGGTACTTAAAATCACCTGTTGTTTACTTGTGAATGAAGAATGAATAATAAATAAAAAAGGTATGCTTAACAGTAAGTTGAATATTTATGTATGTCTGTATTAATTAGACAATGCTGCTAAAATGGTATTAGAAGAGCTTCTGCTAGTTGACTCTGCAGTCAGCTTCTTTTTGAGTACATGGTTTAGGAGAAGAAACACCTAAATTAACCGTTGATGAAATAATTGACATCAGAGTTCTTTACATTCTGCCAAGAAGCAGATTAAAGCAATCCAGACTTGTGTTGTTTTCTTTTTGTGTTTGATCCCAACAAATGTATAAAGTCTGATGTTTAGAATGTTTTGATAATTTTCACGTGGAAGTCACATACAGGCATAGATTGATAAAAAGCTACCCACCATGTGACCTACACCCTTTAAATTATGTGTACTTGTTGCATTCAGACAATTGCAATGTACAGTAGTGTTAAACCATTTACATTTTCTAACCCTGAGAAAGTGGAAATCATATACAGCAGTTTAAATTGAGACTAGTGCATTTGATGAAAGAGAAAGAAAATAAGGCAGAAGGCAAGGAGTTTTCCGTAGATGAGAAATCTGTTAGAGAGTGGCAAAAACAGTAACTTGTGGCTTACCAGTCCATGGGAATAGAACTATGCCATTGTGAAGGAGCTTTGAATTGCATGTAATAAACTATTTAAAGAAATTAGCATTCATGTTTTAAAGTTTGTGCATACCCCACACCCTTTTAAATCCCCACATCCCCTCCCCAGAGAAACAATTATTTGTATAACCTGCAGGTTATATATGTGAAAATATGGTACCATAAAAATTTCCAGGTTTCAGCAATGGTATGAGAGGCCATGCTTTGCAAGCAAGAGCATCAAGAAACTATCACTTTGAAAAACTTCATTTTGCCATCATTTCAGATATCAGCAGCAGTCTGAGAGGCCAAGCTTTGCAATCAACAGCATTAAGAAACTCCTATCACTCTGCAAAGATGTCAAGATTCAGTACCAGGCAGCTTTAAATCTAGGGATTAAGGACATGGTGACAGGGTTGGAAAAAGGTGAATCCAAGAGTTACATACAGGATCTTGTATCACAGATATCATGAAAGGGATTCTGGTGAAACATGCTCACAGGTGTTCTGACATTCTTAAGAATTTTCTCTAGTCATTTACTGTGGCAACAGAATGCGTAAAGCTGTAACTATTTGTATCTAACTTGTACCCAACTGCATCAACCCAGATCCTATATTCTCAAAACTTTTTTCAATGAGCAGAAAACACAAGCTCATAATCCAACATTTTGACAGTCAATAACGTTATTTAGAAAGAGCTAGAAATGCAGACCTTTCAGATTTTTCTAAACTTGGTCCTCACCCCCACAAGACTGCCATATTTCCATGAAAATTGTTCACTGTAAATATCATATCAGGTTTTTGGAGATATTGAGAGTGAGATTGACTGTGATGCTAAAAACATTCTGAGAATAATGTTCCAGAAGAGAAAGGTGTGTATTGGTTATTCTATGTATTATTTTAATACAACAGGAAGATCCTGTTTTGTAATTGTTGTTGTTGTTGTTATAGGGTTTAATGCCATTTTTCAGCACAAGATAGGTTATACATGGCGGCCAGTATTAATGGTGGAGGAAGAACCCGGGAAAACCCCGGAAAGAACCACCAACCCACAAGAAGCTACCGGCAAGCTTTCTCACATATCCACATTGACTGAGCCCGAGACTCGAACCCATGCAGACAGAGGTGAGATGGCAGTGATTCGTGATGGAGAGCGCTTTAGACCACTCGGCCACTCGGGGCCCCATTTTGTAATTGTATTATATAATAGTAGATCTGGATCAATCTGATTTGTCAAGTGCATTATGTAATGATAAGTCTGGATTAATCTGATTTGTCAGTGTATTATGTAATGGTAGGTCTGGATTAATCTGATTTGTCAGTGTATTATGTAATGATAGGTCTGGATCAGTCTGATTTGCCAGTGTATTATGCAATGGTAGGTCTGGATGAATCTGATTTGCAGTGTATTATGCAATGGTAGGTCTGGATTAATCTGATTTGTCAGTATATTATGTAATGATAGGTCTGGATCAGTCTGATTTGCCAGTGTATTATGCAGTGGTAGGTCTGGATCAGTCCGATTTGCCAGTGTATTATGCAATGGTAGGTCTGGATCAATCTGATTTTTGCAGTGTATTATGCAATGGTAGGTCTGGATTAATCTGATTTGTCAGTGTATTATGCAATGGTAGGTCTGGATTAATCTGATTTGTCAGTGTATTATGCAATGGTAGGTCTGGATTAATCTGATTGTTCAGTTTATTATATAATGGTAGGTCTGGATCAATCTGATTTGTCAGTGTTTATATAATGGTAGGTCTGGATCAATCTGATTTGTCAGTGTATTATGCAATGGTAGGTCTGGATTAATCTGATTTGTCAGTGTATTATTTAATGTTAGGTCTGGATTAATCTGATTGTTCAGTTTATTATATAATGATAGGTCTGGATCAATCTGATTTGTCAGTGTTTGTATAATGGTAGGTCTGGATCAATCTGATTTGTCAGTGTATAAAGTGTGGTAGGTCTGGACCAATCTGATTTGTCGGTGTATTTTGTAATAGTAGGTCTGTATCAATCTGATTTGTCAGTGTATTTTGTAATTGTAGGTCTGGATCTATGCAGCTCACAATCTGGATATATGCTCCTTATAGCTCCTACTGTTTCAGAATATATCACTATGGTAACAGTGTTTTGACCAATATGTCATCTGAGCCTTCATTTATTGTCTCTGTGGACGAGAATTTGTATATACTGTAAACATCATGTTAACTTGGACAGCTGTCACCTATTTTCAGGGAAACCAGGATTTGACATTTTAACTAGTGTGGCCATTTATGTTTGACAGTGCAAATTCAAAAAGATTATTTTCAGTTCTACGAAATTTTTAAAAAAATCTTTTGGTTTTGAAGAACAGTACCTCCTCCATTTTCTGATGGATGCAAACATGAAGACTAAGGTAATGTATTACCTTCAAACCCCATCCTCCGCTGAACCATTGATAGCAGAAAAATTGGTATGTAGTTAAGACTATTCACTGTCCAATGGATTTTAAAGACAGAAACATGGTATCTAGTTAACATATTTCACTGTCCAATAAATTTTAAAGACAGAAACATGGTGTATATTTTATTTATTGTCTTTGTAAGTATAGTATGTAAGCATGCACACATCTGAATGCATGTGTGTGTATGTTGAGTATGTACATATTTGTATGCATGTGTGTGTGTATGTTGAATATGTACATATTTGTATGCATGTGTGATTGTATGTTGAGTATGTACATATGTTGTATGCATATGTGTGTGTATGTTGAGTATGTACATATTTGTATGCATATGTGTGTGTATGTTGATGATATTTGACAGTACTAAGTCTACCAACTATTTTTGTTTTTAAAGTGTGTTAAATGCTTCAAACAAAACTTTTTATTTTCTTTGATTCACATTTTAATTCCCAGTAATTTTCTTTTGGCTTACATGATGATTTATTCTCAGTTGTATGAGATCACTATTTTGGGTTACATTCACTGACCCCTCTTCTGACTACATAAAAGACATTTGAAGTCACCCCAACATTTGCCTTAAAGAAGGTTTCAGGTATGCATTCAGAGCATAATTTTCAGGTATGCATTCAGAGCATAATTTGCTTAAGAATTCATGTTTTGAACTTGATAGTATTTTACTGTCACTTGTGTCAACATAAAATAGTGTTGTCTAAAAACAGATTTCAATCATGTATGTAGTGAAACCTCTCAAAACTGGCAACCCTTGGAACTCATCATTTTTATTCAGTTTTTAGAAGTTTTTGATTCACTTGGTTGTGTGATAAAAGTATTTTTCTAAACTATTATGAGATGAGAGAGAGAGAATGTAATTATGAGAGCATCATTGTGTGTAAGAGTGCATAACATTAACAGTGCTATTATTTTGTTTAAATATATTCAATGAATTACCTGAAGAATGTATGTTACTTTGAAAATCACATGCTCCTGTGTAAATAAATACAGTTCTTCCACATCGAAATATGATATTCGTCACAAGAAACATCTGAGAAATGAGATATGGTACTTTTGTAACTTTACTATAAGCCTATTGAAATTATGAATGATATTCCACAATGTTTAAATACTCTGTATAATTCATAATGTTCATAGTTCATGAGCCTGGCATAAAGAAGGCATGGAGCTGTGTCTGAATGATTCAGTTTGTAGTGTCATAGCCTAGCATAATGAAGACCTGGAGCTGTGTCTGAATGATTCAGTTTGTTATGCCATAGCCTGGCATAATGAAGACCTGGAGCTGTGTCTGAATGATTCAGTTTGTTGTGTCATAGCCTGGCATAACGAAGACCTGGAGCTGTGTCTGAATGATTAAGTTTGTTGTGTCATAGCCTGGCATAATGAAGACCTGGAGCTGTGTCTGAATGATTCAGTTTGTTATGTCATAGCCTGGCATAATGAAGACCTGGAGCTGTGTCTGAATGATTCAGTTTGTTATGCCATAGCCTGGCATAATGAAGACCTGGAGCTGTGTCTGAATGATTCAGTTTGTTATCCCATAGCCTGGCATAATGAAGACCTGGAGCTGTGTCTGAATGATTCCGTTTGTTGTGTCATAGACTGGCTTAAAGAAGACCTGGAGCAGTGTTTGAATGATTCAGTTTGTTGTGTCATAGACTGGCATAATGAAAACCTGGAGCTGTGTCTGAATGATTCAGTTTGTTATCCCATAGCCTGGCATAATGAAGACCTGGAGCTGTGTCTGAATGATTCCGTTTGTTGTGTCATAGACTGGCTTAAAGAAGACCTGGAGCAGTGTTTGAATGATTCAGTTTGTTGTGTCATAGACTGGCATAATGAAAACCTGGAGCTGTGTCTGAATGATTCAGTTTGTTATGCCATAGCCTGGCATAATGAAGACCTGGAGCTGTGTCTGAATGATTCAGTTTGTTATGCCATAGCCTGGCATAATGAAGACCTGGAGCTGTGTCTGAATGATTCAGTTTGTTGTGCCATAGCCTGGCATAATGAAGACCTGGAGCTGTGTCTGAATGATTCAGTTTGTTGTGCCATAGCCTGGCATAATGAAGACCTGGAGCTGTGTCTGAATGATTCAGTTTGTTGTGCCATAGCCTGGCATAATGAAGACCTGGAGCTGTGTCTGAATGATTCAGTTTGTTGTGCCATAGCCTGGCATAATGAAGACCTGGAGCTGTGTCTGAATGATTCAGTTTGTTATGCCATAGCCTGGCATAATGAAGACCTGGAGCTGTGTCTGAATGATTCAGTTTGTTATGCCATAGCCTGGCATAATGAAGACCTGGAGCTGTGTCTGAATGATTCAGTTTGTTATCCCATAGCCTGGCATAATGAAGACCTGGAGCTGTGTCTGAATGATTCAGTTTATGCCATAGCCTGGCATAATGAAGACCTGGAGCTGTGTCTGAATGATTCAGTTTGTTATCCCATAGCCTGGCATAATGAAGACCTGGAGCTGTGTCTGAATGATTCCGTTTGTTGTGTCATAGACTGGCATAAAGAAGACCTGGAGCAGTGTTTGAATGATTCAGTTTGTTGTGTCATAGACTGGCATAATGAAGACCTGGAGCTGTGTCTGAATGATTCAGTTTGTTATGCCATAGCCTGGCATAATGAAGACCTGGAGCTGTGTCTGAATGATTCAGTTTGTTATGCCATAGCCTGGCATAATGAAGACCTGGAGCTGTGTCTGAATGATTCAGTTTGTTATGCCATAGCCTGGCATAATGAAGACCTGGAGCTGTGTCTGAATGATTCAGTTTGTTATGCCATAGCCTGGCATAATGAAGACCTGGAGCTGTGTCTGAATGATTCCGTTTGTTGTGTCATATCCTGGCATAAAGAAGACCTGGAGCGGTGTTTGAATGATGCATTTGTTCTGCAATAGCCAGATAATGCTCATCCTTAGAAAGCTCTAGTTTTTCAATCTCTCTATAACATCAAAAACTTCAGTATGTCATTGAGTGAATCTGACTATTAAACTATTGCTTTGTCCCATCAAGGGTACATGAGACAAAATAATGGGACATTATCTGGTTTTCTGTCTCATGTACCCATGATGGAACATTACCTGGGTCTTTGTCTCATATACCCTTGATGGGATATTATCTGGGTCTTTGTCTCACAGATCGGCCTATAGCTTTACTCGAAAACCATCATTAATCTGTTCCAGAGTTTGTTAGGAATTAAGCAGGTAAAATATATTTTCAAGGTGAGGGGAAGCGTAAAATTGACATTTGGGATTGAAATTTGTTTTGGTATTAGAAATTGTTTTTTTTTTGTTTACTGGAGGAAAGAAGGATGATATTAAAGAAGGAAAAAATTGGGACTAAAAAAACATTTAGGTCTTGAGGAAATTCAGGTTTACTGAGGTGTTTAGTTTTGAGTGGTTTCACCCTATATATATATATATATATATATATATATATATATATATGTATATGAAAGAAATGAGTTGAAAACCTTGAATGGGTACAAAAAAATTCAGAACAGATACTTTCTTTTTTGTTTTCCTCATATATTTTTTGTGAATATTTTTTTTTACATGTTTAGTCTATAACTTCAAAGAATGAGTGGTGAAAAGCAGATCCTGTTGTAAAGGTTGTCTCTCTTCCACAAGCACTGCCATGTTTTTTATCATGCTGAAATGTACTTTTGGTTAATGTTCGGTTTTTGCCTCCATGTTGAAATAAATACAATCACAAGTGACTGATAATAAAATGAGTCGGAATGAATGAAATATTTTTATTTTTTTTATCAAATGGGCATTGTATCAAGCATGATTATACTTACTCCATGTACCATCTATACTCACTTATGAGTCCAAATGGAAAACTGCATAGACCCAGATCTGCAGTAGCATAATGCACTGACATATATGGGTCTATGCAGTTTATTAAGAGTAATCAGTAGAACAAACAGCAACGACCCTGATTGGTAGGAGCATTATGCTATGGCAGATTGGAGTTTGACTCAACTTATAAGAGCACATATGGTATTATATTATGGAATGGGCAGAGTGATCTCCCCTTGTTATATTATTATTGTATGCTGCCTCAGTATTCCATGAGAATGGCGCAGTATTGCTAGACCTAGAAGCAATATATTGATTAAAATATAAAACTTCTTAAATCATGAATTTAAAAAATATTGATCTTATATTTTGATAGAATTGGATAATTTACTAATGATCATCAGTTAACAATGTCAATTATTGGAAGGGTTTAGCTACTAGTGCAGTTTATGGTATTTTAATGTAAAAAATAGGAATTTTGATTCTGTTAGTTTTAACATCACTTTTAACATGTATCAGGAAATGGAGCTAAGTGCCATTTCCAAAGATATGCTAAGGCCTCGGTGTGTATGAAACCCATAACCTTTGGGTTACAAGTCCACTGCTCTTCCAACTCTGCTAGAACAGCTCCTAGAAAAGATTTCCTAATAAATACCTACTTAGTATTGACATTAGTAGCACTAAAGGTGGTTCTTATCCGTAATTATAAAAAAAATACTGCCATTTATTCAAACTGATTTTACTCTTTGAGGTAAAACATTAGTTAATGCTGTAGACATAACAATATCTCAGATGTTAATGTAGAATATAAATGTGTACCATCCTATTTTAAACAGAACAAATTTCTGTCAAGCATTTGCTTCAGATAGTATTTGTTGGAAATAAATTTATTGTGAATATTAATTGGATTTTGCATGTTCTTTCATTCTGCATGTACTTTCATTTTGCATGTACTTTCATTTATGCCCCTTTAGTCTGAAGAGATGAAAAGCAGTTTCATTTTTTTTCTTCTTCTAGTTTTAATCAGCTTCTACTGTCACAATTCATCAACTATTCACAAATGGATAAACACTGATAAAACAAGCACTATTTGTTGATACAGATCTACATTGTCTTTATTAGAGCAAAGAAGCTAGAAAAACACATCTTTGCAGACATCAATATTACATTTTCAACTCATTCCTATGTTTGTGTGACACAGTTTGCCAATGTGAGATATGCACTTGTATGGGATAGGAAAATCCAAATGAAGGGTGAGATTTAAATACCCACACCAATGTATACAGGGGTCATGCTACCAGGCGAAATGAGCAACTAAGTCACCCAAAAGATATAACTTCATCATTTTCTGAAAGGAAAATAAAACCGACCTCACCATGTGTTTTATTTAAGACTTAACAGTAGTTTATGACTTTCGAGATGCCCCCTCACTGTAGTTAGGACACAGTGTAGTGTTATAATCCAAGGCAAGATGTATTGTATGCAATGTTGATACCAATTGTGCAGACAACCAAACATTGTCACATTCACAGGCATGTTTTAATAGCTGATTGACCACACACTCATTCCAAATCACGTTATCACTGCTCAAGTTCCACAAGTTAGGCCTGCCATTTGACGATGGAAACATACCAACTTTTGTTTCCATATTTAAACATCAATATGTAAATAGTAATTGGTGTTTTAGGAATATAATTGGTAGCAAACACCTAAATTTAATTTGTTGAAATGAAGATTTTTAACTGCCATGTTTGCATTATTTTCCTTATAAAATCAGTATGAAACTGTAAGTGATCCTATAATGGCAGATATTGCTCTGTGTAGGAAATGCTATTTTCTATTTTCATAAATAACCTATAATGGCAGATATTGCTCTGTCTAGGAAATGCCATGTTCTGTTTTCATAAATAACCTATAATGGCAGACATTGCTGTCTCGGAAATGCCACATTCTGTTGTCATAAATAACCTATAATGGCCGACATTGCTCTGTCTAGGAAATGCCACATTCTGTTTTCATAAATAACCTATAATGGCAGATATTGCTCTGTCTAGTAATGCCACTTTTTTTTCATAAATAACCTATAATGGCAGATATTGCTCTGTCTAGTAATACCACTTTTTTTTCATAAATAACCTATAATGGCAGACATTGCTCCATCTAGGAAATGCCTCTTTCTCTTTTCATAAATAACATATAATGGTAGACATTGCTCTGTCAAGGAAATGCTACTTTTTGTTTTCATAAATAATTCAGCTGAAGAAAAATGTACAAGTCATTAAAAACAATATCTTAATATTATGTGATAGCAGATTTAACCGAATAATATAATCATGTAGGTCAGAAACACGTGGAAAAATTCTATTTTGTGGAATTCGAGAAGTGCTGCAACTTTGTATTGTCAAGGTTATTTTCTGACATTCATTTTAGTGAAATAACAACAAAGCAGCGAAGCAAATACTATTTGACCAGTGCGCAACAAAACTGCAAGTACGTAGGAAAATGATGTAACTATAAATTTACAGTCCTATCAATGTATTGTTTTAATGAAGCTAGAAAGTGAGTGGTTATGTTAAGAAAATCCCTCTTTCTAAAAATAGAAGTACTCACATATTATGCATGGTGTCATATATGCTCATGGTTTGTTCGATTCAGTTGTAAAGAAGGGTCATACATCAATATTAATGCATTAGTGTGTTGTCTATTAATAATCAGAGCAATGTTTAATTGGCCACATTAAATTACCTTTGCTAAATGTACATGTTAAAGGGGATGTTGCATGATTTGGATTAACAGTATGGTATGAAGTTACCTGCACCTTGGCTAAATGTACATGTTACATGGGATGTTGCATGATAATATAGAAATTTTCATGACTGCCATTTTATACAGAACTTGCAGAAAGTAAAAAAAAAAAAATAAGTGGTTGTTTATTAAGTATTTTACTAACTTACAAGACTATAATCTCCTTATTCTTATTAGTTAAAATTAATTACAGTGTGCTCTTTTGAATTCATAAGGCCAAAATACACTACATGTATCTCCATCCAAACATACACTTTCAGGTATGAATACAATGGACATGAATATAGTAATTTGTATACACGTACAAAATGTGCTTATAACATACATTATTTACAAGACAGAAAATTTTACCAACTTATAAGACTATAATCTCATTACTCCTATTAGTTAAACAAATTATGCACATACAAAATATGTTTATAACGTAATACTGATTTTACAACTTTAAAAAAAAAAAGTATTGCTTAAAACCAATGTTAAACTGATACTGACAAATAGAGGACATATTCATACAAGAGAAAAGAAAAAAAAAATATATATATATATATATATATATATATATATATATATATATATATATATATATATATATATATATATACACACACACACACACACTCGCGTATAAGCCCATTCACGTATAAGCCGACCCCCAAACTGAACAGGTATAAACACTAAAAAGTGCATGACCCGCGTATAAGCCGACCTACAACTCTGAGACATATCAAGATGCACGAGATAAGTTCTAAATTCATTGATTTAGGCAAACTTGTATTTTAAAAAAGTTACATGTATACTTATCTTGAGGTTGGCGTGCATGATTATTAAAAAGAAATGGTACAAACTTGTCTGAAAAGTAATTTATTTAATTTTGTTTTCTTATTGTTTCTGCCTAATTTAGATTTGTGTATAATTTAATCGAACGATGACAAGAATTTAGCAATCGCTAGTTGCTGTAACACTACCTCTCCCTTTTGATTCGATTATTGCTTGTTTGTGCATTATTACATTGGTCATTTTATATCAGTGCACCGGTAATTAACTTTTTACTTTGCTTTGAAACTGTAAATATCTAACTTTTCTAAATATGATCCCAATAGGACAACACAACGAACAAACAATACGGTTCGATTCAACCCTAGCAATTAGGCTACTGAACGTATTTACATAATGGCTCCACCACATGTACATTGTAGATTTGATTACGTGCTGAATTAAGTACATCCCTTGGAGTCGAATCATGGGCACCATTGCGCTAAACTTTAATGATATCTCCAAATTACAGTAATACAGTTTCGGAAATAATGATTCGATAGTTAGCTAATACCGTAAAAGCTAAGTTTTTGTTTGCCTTGATGTAAGCGACCTTACACTATACCTCTCTACTTTCACGCCAGGAGGGGAATAAAACTCCCGATTTTTGCAGAGAACTCCCAATTATTACACTATGTCTTCGATTTTCATTTCTTCTAAACAAGAGAAGTCCTACAAGTTCTGTTGTATCACCTTTGAATTATTGATATGACGAAATAATTAATTTACTATAAAGAATTTTCTTCTTCACTAAATGGAATGTTAAGAGCAGCAGAGGGGGTGAACAGACCGAAACTAAAATAGTACTGAATAGACAAAAACAGTTTCGGTTTACTTATTTCGACGATAAACCTTTCCATGACGACCACAGAATAAAAAAAAAATATCCCTGAACGTCGAATAATTTCTCTCGGAGAGACTCTTCAACGACCGGGGAAATGCAATAACATCCGCGCGCTGACGTTCTTGGTTTACTTCAATAAATCTGAAACTATTCCCCCGCGGGTCGTCATTGACACGGTCGGTCGGTCCAGCCCCCCCCCCCCCCTCTGCTGCTCTACGAAATGAGTTTCCAAGGAAAAACATTTTTATGTTAGCGGAATTAAATCATTGACAAATAAATAATGGCAAATATTGGAGAAGCACATACGACTAGATTAGCTCGAGAACGTCTCGAAGCAATTCAGAAATTTCTTCCTGTCCGTGATAGTGTCAGACAAAAATTACAACTAAGACAGCAAGCACGGGAAGGCTTTGCAGAATCCGCGGAGGAATTATTTAAACCCGTGACCAAAGCTACTGAAAAATCCGCAGCTGTTACCAAAGAGGCTTTAATAGAGCAAAGGAAAATTTTACAGGATATTTCAGCTGGACTTAAACCCGGGCCTCCACCTGATGAGGAAGTTGTTGTGTCAGTACCTGCTGGTAAGCGAGTAACAGGGAGAATTACTGACCCCGCCAAAAGATTCACGCCGGATTATATTGAACTTCTTAAAAATGTACCAGAAGAGAAATTACCTGAGACAATACTGTTAGGATTGATTAGAAGAGATGTGTCTTTAAACCCAGAACACGGTTCTATGACAGATGATAATTTTATCAAATATTCGTATCGTATACGTGAAATAAAAAACAAATCAGCAGGGACGATACAAAATACGATAGACTTGTAGATGCTATACGTAAACTTGAAATTTCACCATCGCAACCTCAAGAAGAAAAATCACCGTTGCAACACACAGAACGACAACAATATCCTTCACGGCGAAGAGCAATAGATCCTGACCTAACTCCGTTAAGTGAATACGAGGCTGCATCTGAAGGAAGTCCGCGGGGCCAAAAATTCAAACAAACTAGGTCGCCGATAATTAGCTTAACAACATCTTCTGAAAGTTTGCCTCAAGACATTTTATCCCCAAGAATTGTACCATCAACAGGGGAGGGTTTAGGATCCGGTTTTATTGCCTGCCCTAATAATATCATCGATGATGTATCACGGTTGGAAGTTCTCATCGGAGGAAGACGTGCCGGAAACAATTCTCCGGAAATTATAAATGAAGCCGCAGATATCTGTCAGAGACTATTTCAGCGTGGCATCATGGATATCAGCATCTACCGGGGGCTCATTGATGAACTCGCAGACGGTTACCACAGCGACTAATAATTAAATTTGCTAGCAAATTCAGTTAGATAAACAATAATTAAATAAAATGATACTACACGATTCTTTTCGCAGACCAAGAAGTGTCAGAGTAGTAAACTCACGATTACCAGTATACGAGGTTGTTTACGGAGATGGAGTCGGTGATGTTGTTAGGGATTTAGTCACAAGAATCGCTCCGAAAGCTGGACCGTTAGCAAAACAATTCGCGATGAAAGCCGCTGATGTTGTCAAGGATAAAGCCATTGGCACTGTTGGTAGTCTTGCCGGGAAAGCATTTCAATCAATCAAGGATCGACTAGCACAGCTGATACGAAAAAAAAACCCAGTCGAGAGGTTGGTGCCAGTAAAACTACCATCCACTGAAGCTATGCCGGCAAATGTTAGTAGCGTAGTAAATAAGGCCGTAAATCAGAAATTAGCTGAGATCGCAACAGCAGGAATTACCTCCAAAGCGTTGCAAGATAGTGTAACTGCTAATTTGATAGCTGGTAGTGGTTTCCGGTGACGATAACATTTTAATTAGATCATCACAAATAATAATAATGTTTGCACGAAAATCCAATGACGCGTTTGATATGTCCAAACCAGTACTTAAAGATGATTCTGTACGTGATTTTCAATATTATTCTTATGAAGCACGTGATCCTAACCAACGCGGAAGAATTGAACTACAGGTCCAGGATACAAGTAGATACTTCTTGCCCGCTGAGGCCTTCATCGAAGTTGAAGGTAGGCTTTTAAAGAATGATAACACTAACTACGGAATCGGCGACCGAGTTGGATTTGTTAACAACGGCATCATGGCGTTATTTAAATCCGCTATTTACATGATAGATGGAAAAGAAATTGAAACAATTCATGATAACGTCGACGTTGCCACAACAATTCTCGGGTTGGCGAGATACTCGGATGATTACACCAGATCAGCCGGACCATCAATGATGTTTGCAAAGGATATAACCGACAGCCCCGAGAACAGGAATGTAACAATGAATAATGCCGGTGACGCAGTTGCATCGATGAACGAAAATTTTAATTTGGGTTTTGCAACACGTAGATCGATGTTAAGTGGAGATGAAGAGTTCTCAGGTGTGATTCCATTGTCTCACATCTTTGGATTCTGCAGAGATGTCCACAAGGTCATATTCGGTGCCAAACACACAGTTGTACTTGTGCGAAAACCTGATGATAATGACGCTATCTGGCGAGATGCTGCTGTTGCCCCTGGTCAGGTAATACTAACTAAACTGTGGTTGTGGATGCCAGTGTTGTCTCCGTCAATCACCGAAGAACAACGACTGTTGTCTTTCATGGACACGGGCGGTAAATCACTGCTATCCTGGAAAACAACAACCACAGACGTTATTCAGGGTGATAATGGTGGGTTGTTTACATGGCATATATCATCGCAACAAGGAGTATCAGCACCACGACATATTTTCATTGCATTTCAATACCGTGCTAGAACAGATAGCCAGGAAAGAAATCCAATGGTATTTGATACACTTGGAGTTTCTGAAGTTTCGTTGAGAATAAATGGGCATCAGGAGCCATCTGAGGATATATTAATAGATTTCGAACATCATCGTGTCGCACGCGCGTATCATCGTCTGATGTCATTTATGGGGCGCGACCTTAATGTAGACACTGGCCTGCAAATATCACAGCGAGACTTTATGAGTTTATATCCGATTTATTACTTTTCGCTGGAACATCTTGATCTGGTTAAACAATCTGTTGTCGACCTACATTTCCGAGCTCGTGTAGGTGTTCCTGCTGGTGGTTACAGAGCGATTGCTGTCATACTCTCCGATAAAGCAATGCTGCTTGAAGGTGTTGGCGGACGAATGAGGGTCATCGACGCTCCAATCGAGAATATGTAACGCAATTAAAATCAAACTTAGGATATAATGTCATACAGTCATGTTAATGTCACCTTGACTTCCGGTCAAACGAAGAAATTGCAATCAAAGAACGCAAGCACGTGCGGGACATCAATAACACTAAAACGAGATCAGATTACTGGTGGTCCAAACAAATTGTCGTTGACTAATACTCAGCTTAAACATTTTAATAAGGCACTAACAGCAAAAACCGGTGTCCGACTTGATTTCTCTGCTGCAGCTATCAAGGACATGACTAAAACCGGTGGAATATTTCCTCTTCTCGCAGCAATACCGGCGTTGATTGCCGCGGCAGCACCAGCCGTAGCAAAAGCCGCAGCACTCGGTGCAGTTGGAACTGCAGCTGGAATGGCACTAAAAAAGGCAACGGGAAAAGGATACAAGAAAAAAAAGGGACGCGGTCTAAGACTACCAGGAACTCCACCATCATGGTATCCAAAAAAATTCTAACGCCGTCGAGCAATTTTGATTTACTCGATGCTGTTAAAAAATTGCGTGTAAAACATTTCAGAGGCGTATTTATGCGAGATCAATTACCGCAACGACCGAATAATCCAGAAACTGGCATTATCAATCTCGACAACAAAGATGGTCCGGGAACTCACTGGGTTGCTTACGCGATCGATCCACGTGGAATTATCTATTTCGATTCGTACGGTTTAGCACCGTCAGTTGAGTTTCTCAAGTATGTCAGCAGATTTTCTAATGTTCCAGTGTGGCAGTCGACGTTACCAACACAAACATTAATTGATCCGCCCATTTGTGGGAGGGAGGTTTTAAATGTTCTTGATGCAATCTCAAGAAATCCAGCAACTCCTCCTCATAAAGTAGTGTATGAATATACCGCATCGAGAAATGCTAGCATTTGAAAAACAGCAATAAGAATAATGGTGGATATTTACGGAAGACCTTTCACACGAGGAGGTAAACCAAGCACAGATGCTGATCTCTCAAAATATGCGACCAAAGATGAAGTCGATAATCTTTTGAATATAGCTGGAGTTGACCCAGATGAAGTTGCTATTTTCCAAGACAGGCAAGGAAAACTAAGAACGAGCAACATTAAGTGGAATGATATAATTCGCAGAGTTCTTGGAGCTACCAAGGATAACTTCGTTGCATTTAGTGATGGCGGCCGGATCAAGGACTCGAATATATCAATCGCAAGCATCAAAGACAGTATTGATAAAGGTGTTGATAAATGTGTGAAAAAAGCCGGTGACACGATGACAGGCGAACTCAGCATGAGCGGCAACAAAATAACCGCGTTAGCGAATCCCGAATCCGACCAGGATGCGTCAAACAAACAATACGTGGACATCGTCAACGGTAAACTAAATACGCTGCGTGCAGAGCATGATGTTCACGTGGGCGCGTTTACAAGATTTCGAAGAAACTTCGTAAAAACTGATGAGGTCGTGGATAAGTTCTTTGGGACTCCTCCAGTCGTCGATGTAAAACTCGCTGATGTAAAGACCGACATTAACACGATCAAACAAACACAGCAGGATATCGTATCGGGTATTCCTGATATCGTTAACAAAACCAGTTTGATTAAAGTTCGCCAGATGCTCAACAATATCGATACAATCAAGTCCGTGAGTGGCAATCTGAGTTAAAAACTGTCATCGAAGTAACTAGTCAAAAAGTAAAAAAATACAAGCGCCGCATAACAGTGCTGGATATTATGGTTTATTCAGTATCTGCCGTTGTTGCATCTGCCGGAGCAATACTATCAGCGGTCACTCCGGTAACTGCAGCAGTCGCCGCCACGATCTGTGTTTCCGCGGCCACAACAACAGCTGGAGTTTTCGGCATCATAGCAAAAAAAATATCATCATGTGCTAACACAAAATTATACGATTACACGACAAAATTAAATACAGCCACGACCGCATATCAGAAATTATCATCGCTGATATCATCATCGTTAGACGTGCAAAGTAGCGACGCTACGATATCAGATTCTGAATTCAAACTAATGTCAGATGCGTACAATGACTATTTGAAAACTAAACAAATAAATAATGTCAATAGAACTGCTTCAACAGATAGTCACAAACACAACACCGGTAAGGACCACAATGATCTCAGTGTCCTCGACGACACCAGAATTCGGTATTAATTTTCGAACTCCAATTCCAGTGAGTGAAATCGCGTTAGCAAAGCTCAGTGTGTATCACAGCTGGCCCAATGTTAGGTCGGCATCATTTGGTGGTCTGCAGCCAAATAATTCATTCGTGTTCGGGAAAAGCAAAGCCGACTCCGGCGAACAGGGTGAACTTGACTGGAATACAATTACACTTCCCACTGGGAGTTATCAGATCGAAGAAATCAATAATGAGATACAACGCCAAATAAAACGAATCACCGGCAAGGAAGCCAAAATATCTATAACAGCTCATGAACCAACGCTGTCTGCGGTCATTGAAATCTCAACGCCAGGATACGCCGTGGATATTTATAACAGCTCAATCCGAACATTATTAGGATGGCCAAAGGCCCCCGAGGTTAAACCTCGTCCAACAAAACCTGAAAAATCGGATTTTATGACCTATAAAGAAGCACTACACGACCTCGAGTACAATTATTATTTACTCCTTGCAGATCAATTACTAGCAAGAAAAAGTACTTTAATGCCCGATACTTGGAGTATAGAAGCTCCACGTGTTAAGGGGGGGGCAGGAGCTCCGTGTTTACCGTCTAGATGATATAGAATCTGAATTATTTATTCCGATCAATCTAGTACATAAACAACAGCTACAACTCCTGCGAGTATATTTCCAAGATTATATTTCTGATTTAACAAGTCCGCGTGATAATATTATCACAACCATAGAAAAACTAAACAAACTCGCATCGGCCATGGAAACTATAAATCTAAGAATAATTCAGGCTTTACTGGATCTTAAAGACTATATCGATGATAATTATAGACAGATAGCCAGAGCAGATTTTGCAATTAAATATGGTATTCAAGTGAATGATATTTCAGATTTTAAATTTCCTGGATATAACGTGCCCGAGCTGAGAAAATCAGTCTCTGATCTCATCGATCAATCTTTCGAAGATATTCTTGCCGCGTACGAACGAATAAAACCACAACCTGTTATTCTCAAGCACGACAACAGTACAGCATCCGATGGCAGACACATCTCACCCGGGATCGTAAATATCACAGATGTTATTGCGGTCAATCTTGTATGTGACGTCATCGATGGCAGTTACAGCGCATCAGATACTACGACGGCACAACAGGGGTTTATCCTGTATACGTTCACACCAAGAGACCCCCCTGGTTTTCTGATTGTGCAAGAACCAATCAATCCGGTCTATCTACGGTGTCATAACCCGTGGTTGTCAACGATAAATTTCAAACTCACCGACCAGAGGGGGAATTTGTTGGACCTGCGTGACGAGACTGTTAGTATAAACTTACTGGTGAAGTCCTAAGTCAAGGGATCCATAATATTTATAATAGTTTTTTTTTCTGCACTGATCCATTTTCGTCATTTTATCGTGCAAATACCCTATCAAAACCAGCATAAGTTATCGTTGAAAGTGCTAGCACGCATTTTAAAAAAAACGGTTGTGTATAATGTATCAACCCGAGTACATTCATGCACGAGTTCATATTCATGATAAGCAAATTCTTTACGAGGCAATAAAAACCGCATTTCAAATACAGACATTCCCAGAACAGTATTTCCCCGTTAAAATAGTTATTGACGTGTATGGTGACGAAGATTTCTTGTTAACTCCGTCACAATTAACAGAGCTACAGCAAAATCATATGATCATAGTTTGGTGTCAACGAGAACAGATTATGAACTATTCTCATTCCTGTATTGATGTTGAAACGCTTAAGCAAATCCTGAAAATCTGAAAGCGCCCTTCACTTGAGAAACTCTTTGAGTTTCCAAGGGCAAAAAAAATAATACACTTTTTTTTTTACCCGTGGAAATGTGCTTTACACTCCAAGCGGGGGGGGGGGGCGCTAGCGTTCTCAGGTTCTACTTTCACTTTGTGCTGTGAGTCACACGCTATGCGGTTTATACTTCCTTGTCGGCCTCGTAGTCAGAAACACTAGTATTTTTGTCAGAAATGCAAGGCATTTCCGTGTCTAGATTCTTTATATAACCTTTTAACCGTCTCACCCTGGTGCTAATTAATTTTCGAGTCTCATACTCTTGTGACAATCCAAGACGAATCTTCTCAACTGCACGGCACAGTGGAATAAATTCAGATACCTGATTTTCAGTTATCCCGGCAAGTGATCTGTAAACACGATCTTGCAAACCCTTAATGAACCTATAACGAGCAGGGAGATTGTTCTTCCCCAAGCGTGATAGCTCATTCAAGGATTCAAAATCTGACATAATTGTTTCAGTGTCTAGTAAAATATTAAAACCTCGCTGTTGTAATTCTTTAATTTCAACAAGTATGGTATTTATATTTTCGTGATTCATATTATTATATATTTTTATATTTTTAATAGAAAAACTTTGCATGAGAAACGCTAGCTTTCCAAAACAAAACGAGACAGTCGGAAACATTTATCCCCTGCAAGGGCCTAGATCGTCAAATAACGTTCTAGAACCCCACGAGGACTGCTTCCGACATGACAATACAACATGTAACACGAAACACTTTATCCCCTGCAAGAGCCTCTAGATCGTCAAATAACGTTCTATAGGCTCAAGAAGACGTGTTTAGTGAATTGACAAGGACAAACATATAACACGTAACTTATCCTAAGGACGGACCCCTCTGACTGCCAAGTGACTCAGAGGCACATTTATTTACAAGACGAGACAGCCCTGGCTTCTAGGATCGAGTTCTCTAGCAGGCCCGGCAAACATTTATTTGACAACACAAACAACCTTTACCTCTGATTCGAGTATCACAGCAAGCAAAGGTACAATGAACATGTAATCTTATCCTAAGAGACGGTACAGAACAGACAACCTTTAACCTCTGATTCGAGTATGACAGCAAGTAAAGGCACAATGAACATGTAATCTTATCCTAACTTATCCTAAGACCTTATCCTATGACGACACAAACATACACAGGTGGGTCATTTTCTACGGTCAGCAGCAGAGCAAAACCATCCATTGAATCGACCATTGGATGGTGCACAAAAGACACCCGCCATTGGCGGATTAAATTTATGGTTTTGCTTGCGCGTGCTGACTTTCGATCGACCCAAAGGTCTTAGGGAGCGATTTCGTATATAACCCAACTGTTACTTGCGAGTTGGAAATTCGCTCTAGCAGTGGGCGGGACTTGTTTAAAATATTTTAATTGTATGTTTTCTTAAGCGCGGTCATATAACAAGCACAGAAGAGCAAAACAGTCGGATATATTCAGTAAAACGAGGATATTGTTTGTAAAAAAATATATATTCTACGGTAAATAAATGATTACATGTTATGAACTCGATAAAATATTTTATCAAGGTGGCTTTCTTAGGGGGAGCAAATCCTCTGACCAGCAACGACAACTCTGCAAAGCGTTACACACTCTCGGAGGAGTTATCGTCGTTTGTGTCAACGATAAGAGTTATATAACAGAATGAAATCTTCTGTTTGAGCTTCTTTGAAAATGCTGTTTTGTAGATCCCATCTGCGACATGCTGTACAGAAGGTGGACAAATACCGAAATACCTACCGGCGGCGTTTATTGACTGGAATACAATTTCTTCACCTGTAATTGCGTTTATAGATTTAATAGCTCTTCTTGCAACTGTTTTACAACGCCCTGTGTTACCCAGTAGGCAGTTCTTACTCTGAGTGACCACGCGAAGATTGTTTATAGAGTTATCAAGTATGTTACCGTTAATGTGATCAATGACAAAACCCTTAGGGATCACTCCAAAGAAACATTCGTAAATAAAACGATGACATAAATACCTCTTTCCGCACGTGGCAGTAAATCTTGAATAACCACCATTATCAACTCCACCAACTGGTCGTCTTCGCGTGCAGTGTCGTACTATGCCATCTCGGTTTGCCTCATAATTTGGAATAGTTGGATGTCGGACGAATTCTTGATTCATTATACTATAAGCAAATCATTTGTCTAATTCATAATTTGTCTGAAAACTTATTTATGTAATCACGCTCCGAGAGAGCGTTATCACAGTCTGGATTTTTTTTATCATAATACCGTTTTAGTTCTCGATAGCGTTTTCCCCCACACGCTGAACATAATTGCGTTTTTCCTCGTACTCCAATGCCGCATCTGATACACGGTATCGGTCCTAGACTCCCACCGCGGACCTGTTGAGCATGTTGTCCACAGTATTCGCCTCTGCAGGGTTTGCTACACGGCGCTGATGAATTTAGTTTGATCCACTTGCATGAGAAACTCTTTGAGTTTCCGTTCATTATATATAATATTTTTGTCTATTTAAATATTTGTCTTAATTATAATAATGGGTTTTGAAAGACTATCCAGAATAAAACCCGTATCAGGTTCTCGATTCGATCTTGACCGGTTAACCGCTGATCCACGACGAAGAGAGTTAGCAACGGTAATTGGTGTTATCAAGAACGCCAAAGAAGAGTTTCGTCGTGATGGTGCCGGACATGTGTTCTCTACGTATAAAATTATCCCCGACGCGAGCATTATCATTGATGCTACCATGAACGATACAATCGCGCGTAACATAATTGGGTATCTCGACGATAGAAGATATTTCATACAGATAAAATTTATTGTTAGAGTCGACGACGGAAAGTGGATTATCAGAGACAAACTAGACCCTGTTCTTGATGCCAAGGGGGTTCGTGGAAAAACCGTTCTGTTAAGTAAAGACTCAAAACCGGGAGTACTTGTTGGGATTGATATACCATATTATGCCAGAGCGTATCCTGTGACCGCAGTCATTTATGGAATTTATCCGATGAAGAAACCAAGCGTTGATAAACTCAAACCGATGAAGGTGTCGCCGTTGACAGAGTCAAGGATGAATTGTGTAGCTGAGCGAGTAATGGAACATTTTAAAAATGCAATGCGAGGAAACGGCCTAACACCGCTAAGACAAACTAAAATAACAGCGTGGGCGACACGAGTAGCGGATAAAGGAGCGTCAATAAATGATGTTGCTGAGCTAGAGCGATTACTAAAATTTCCTATAACGGTTTCATCGTTAACCGGTGAGGTATTGTATGAGTGTAAATACAATTCCCGTGGAACACCAATAACTATTATCGATCATAACAGTCACGCCTGGACTGACTCGGTTAGGATATTCCCGCGAGACCGTGTTGTGAAGTATTATCCGGAATTGCAAAGCAATTCTGGGAGCATGTTTGATTTTATTTATCAGATAAGTAAAACCGATCCGGTGTCTGTGTGGTTATTCAGAAGTAGTGAAGATGGAGAATATGATCAGTTTGTGAGACCCGACGGGGAAATATATAGAACAACGGCGTTACAGCAGGAAATGAAAAAACTCGCAGAAAAATATCATGCGGGCAACACTGATACATTACTGACACACTGTTTTACTGTCCCGGGTGTTGCCGCACATGTAGCCCGGGAACGAAATTCATGGAGACCAACTCCGAAAAGTTTTCTTGCGGATATCCAACAGAGCTGTGTTGAATACGGACACGGCGGTTTGTGGAATACTCGATATGATCACCGCGGTATGATATCCGTCGACATGATGGCGTGTTATCCAGGAAGTTTCCTTGGGCGTGGAGAATGCAGCGAATATTTTAAACGATTTGGCCACGTTACAAACTCGATGACAAGAGTTGCTGTAAACGGACCATTGCCTGATTTTGACTTGACCGGATTTGCTTGTGTGTCGTCGTTTAAATTCGCTAAGGATTTACATCCTGTGTGTTATGTTTGGTTTGGCAGACATTTCGTTGAGAAGCGATGGGCACCGATAGTGTTATTGCGATACATGCTTGACAGTCGAATACTGTTGTCGCTGACGGTCAGCGAAGCGATTATATGTTATTGTCGTCAAACCGAAGTTTGGTTGCCAACTCCAACGCCGGTTACGTTAGAAGAAGTCATCGAAGATTGGTCACGAGAATATCCAGAAACTTCTATCGACGCTATCATCAAGAAAGCTCCTGAAGTACTTAAAAACAAACTCAGAAATGACGAAAGCACAGCAAAAGATCTAGGACGAAGAATAATAGGGAAATTCACTCAAGGTGGAGCGTATGATCATAAACAACATCACAGTCGATTAATCATGGACAAGACTGAATTGGATCTTGTTGTCGCTGATGCAGCCACGAACAACATGTTCTGTAACCGCGAAGATGTGTTTCTGTCAAACGGGGAAAAACTAGGGACTGTTTTTAGTTATATCGACGGAGAATCATCTCAGTACACACATTTGAGATCTTCGATGCTAGCTTATGTATCCATAAATTTGTTGTCGATGATTAATAGATTCCCTGTTGTCGCAGTGAGAGTTGCAACGGATTCATTTTATATTAATAAAAAATACTCAGCGCTGTTGGATAATGTTATATCGGATGATCCATCGTGGGGCTCGTGGAGAATAAAGAATGAAATGTTACAAGGATATTGTGAATCAGCTGACGTTGAAATCGTGGATGAGTATCGCAGCGCAGAAATGTCTTCGACGGTTTCGTTGTCTCCGCCGGTGCACGATCCTGTTACAAGACACAAAACAGTTTATCTAAACGGCCCTGGTGGTTCTGGTAAGACAACTCGGGCGATTGAATTATTTCGCGGTTCTGACTTGGTCGTGCTGACTCCCACACACAGACTTGCCAGGGAGATGAGACAACGGGATGTTAACGCGTGCACGTATCACAGTTTTTTCAAATACAGCGGCGGCACGTGGACACCTGAACGAATGGGTAAGAAATATATTCCCGAGAAAATAATCTGGGATGAGATAGACACTGTGCCGTTAGATATATTAAAACAGTTTCTGGATTGGTTGCTAAAGAAAAATACCGCAGTGGTGATGTGCGGCGATCATGGTCAACCACCGCCATTTACAGGTGAATCTCCACACGAGTGGCTGCAAACTTTTGTAGATTATTATGAGGAAATAACTAACGATCACAGAGCACTCGATGAAACGCTGAAAGAGTTTAAGACACTGATCAGGCTACAAACCAATAAAGTCCAGTGTGAGATAATGCGTGAAATAATTCCAGAGACTTCGCTGAGCGACTTTTGGGAAACGTGGAAACCAGGTGATTTAATTGTGGCAAGTAGAAAGATAGTCAGGGACACACTTCAGCAGCGGTTATTTCAGTTACATCAGAAGACATTTCCCATGTTGCCAGTGCCGTTGTGTTATAGACCAGCTGATACGCGATTGCAGAATATTGATGTTGATATTCCAGGACGCCTGACTGCGTCAGGGACGGAAAAACAAAATTTAGTATTAAATGATATTGTTATCGTTGATGTTGATGCTGTCGAACAGGCACTGAAAATGAGCAAATCCCCGTGGACGCTAGGATACGCTATGACCATCCACAGTTCGCAAGGACTAACTATTTCAGATACAACAGTTTGGATTGTTGATGATCGCATCGAGTGGTCAAATTTAGTTTATTTAGCCGTGTCAAGAGTAAGAAGGATAGCTCAGTTACAAAGAATTGTATTAGATGATGTTATCAACGACAGCATCAACAGATCAATCGCTGATGATACAATAAGAAAGAAATTAGCCGGTTACAAACAGAGCGACAAA
This sequence comes from Sinohyriopsis cumingii, assembly GCA_028554795.2. NCBI lineage: Eukaryota > Metazoa > Mollusca > Bivalvia > Unionida > Unionidae > Sinohyriopsis > Sinohyriopsis cumingii. Next base: position 6,557,345 of record CM068827.1, on the reverse strand, counting down.
AAAAATGGTAGAGAGTTTGATCCCAAACAAAGTTTGGATGTTGAATTTGTAATACAATTACAACAACAGCAGAATAATCACTGTGCGAGTTGTAATTGTTTATTGCTGTGGCAGTATTCGAAAAACGACCCAAGGCAATTCACCGTAGATAGAATAGATAGCAGTCGCGGTCATACACGTGAAAATGTGATGTTGACCTGTCTTGAGTGTAACCGACGCAGAGGTGTTGCTGCAGTTATTTAAATGATTGAATCACTTCAGTGCGGATCACTTTAGTGATCGGGGTGGTAATTGTGTATCCTCGGGAATCACCTGAAGTTGCTCGCGTTTAAATCCGCGTTGAGGAGCAGTCGAATCTAATCTGTAGATTGCGTTTCTCCCAGTTGATCTGGTTATGCTGGATATCTTATGTGTAATAACACTCCATGTGGGATCGGTTGCTCTTTTTTTTCCTCCTTCTAGTTCGCCTGGTTCGTATAAATACCTAACGGTGACATTACCCAGCAGTGGGGACGCTAGCGTCCCTGGCTGCGTTGAAACATTTTGTTGCTGTTGTCCGCGTTCACTGACGCGGGGTATATATTTTTTTGTGATTGCATTTACAGGTCTCATGTTTGTTGTTCTGGTAATTTCATTATTCAGTGCGGCTATCACGTTTGGCAGTCTTGCAACCCATTCACGAGATCTCGTATCGTAAATGAATTCCCTCGCGTACTGGTATCCGAATAATCTCTCAGCGAGTGTTCTATTAAATCGCTCAACAATTGCCTGATCCCGATGAATTTCAGTATGTCCTCGTCGTATAACAACGTTATGCTGCTTTGTCAGTGATGACACCGCGCCCTGAAATTCCTTGCCAGGATCAACTTGTAATAATCGTGGCCAGTTTAGAGGTCCTCGCTGATAAATTCGTTTAAACGCAGAGGCAACTTCAGTGGCTGTTTTAGTCGCTAACGGTTCTGCTTCTTTGTATCTACTGGCAACATCAACTACTGTTAGCGCGTATTTGTATGTTTTTCTACGGACAGTATCATGAGGCAGGAATAGTATGTCAGCCTGATGAACTTCATTGGGGGTACTAACATCAAAATGTGCAAAGTTGATTTGTCGAGGTGGTGGTAAGTAGATTTGCCATATTGCTTGTTTTGATAGCCAATTTTTGGCAACCTCGCGTGTTACTGATGCCGCGTTGGCGAGTTTATTAATTGCTGAGTTACCTCTCCAGTATCCGATTGGGGAATAATAAATCGCTTCCATTGTTATTAATTATCCAGCGCCTAATGCTAATTTAGATTTCATCGCTGATCTTATTAACCAATTAGCGAGTGACTCCTTAAATGATTTATTTTTTATGGCGCTTAGTGCATGAATTAATTTCACATCCGCGATATGCCTGTCTTGTAGATCTTTACTTCGATAAGCAACATCATGTATGTGACACGCTGCGTCGATAGCGTTTATCGGATACTCTCCCGGTTTTGGTTTAGACTGTTCATCAAGTCTGATATCTAGTCGTGTCCCTGGACCGCAGTAATTGTATCCTGGGAGATGTTTTTCTCCGGGATACTTTGCCCAGGGAGTTCCGGGGAGCTTTCCAAGTTTGGCTGCAATGTCACCTCCGCTAAATTCTCGCTTTTTTTTTGAAATCTAAATTTTTTTGTGCCACATCGCGTACACTTACCAGAAAGTGCTTGTCTGTTATTTTTTGTTGTAATGGTTGTTAGATCATTCGTAGGGGTTCGTGCCTTACACTTCACACAATATAGATCCATAATTATTATTCTTTATATACAAATGGAAATTACAGATTTTTCTGCGACGCGAAGAAAGGAGCCAGTTAAGCATAATTCAGTGCTACCAAACTCTATCAGAATGATCATCATAGGACCGTCAGGATCGGGTAAAACGCAACTGCTGTTGAACATGATAATGAAGTGGATGAAGTGGGATAAGCTGTATTTGGTAGCACCATCTGTAGATGATCAGCGATGCTATAATGTTATAAAAGATTTTAATGAGAGTGCAAAAGCGCTGTGTGAAGACGGCGAGGAAGTAGTTGAATTTATCACTGATATCGAAGAAGCTCCCAGCGTTGAAGACCTTAACGGGGAAATAAATAACCTAGTAGTGTATGATGATGTGATGCTGGACAAGCAAAAAAATCCTGCAAGAATATTTTCCCGGGGTCGTCATAAAAACACCGATGTCATTTATATTACTCAACGTTACACACAAATACCAAAAGTAATCAGGGATAACTGTAATCTTCTTGCTGTGTTTAATGGAGTTGATGTTCATACGCTGAGAAATATTCATCAAACCTGGTGTAGCGGCGATATGGATATTAATAAGTTTAAGAATTTCTTTAGTCACGCTCAAAGAAACCAGCACGGATTTGTGACAATAAATTTACACGACCCGCGGACACGATACCGTATCGGACTTGATACATTGTATGGTTAACATAAAAATGTTTTTCCTTGGAAACTCATTTCGTAGAGCAGCAGAGGGGGGGGGGGGCTGGACCGACCGACCGTGTCAATGACGACCCGCGGGGGAATAGTTTCAGATTTATTGAAGTAAACCAAGAACGTCAGCGCGCGGATGTTATTGCATTTCCCCGGTCGTTGAAGAGTCTCTCCGAGAGAAATTATTCGACGTTCAGGGATATTTTTTTTTTATTCTGTGGTCGTCATGGAAAGGTTTATCGTCGAAATAAGTAAACCGAAACTGTTTTTGTCTATTCAGTACTATTTTAGTTTCGGTCTGTTCACCCCCTCTGCTGCTTTAAGTTTAAACATTATTCACTTAAATTAATGATTTTTATTTACCTCTACAATAATACAGAAATAATAAAATAAACCTGAACAAAAAAAATAAACCACAACAATAAAATCGTCCACAATTAATTTAAAACCCAAGAATGATCAGTACGAATGCTTAACTCCATGCGCTATAGCTCAATTCACACGAGTGAATACCTGGCATTTTTATACCGTATATACTAATGTTAATTACTATCGTTAAATTAAAGAACGAATTAAAATACATACCATGCAGCAAATGTGTTCTCAAAAAACTAATTCAGAATACATATTTTAGAGTAAACAATACTAAATGCTTTACGAGTTGACAATAAAGGAATAAGGTCGGACATACAAAGAGGGGGAAATAGTTGCCACATGTACGGTACCATGAGGCTGGTTATTTTGGTACCTTTAGTTCAACAAAATTTGGAATCCTTTATTTGCCAATAAATTGCTGGTGCTTGCATAACACACAATAGTGAAGAACATGGTTTCTTTGAACTACGACGGAGCACAGGGGCTCGTCACAGAGAAAATTTGGAGTATCCGTCCTTGAATCAAGGGATGGGGGCTTCTAACCTGTAACAATATAACACAAGGGAAGACACCAATCCGCACCCCTCGGTAGTTCCAACACCGCTAATTTATCCTAACTACGTCTGCTAATTTCCATCTTATGCCAGTTGTAATCAAGAATAGTTCAATTTTCAAAACAGCCCGATACATTAGTTCAATTTGTGACATAATGGAGAAAATGCAATAATTGTTTGCCGATTCAGAGGTTGGGACAAATATCGTCTAGAAGTGCCGTTTTTGCATTCGGATAGTCTTGGATTTCACCATTGACTGAAAGGTAAGATCCGAACAACCTCGAGTGTGTAGTTCAACAATAAGTATGTTTCAGGAGTTAGCACTGCACTGGCAACAATGTAACCTGCAATCAGCACCAAATTTACCAAAATCAGTAGTTGTTTTTGCCACCAAAATTAAACCGCATGACAAGGTATATTAACGATATTTACTATGGACATTGGCCTGCGGATACGCCGACCCTCTTCTTCGAGACCTTTATTTTTTCATAAATTATTCGAATGCGGAAGGTCGTGGGTTCAATACCCGGCCAAGTCATACCAAAAGACTTACAAAAATGGTACTAACAGCTGCCTTGCTTGGCGCTTAGCATTAAGAGGTTAGTGTTATGACTGGTCGGCCTAGTTTCAGGATAATGGGACTGGGTGGGACATCATCCTACATGTCTCCGGAATGATGCCCCAGTGCTAGACATTACTATAAAATGTCACACTGCAGACATCGTAGCAGTATGACTGAAAGATTGTTAAAGCTGCATTAAAAATCCAAATCACACACACACACACACACACACACACACACACACATTTCTCCCTGTTCAGGACCGTTCCGGTGGCCTAGTGCTTAGAGCCAAAGACTTATAAAAATGATACTAACAGCTGCCTCGCTAGGCGCTCAGCATTAAGAAGTTAGTGTTAGGGCTTGTCGGCCTAGTGTCAGGATAATGTGACTGGATGGGACATCATGCATTAATTTTGAGCCCTGCATATAATCATACAGTTGGCCTTTTTTATATGCAAGCCATATAGTAAAGTGTAATATGTTATAATGTAATCCATCCATCTCTCTGTTACTAATTTCATTTTGACACAATAACTCGGGTTGTCATCTATCAACAATTACCAAACTCTGTGGATGGCTTTCACTTGGGGTAAGGAAAAGCTATAGTGAATCCAGGCTGAAATAACTCGGTTTGTCATCTATCAACAATTATCAAACTTTCTGGATGGCTTGCACATGGGGCTAGAAAGAGGCCTATCCATTTTGGGTCAAAAGGTCAAACAGCAAGGTCATTGACTGAAAGAAGACAAATGGTTTCTGTACAATAATTTTAGTTCTCCATAACCTACAGTCACCAAACTTTATGAATAGTTGCACCTGAGGTAAGGAAGAACAATATCGATTTGGAGATCAAAAGGTCAAGGTTACTGACTGAAAGAAGAAAAACTGCAGAAAACAGTAGCTGTACATCACATGCCTGGACTAAACATTTTGTGATGAGCTTGCAATAGGAGAAAGGAAGAATCCTATTCATTTTGGGATCAAAAGATCAAAGGTCAGAATCAGAGTTTAAGGAAAAAATGTTTCTGGCATAATACCTCTTTTTTCTATCATGAGCAATATTTGCAGAGGGCTTGCAGTAAGAGTGTTGAAAAGGTCTATTGTGGTCAATGGTCCAGGTCATTGTGGCTATAAAGAAAATGGGAATTTTGTTCTAGATTAAATGCCTTAATCAGACTTTGTGGGTGGCTTGCATTTTATTAATTAAGAAACCTTTTGATTTGGGGGACTGAGACCTCATGATGTATCAGATTTAGTGTCTTATGTTATGACTATGATCTTAAACTAACAGAAAAAAGAAAAAAATCAACAAGTTTTGTAACATTCAACAAATAATTTATTTCCATAGAATAGAAGGTAAAAATTTAAAAAGAAATTATTATTATAAATTAAATCCCAAATATTCCTAACAGTTCTAACACAAGTCCTAAAGTATAGAGCATTTCAACTGAATTCCAACCTTGAATGAGCTGATGTTCTAGTGGTCTTTAATGTGCTAATGTGCCAACAGTCTTCATGTATTACAATAATATAATCCAAAATGTTCTTGGATGAATTCCCAATAATTTCAAATAGTGATTTAGTCTTAAATTAATGAGCACATGTAATTCCATGAATAACTTAAATAAATCCCCTCAACTGAATACAACGAAAGACCGATTCCACTAGTCAGATGTCAAAGTGGGAATAATTAATTATGTTTACTTCAGACCTATATACAGACTGTCACCTAACGTATGACACAACAAAATGCCCTGGACTTTTACAGTGGAATTTTAAATCAAACTTTTAACAAGGTCAGGTCTGTTGACTTAATGTTTTAGCAAGCTAACTGGGAAAGTGCATATAGATAATATTTTCCCAGGGGAATACCAATGTCCTAAATTCAGATCTAAGTTAACATGTTTACTTCCAAATAATAATAATTTTAATATATATCCTAAAAGCATTGACAAATATGAGACAATAGTCAGTTACACAATACAAATTAAATATACACAACATATAATCATGGACAAAATCCAACAGAGAATACAAATTATGCATAGCAATTACATTTATGTCCCTGCGTAGAGAAATATTCAATACAGGGTCGTCAGATAATGTGGTACTCTGGTCTCATTTCTCACCTGGAGGAAGTGTTCGAGCTATGTTTTCCTTGGCATTCCATGCCTTCCTGAGAACTGGGGAAATCACAGTGACAGTCCCTTAGCCTCCATAACCCTAATCTGTTGCACACTGATCAGTTGGCTCTGGGGAGATCACAGTGACAGTCCCTTAGCCTCCATAACCCTAATCTGTTGCACATTGATCAGTTGGCTCTGGGGAGATCACAGTGACAGTCCCTTAGCCTCCATAACCCTAATCTGTTGCACATTGATCAGTTGGCTCTGGGGAGATCACAGTGCAGTCCCTTAGCCTCCATAACCCTAATCTGTTGCACATTGATCAGTTGGCTCTGGGGAGATCACAGTGCAGTCCCTTAGCCTCCATAACCCTAATCTGTTGCACATTGATCAGTTGGCTCTGGGGAGATCACAGTGACAGTCCCTTAGCCTCCATAACCCTAATCTGTTGCACATTGATCAGTTGGCCCTGGGGAGATCACAGTGACAGTCCCTTAGCCTCCATAACCCTAATCTGTTGCACATTGATCAGTTGGCTCTGGGGAGATCACAGTGCAGTCCCTTAGCCTCCATAACCCTAATCTGTTGCACATTGATCAGTTGGCTCTGGGGAGATCACAGTGACAGTCCCTTAGCCTCCATAACCCTAATCTGTTGCACATTGATCAGTTGGCTCTGGGGAGATCACAGTGACAGTCCCTTAGCCTCCATAACCCTAATCTGTTGCACATTGATCAGTTGGCTCTGGGGAGATCACAGTGCAGTCCCTTAGCCTCCATAAACCTAATCTGTTGCACTTTGATCAGTTGGCTCTGGGGAGATCACAGTGACAGTCCCTTAGCCTCCATAACCCTAATCTGTTGCACATTGATCAGTTGGCTCTGGGGAGATCACAGTGACAGTCCCTTAGCCTCCATAACCCTAATCTGTTGCACATTGATCAGTTGGCTCTGGGGAAATCACAGTGCAGTCCCTTAGCCTCCATAACCCTAATCTGTTGCACATTGATCAGTTGGCTCTGGGGAGATCACAGTGCAGTCCCTTAGCCTCCATAACCCTAATCTGTTGCACATTGATCAGTTGGCTCTGGGGAGATCACAGTGCAGTCCCTTAGCCTCCATAACCCTAATCTGTTGCCCATTGATCAGTTGGCTCTGGGGAGATCACAGTGACAGTCCCTTAGCCTCCATAACCCTAATCTGTTGCACTTTGATCAGTTGGCTCTTGATCACCATTCCATTACTCTGATATGTAACACCTTCAAACGCAGTCAGGGTCAGAAGTTCACTTTAAAAATTAAAAAAAAAAAACAATAATACTGCAGTGTGTCCGGTCTCAAATCTGCAGCGTTACATCCAAAAGCGAGGTACGGGTCCAGGCCCAATATTTATGTATCTTTCAAACACACCTATAACTCGAGCAAAATTCAATGCACAGCTCAAACGCGCTCTGCAGTACTGCAGATTTGATCCAAAATGCTTCAAGAGTCATAGCTTTAGAATCGGAGCAGCAACAACTGCTGCGGCGCAGGGCTTGTCCGATAGTCAGATTCGTCAATTAAGGCACTCATTTGAGTGCTGATTGATTAGCCGACAGGTCGTGGGACAATAATTCCTTTTCCACCTGCATGTAAGGCTATCTCGAGTAGGATTGGACCCAACACGCACTCAAGTTAAACAATGTCTGTGTTGGAAGTTATAACTACAGGATAGGACGTCTCACATGATTGGGCAATGGTCTTATGACGTCACCCCGGTTCCGTAAGTACACGCTCATCTGGGCATCTGATTATAGACGAGTTGGAATCGGCCCACACACTCGTCTTTAAATGTCCGAGCAGGCAGGGAGGAGAGGGACTCGGTGGAGAGGTCCAAACGTAGCCGGAACGTACCTGAAACACCAAAATTAACATTGCCAAATTCAATCCAGTTACTTATATGATGAGTATTCCCTACTACCAGTTATGTGTTAACCACACTGGCGATTAGAGTCTCGGATTTAAGTATTAAATTTTCCTATCTTAATTAATTCCAAATGCACAAAATGTGCATAAATACTTTAAATCAAAAGATATTTAGGTCAAATGAAACTTTTTGAAAGTCAAGTTAGGAAATGTGGTTTTGATTTAGGACGGTGATCAAAGGATCTTATTAGGTATCATAGTATTATCAAGTCGAGATTTCAAGCCACATTGAAATTTCTAAAATAAAATGGCAATTTGTTAATAGGGCTGAGGGCTTCCCCTCGGAGAACGGATACAGGAACGGCTGGATGTTTAATGGAGGGCTGAAGCTTTCCCTTCTACGCCCTTTATATCCATCCAAACCGCATAGATCTCCCAGGACCATGTGTTTCCATTGGTGGTGTCTTTTAATTGGATTGGACTGTACTCCATGGAACTTCAGAAACTCGTTTATCAGCATCGCCAAGATTGGTATTGGACAGTTATAAAATTATTCGCCCCGGGTGCTGATATCTACAATGGCTTCATACGCATCTTCAAATTTTGTTAGGTTTTTCTTTCATAGTGCTCCATCATGCTATATCTTTTGATGGGCCTCACGTATAGTCTGGAGTGCGTCAGTGAAATAAATGGCTGCGTTGTTGTTTTGAAGTAGGTAAGAAAGACCCCATATATCAAATTGGTCAGCCACATAGTTGTTTACTTCTGTTTGAATTGTGGCTTGGTCGGTCTTGGTAAAGCCACTTCTTGTTTTGTTTCTTTAGTGTCTTTTTTCGCAGCTTGTAGTAGTGATTTTGTTTACTACTTTCTGGTGGTGTACATGTTTTTGGTCTAGCACCAGTGGTTGCTGACTTGGTTGTAGTTGTTGCTAATATTGCTTCAGTTGGAAGTGTAGTGGGTTGTTGTTTCTTGGTACGCTCACTAGTTTTGGTTGTTGTTGTTATGAGTTTCCCAGGATCGGTAGTTTTGCTTTCAGCAATTTTCCCGCTATATGATTTCGGAGGTACTGCAGTAGGAGATGTCAGTGAGTCTGCTACTCGAGTTGTTGCTGTTGTTGTGTTTCCAGGTTTTGGTTTAGCAACAGTAGTTGTTAATTTTGTTGTAGTTGTAGTTGCTCCAAGTGGAATTATGATTGGTTGTTGTTTCTTGGTGCGCTCATAGATGTCGGTGAATCTGCTACTGTGTTTATTGAAGTTCTTGTTGTTGTTTTTGTTATTAAACCCGTCCATTTGCTGGGCTATGAGTGGTAGTGTAGCTGCCACAGATCTTCTTGATTTGTTTTGATCCTTAATTTCTTGTGGCGGTACTGGGATAGTAAAAGGAATTGGAACTGTTCCTTTTATTCTCCTCCCTTAGGGTTCCCTCAATTGCCATTGACTCCTTTCCACTAGATACATGATTTGATTTCACCTCCGTGCCCCTCTCTTGAACTTCTTTTCCATTTCTGGTAGAGATTTCAACTGTTCTTGTTACCAGTTGAATATTTGGAGGTGACATCATTCCGTGGGTGGGAGTGGTTAAGTTGCCGACACTGGCAGTCACTTGCAGCTGGGTGTATAAATTCTGCTGTTGTAAGTTGTGCTTCCTCTGTTGTGTCTCATTTTCTCTTCTTGGTGTCGGTCTTCTTGGGGGCGCATTTCTCCAGTTTCTTCTACTGGTACCTCTCCAATTGTAGCTGCTATCTTCTTCCCATATCAGCAAAAATGTGGTACGTTTTGCTTGAGCACGAAGGCTCCATCCTGTTGCAACTTAGAGGCTTAACCCCCTTATCGCATTCAAGGCTTGTATAGGGAAAATGGTTTCCATCGCTGACATTCTTGATAAATCTCGTGCTTCTTGCTGTTTCGTTAGTTGACGACTCAATGATGGTAAGACTGGAGACTGCCACGCTTTATATTGTTCAAGCGCGGACGCGAAAGAAAACATCCATACGATTATTGTTGGGTCAGAATACTATAGAGTTGATTTTAGGGTGAGGGATAGAAAGTAGTCAAAAAAGCATGGAAAATGATAAAAATTGAAATAAACGACAGACACAGTTTTTCAAAACACATTTCTTATTCAAACAACTAGCAACCAACCACTAACAATAAAACAAACAACTATTTTGACAAGATTGACAACGTTGTGAAGTGAATTGAGTTTTCCACTGATTGAAGTCATTGGGCCAATGAGGCACACTACATTTTCTAGCTAAAGACAAAAGATAGCCATAATAGTCACAAAACCATCGATCTATCTTGTCATCGTTTCTCGAAGAGTTACGATCAAAATAGTCACTAAATGTTCTAAAGAATATCCATGACTGCGTTGATGCAGAAAATACACACAATATTGTCCACACACCATGGAATCTTTGCCTTGTAATTTCACATTATTGAATCTTGTCGTCTGTGTATTTCTTCTCATGAAGTCGATGATATCTTCCAAACGTGGCAATCCATACGAAGCAAAATACTCCACACATCCCTTTTCTGGGAAGTATACGGCTACCCAGTGGGTTCCTGGGAGATGACTGTCGTCCGTGTTGATGAGATAATCTTGATGGTCCTGAGGTTTGCGATGAAGCAGTTCACCACACACCACTGAATTCCAAAGAAGCAGTGTACGAACTGTTCATAGGAGGTATCTTTTATTTGTTTTGTTTTGTTTTTTCTTATTTTTTTACAGGTAATGATAAGTCATCAATTCAATCCTGATTTTTTATTTAAAAATCTCTGCCAAAGTAACCGTTTCTTTGCTTAGACTCCCCACTCTGAGCCATGAGAGCTTCGACGTGATGGATCTCTAGAGCAATAAGTGAAAGAGAGGAATGATCACACAAGTCTTTATACTACTGATGCAACACGGCTACTTCTGAGATGAGACCCCAAGCATCGCCCAGATACTCGTCCAGTTTGTCTTCTTGACTCATCATCAGACATTTATCGTGTTGAAGTTGACTGGGATGATCGTTTTGGCATCTATAGCAAACGTTTTTGATCAATTCCGTAATATTTTCTGCCAGGTGATTGGCAAAACAGGAGACTAAATGTTTTTCTTGTTCTACCATCTGGACATAACCACCACATCCTGTTCGCCTTTGTCTTTGGTTTATGTTTCCACTGTATCCTCCCATTCCATTTTCATAGATTCTTCACCATTCAAAGAGGGATTACAGTCTTCCATAGTTTCTAATTGTCTAGAATGACCTCTCGGAAAATGTTGATTTCTATGGTACTATCGACCTCGTGATACATGATGACGTTCACCATCTCAGGTAGAGCTTTAGCAAATTGAAGTTCCACGCGAATCTATCCTGATTTTCTAGGGTGGAAAGGTCCCTCGTCGCTGCATTGGTCTAGAGTGTAATCAAAAGCCCACAAAGCATAGCCTCCTGCATAATCCTCGTACGTTATGGCATGACTGGTGTTGGTCCCTAACTGTCCGCTGGCTTCATACAGGGATAAGTACGACCTCAAGTAATTCATCTTGGCACTAAAGTCAGGTTCGAAAGATCTTGTCATCGCGACTGAATTCCGTCCTGGACACGTCGTAGTCTTGAAACTCGAAAGGATTTTGATTGTGGGCTCCGTAGATGGCTGTATTGCTAACTATACCATCGATTAATAATTTGGGTAACTGTCCTTGGAACAGATGATTTTCGATCTTGGATCAGAGTCTAGTCACAATGGTAAAGGTTTTCACTTCCACACGTCGTATCGGATACTTGGCAGTCGTTCTGCTCAAAGTGTGACTGATGTCGTTTCCCACTTTAGGTAACACTTCCATGCGTCGCACGTACAGTATGACATCCTCGATGTAGGTTCTGTAATCGGCAGCACCAGCCATACAATGGAAAGTGGTACTGCTGAGATTCAATCTCAGGCGGACATCCACACCATTCAGCAAATACTTATCTTGTAACCACATGTCCAACTGCAAGCGGTCCATCAGATCTAAACTTCGGCTTCCAGCAATATTCTTATTTTGATATGCGTCGAATCTCTTTATCTCTTTATCTTCCACCTCATCGAACATGCCCGCTGTGTCACGTTTCTATAGCACGCAAGCATCCAGATGTTTTTTTTTTTTGTTGCTTCTTTTCCATACGTCAAGAGCTTTTCCAGGTACGTTCCTTAAGGGTAAGTATCCATGCTGCTGCTGACCAGTTTATTATTCAAGTACGAATCCACCTCGCTGAACAAAGAATGCATGCAATTGTAGACGGGAGCTACTGTCTCAAGAACGCTACCATCCGTACCGTTCAGTTTGACTTTCAAATACAGGTAATTGCTGTTCATATCGATGCAATCTTCGGGCTATCCTTTGGTTTCAAATTCGATAGGAGCTGAGGCCGTCAAAGAGGAGATGGAATGAAATTCGACTCATTGGGATTCTTGCATCGTTAACATGGTGGGTGGCATGGCAAACAGATCCAGTTCCGGCTTGGAACAGACGCAAGACTCTCGATGCATGATTTTCTTTCTTTCTATCTGTGATCTTTTTAATATCAAAATCGAACAATTCTTCTTTTCTTAATCTTTCTAGCTTTGTGAGTGTGAAGTCCTCCATAGAGGTGTCCTCGTCTTCTCTTTCTGCCCTCGGGAGAGGTGTCGTCGTCGTCTCTTTCTGCCTTGTCATTGTTGTGGCGTCAGGGAAGCAGAAATGCCTGACTCATCAGCGTTCATGGCACTTATACATGACATACGACTGGTTAGAGAATTGTTTTCGAAAATGGAGTTTCACCGTGACTTTTCCCTTGGAGAATGGAATATTATGTCCCAGATCTCCTTTTATAGCAATGTTGACAGTGTCGAAATACGACTTACTGATGGACAAATAGTGATGATGTACAAATTGGCGGTGAACATAATAGGCGTTTCCTCCTTCCTCGTCAGCGGCCGTGGTAGAATCCACTTTGAAAGGAATGACACGCAGTAACGGTACGGAGGTGTGTCCCACCACACTGTACTCCACTACATCGGAGTGTACAGACACAGGGGTCCAAAAGCCTTGTAAAAACCTATATTCCTTTTGATCTTCGGGCTCAGATTCTGTGCCACCATCTGTGGATGTCCACCCAAAATTTCAAACAAATAACCTGTAAACCTGATGGACAACATTTTGCTATCCCAACATCTCATCATTTAGCAACGGGCAACTTTATGGAACTCAATCTTAACACTTTTTGGGCTTTGTCAAATGCTGCGTCGAACGTCAGCAATTGTGTCCACCAAACGTTCACCGCTAAAATAATAGCCTGCCGAAAGTTTCACAGTATAGATGTTTAATATAGGATTGCTTGCTGACTTTGTGTCACCTGAATACCCCATTTTATCCATCTTTTGTTGCACTTGGTCGTTCTGGATTTCGAGGTGGAAAGTGTTTTGAGTTTCAGTGATGTTTCGGATTTGTGTGGGGTAAATTATTTCCACCAAAGCAATTTCCGAATGGGCTTCGTGATCCAATTGGATGGCCTAAGGTAATTTGGCCGTGAAACAGCACACGGTGTTTTTGAGAAACACTTCCATGGAGCTGTCATTGGGTAACGTTAAGTAAAATTGATGTTGATGTTCATAATTCCAGAGTTCTGCTGTCCAACGCTAACTGGAAATGAGATAATTATCTAAAATAGGATTGTTGTTGTTAGAGTGGTGATTGATGGGAGGGTGACTGTCGTTGGACGCAGGGCTCCCATTGTTCCCTTTCGAGGGATACCTCAGGGAAGGATTGGGAAGAAAATAACCGATGCAACTGCTCATTAAAATTGTTTTTCTCCTTGTTGAAAACTCATATTGGCGATGGCATATTGTATCATCGGTGCTGCCATCGGCATCTTTATATTTGGCAGAAACACAAGATCTGTGTTTAAGGTACAAATTCTCTACACCACACACACAAGGGTTGCTTTTGTAGATCTTGCAGAGAAGAACTGGGCGAAGGAGTGATCACGGTTGTAGTGTTGAAGGGCATGATGGTTACCTCTTTTTTAAGTTGATGAATTGCGAAGAGTCGATCAAAGAATCGCTACTGGGAGGGTATCCTTTCCAACGTACTTTGACTTCTTTTACACGTCGTTTTCCCACTTTTTGGATTCTTCTTTCGAGAATGCTTTCGATGTCGTACATTTCGTCTTCATGTTTAGTCACGTGTTGTAACTCAGGCAAGTAAAACGTTCCTTTTAACACTTCACCGTTCATGTCTTCCAATTTATTTACGGCAGATGACGACCACGCACTCGTCCAGTGACACGAAACAATTAAGTGGTCGAGTTGGGTAAGTATCCTTTGTCGAAAGTGCTATTGGTTTTGCCAATGCGCACTCAATCTCCTGCTGACAAAACTCCATCTTTCTTGTGACAGCCACCGTCGGGGACGTACCAAACAGGCGCTCAAAAACGGTCACTAGGTTGTCGGGAGTCACTTCTTGGAGGCACATCTGATGTTCTGATGGTAAGTTTGGTTATAAAATTGGACCAGGAGCGGTAAGACGTCGATCTACTTGTGAGTGTGTTGATGCGTAGAATATTTCCACATGAGTTCTTTCAAGGTGCGTTGAAAACGTTCCACATAGCTGGCTTTGGTTTCGAGATTCTTGGTGGTGAAAAAAATTAATGTCACGTTTTTTCAATTCCTTTTGGAAAGCTTAGTTAAGAAATTCGGTGTCATTGTCGGTTTCCCATTAAATATGGTGACGACTACTTTGTTTCAACACCAGTTTTAGCGCACGCACTAACACAGTCAAATTATGGATAAGACATCGTTGATATAAAACAAATATTTGTATCCACTATTGTAGGTGGCAAAATGAGAGACATCGGCTAAATCGGCTTGCCATTGATGATCGATGCCCTCCACTCTGGTGCAAGTTCTGGAAAATTTTCGTCGAATCGTTTGTGTAAAGTGTACGTGGCTTCTTCTTGTAACCATCGTTGCACCTAAGGCAAGCGGACACTTTTCAGTCAAATTTTGCAAGCGCGATACAATTTCTGAGCTCCTCCATAACCTGCAAGATGGGATGGATCGCACTAAATGCTGGCTAACACCTTCTCCATTTGTTTTATAAATTACCCACTCTTCGCTGATGCTACTTTGTATGGGGCGAGATGGTGGTTTGGAAACGGCTTTACGTGTCCGACGTGCCACGGGAGTAGAAGTCAATGATAGTGGTGACGGTGGGGCGGTAAATGGATGACTTTGGTCTTCTTTTCATTTTTCACTTTTGGTTTCCCTTCTTTCTTTTTCATTTATGTCGTAGGAGGAGTGGACATTATCTTTTTAACCCAACCTCTGAGTTCTTCTCGTTGAGGAGTGGGGGAAGGGGTCAGCAAGGACGCTGAAATCTTACTAGGAATCGGAGCTGCTTGTGTAAGACTTGTGTATCTTCTTCCTCAGGCATTCGTGGCGCTACGTCTGTCTTTACTGTCACAGTATGAAGCCGGGTTGGGACTGGATTAGGGAAGACACCAAAAGCATCTGCGTTTACAAGATGTTTATTTATAAACGCAATTTAAATATAACAAATCTGACACCATTATAATCAAAAGATAATGAAAATTATAAAGTTCCTAACATGGAACTATCAACAATTAACTCAACGAAGAAAACAAACTCCACATTAATTTAACGAATGCAATTTCAAAACAAACGTGAATTCCTATCACCGATCAACAAAATAAAAGTGACCTACACCCAAATATAAAGAGTCTTGAATGTGTCGTTCAAATAACGATTTAGAAAAGAATGTAATTATGAATCGTTCAAATAACGATTTAGAAAAGAATGTAATTATGTATCGTTCAAATAACGATTTAGAAAAGAATGTAATTATGTATCGTTCAAATAACGATTTAGAAAAGAATGCAATTCTTTAATGCAATTTATTGAATGCAATTTGCAGCGTCACCCGAGGGTGGTATATTTTTTCGGCTTAGTTATTTCGAAATCAAATAACGATATTGAAAAGCAGTGTAAATTGCTAACCTATCGTTCATAAAACGATATTGAAAAGCAGTGCAAATTACAAACCTATCGATCGTAACCAGATATTGAAATAGGAATGAATGAAATGATGAACCTATCAATCGTTCACACAACGGTATTGCAATAGGAATGAATAACATTATAAACCCATGGATCGTTCACAAAACGGCATTGCAATAGGAATGAACAACATTATAAACCTATCGATCGTTCACACAACGGCATTGCAATAGGAATTAATAACATTATAAACCCATCGATCGTTCACACAACGGCATTGCAATAGGGATTAACAACATTATAAACCTATCGATCGTTCACACAACGGCATTGCAATAGGAATTAACAACATAAACCTATCGATTGTTCATATAACGATATTTTCATATAACGATATGAATGAATGAAATTATTCGCCTATCGATCGTTCATATAACGATATAAAACTACGTTATATTATGAACGTATCGATCTTTCATATAACAACTTAATAGGGATGAATGACATTATGAACCTATGAATCGTTCATATAACGATAGTAATGAATGGAATGATGAACCTATCGATCGTTCATATAACGACATAGCAATAGGGATGAATGATGAAATGATGAACCTATCGTTCGTTCATATAACGACATAATAGGAATGAATGACATTATGAACCTATCGATCGTTCATATAACGACATAACAATACGAATGAATGACATGAACCTATCGATCGTTCATATAACGACATAACAATAGGAATGAATGCCATAAATGCAATTGTGGAAATAACATGGAACACTACAACTATCGTGGCGCCCATTTGACGACCAAGATGTTAACTCCGGTTCCACGCGCTCTAGTAAATGGCCAGAGAAGCACCCACGCATGGTCCGTTTCTCTCAGTCTGCTGAAGGATCCCCACACATCACAGACCCGTTGGTCACGAAGACCTGGTCCCTCGCACCGAGAAAACCAGTTCCCTCTTCCGACCCAACGTCACCAAAACACAGCGTATACGTCACAGGAACCCCCACAGAGTTCTGTGACTCCACATCAAACGATGTACAAGGCATGGCAAGGCATGTATAAAGCAGCTCTACAGCTGGTGACTCCACATCAAACCATATACAAGGCATGGCATTTAGGCAGCTAAAATGATAAAAACTAAACCGTGTAGTACACATGACACGGTTAAGTACTTCTTCAGTCATATATGTAGTGCGTGCGCGCACATGAATTCGTTACCCAATACATTAATCGTTTAATGCAAACATTGTATAATTAAATACAAGTTGTCTGTTCGGTTGCAACAAATAGCTAACTCGAACCAGACCATAGTAGTTATAATATAGCGTTGTATAACCTAGGTATTGACTCTCCGTAGAATTTAGAATAAATATATGTTTCCTGCTCGTTAGCTACTGCATTCAATGAATATGTTTGCAGATAGAAGTCTTTTTGAAACATTAAGGTTCTAAAACATCTAAAGTATAAAAACAATTCTGTCATATAGACGAATAATAATAAAGAATTTCATTACCTCTACAGCTGGAGATTTGCTCCTGTAAAGGGATAAGCGTCCTGACAAGACTTGGCGTAATGTGATTTGTTTATAGAGAATTTGCTCTATAAGTACACTAGCTGTGACAGATATGCGCAGCTAGGTACTTTGTTCGTGCAGCATGGTCTGAGTTTCGCTCAGGATTTCGAAATAACTAAGCCGAAAAAATATACCACCCTCGGGTGACGCTGCACGCGGCAACGAAACCCGAGTACATTTTTGACAACATATACATATTGATATAACTCCTACACAGTTCCGTGACATTGACCTCTGGAGGTGGTGATGGTGGTGATAATGGTGATGGACTTTTCATCAGGGTCTTAAAATCTTTCAGAGTTGGTAGAACTGTTTCGATTAAAGCTTTCTGGTGAAAGAGTTGCAGTCGTTGCAATAGTTGACGGTACTTTTGCGATTTTTCTGTTTGGGACAACCAGTTGAGATCCATCAACGGCTGCAATTTGTATTGTCCTTGGAATATATTGGTCAAATGATGATTGGAAGGCAAATACGGGATCGTTGTTCTTGCCAAATATGGAGGTCCATCCATCGTTTATAAAGCACTAACGTCAGTTTTCGTCCTTTCATTCGATTTCAGTGGGCACGTCTGAGATCTTTAAACTCCAGAGGTCCTTTTTGTCTTCTTGGTTCTTTTCTTTTGCCCTCATGAGTCCTTCCAGCATTGTTCCCAATCCTCCTTTCAGCAAGGGTCATAACAACATCATACATGGTCAAAATTCCTCCGCTTTGAACCAGCATCTTTTTCTTTTGATGAATGGGTATTTTCTTCTTGACCATTTGGCAAAGAGCGTGTCGATGCTTGGTTAAGCATTCTTTCTGGTGTTTAGACAAAATTATCGTGCCCTTCAAGACGTTCAGGCACAATTCACAAACGGTATCGACGACGTCTTTGAATGATGTTTGAATGAGTTGTTGTCTCATGGATGAAGGGGCTTTGGACAGGACGGACAACACGTCCCCATGTTTGGCTAAACGAGGAGGAAGTCCTTTCCTTTTCTCTCGTTGGGGTTAGCAGTGGGATGGTTTCTGGTGGGTTGCATCTTTGTTTGTTCCGGAGCACAAAAACACTGATTCTCATTCTTAACCTTGGGTCCTTTTTATACTGGAATGCGTCACCACTGACTCTCTTAACTTCGTATCAGCTAGATGACAGGCATCACACGTTGTGGAAGGGTTCGCAACGGACTAAATCGGGACAATTCTTGCTTGGATAAATAGAGTAAACTCTGTAACATGATCGATCTCTCTTGGACTTTGATTTTGGGGTCGGGTACTTCGTGAGCAGCTGCCACTGCAGCTAAAAAGTAGGGTGTCACCGCTGGAGATGTTCTTGGAGATGTGGGTTTCCATTGTCGCTCTCATCACAATGCACAGCATCTCACTCCACTTGAGAATCACCAACTTGAATATTTCTACGAAAGTGTTCATCTATCTATCTCGCTTGGTCATGGTTGCTACAATGAACTATTGATCTTGGACGATGTCTCTTTATACACTTTTTCCAAATGTCGACTGACGAGTTGGTGTGTGGGTAAACGTACAATCTTGTGAGGTTCTTAGGTGGTCACTTTAAAGTTTCCATTTTGTCCAGACTGCAAAGCTTCTTTCAGTATGCCAAAATTAACCACTCGACTGGTGAGATAATTGATAGGTAATCCTTTCACTTTACACTCGGTGTGCACGTCTTGTTTATCACGGTATTCGTAGCCGTAATTTTCGGACACCCACTACCAAAACTTAAAATCTTGTCATCGGTGTGTTCGTCCGTCCAGGCAGCTAAACGGTCTCCTTCGATGTCAGGGTTACAACGACCCAGGTTATCGATGTAGATGCAACTGTCCGTGTCGAAGTACAGGACGCGATCTCCTAATTGGTGTAACGCTACGTGCAACTTTAAGCGAGCATCCACTGTCACGTAAGCCACAATGATGACATTTCCAAATTTGTCAGCTTCTACAAAGTCCTCATGAACGACGTCCACGTATTTCATGTATTTGGTTTTGTCGGGAATCATCTGGAAGTACCGGGAAGGTTCTGTCAAATACTCCGTCTTATTACCTTGTTACACAGTCGTTGTGTCATTTTACCCCACGAGCAATTTAACATCACTTTGGCAAACGATCGATTTCCTTCGTTTTCCTCCAAGTTATATAAAGTGATGCCTTCCTCTCACAGTATCTCTCTTTGAATTTCATTTGGTCTTCAGGAGTGTGGTACCAGGAAGAATAGCCGCTGACCTCTTGTTTAAGTTTCAAAAAAGCATCCACGTAGTCTACGAAAATGCCTCTCTGAGTCTCGTCGCCCTTGTGGTATTTTTCTGTCTTGGGAAAGTGGTAAACTTCTAACAATTGGTGTCCCAGATCCAGAGCTTTAAACAATTTCAATCTGACACATGTTCCTGTCAAGGCGCGTTCATTCTGGGCGTGCTGACAGTGTCGGTCTTGGTTGCTAGTTCATAAGTTCATAAGAGAAACATCAGCTTTCCTTGGCAATGGTGAGGTAAAACAGGATGGTACAAGTCCGTGGGAGGCAAGACTTTTCATATAATCAGCCCTTCGTATTGTCGAATGTTGTCCAGGTCAGTGTGTTCCGTCAGCAATTGTGGGTTCCCTGCACACGTAAGGATACAGCGAACACACGTCCAAGTATTTGATTTCTTCTCCTTTCTCCTCGTCGGCTTGGTACATTCAAAAATTGAGAGTGAATAAAGATGTAGAAGAAGTAGAAATTCAACAAACTTAGAGATTGAATAAAGATACAGAAGAAGTCTATGAACGTTTTAAAGTGTTGTGAATTGAATTGTACAGTTTGTAACAGAATAGACCAGGCAGGAAATGTAAGTGTCTCTTGGTTTTGATTTTTGTAGAATATGGACCTACTCTCGCTCACTAACTCACTCACTCACTCACACACACGTACATCATGGGCGAAAAAAAGGATTTTGAGTTTTAATTGATTTTGGCAAATGAATGCTATCTCTTTTCGAGAGATGTGGGTGGCCCTGAAAAAGACCGTTGGGTGTTAGATTTTTAAAAAATATACAAACTCAAGAACGGGACGTAAGCAGATCTAACTGCCTTAAGCCTTTGCCACGGCCAAAACCTACTTCTGGTCTTGCCCCTCTCAATGATTTAGTAGAAATCACTAAGGCAGATATCTCAGGTGTAGGGACAGGGTTGGGCTGTTTGGCTTGGGAAGGTCTTTTTCTCTTGGGTAGTATTAAAGTAGTCTGATACATTTGTTTCTGACTCTTTAACTTTCACTGTTCTTTTCTCCTAGACCTTGTTTCTTCTCTGCTGCTGCTTCTTCCTCTTGTTTCCTTCTTCTTGTCTCTTTTTCTTCTTGAAATGTTGGTGTTGAAGGAGAAAAGTTTGTTCTGCTTCTTTCTGCTGCTGTAAAAATGTATCCGGTTATTCTTTCTGTCTCTGTTTAAAATCCTCGACGGATGGTAAAGTAGAAGGTGGCGAAGGTACTGGTACCGGAACAAATTCGTCTCCACGGCTGGTGAACCCCAATTCATCGTCATCTTAGTTTGCGTCATGTTTGAAAACTTTGTCGCATTGACTCACTGCGCACAAATGCTAGCGGATCTATATAGGGAATGTGACATCACAGGCAGCTCTCTTAGGGTTGGAAGACAGACTCCACACTGTGACTGAATTTTTTAACACGTATTTGGATTGCTGGAAAAACTCAATCCGTTTCGATCTGTTCTTCCACTATACATAACAACGGTTCATTTCATTCCCTTCGCCTGTTCTCGTCACAAGATGTGGACTAACGTCGAATCATTTACCCTTTTATCGTCGATAATGTTATGTACGGACCTACCCATGTATGTCAGATCATCATGGACAATCATCCGGATCACCGATACGAGCGTTTGGAAAAGAAGAATATATGTGGAGAGACAATGCTGTCTGAAGAGAGTCCTCATCTACGGTCCAGAAGTCAGACGATGTTTGAGGAAGAACAGAAGACCTATGCGATGCCCTCTATGTTAACGGAATGGTGATATAAAAATGCTATTTTCAGGGCCACTTATATACCTCGAAAACATATTTATTATCTTTGCCATATAGGTGTGGGTGTGTGTGTGTGTGTTTGTGTGTATTTGTTTACCCACCCCACCTGTTGATCCTATACAACAAACCAAATTGCCCTTAGTCGGTATACAGGCCCCGTATTCCCTATGTTAAATTCCCATTGTCGCTAAAGGTGCTCAGGGTGTGCCGAAAAGTCATGTCGCTATACAGGTCCACGGGGTGTCTGTAATGTATTTTCCCATTGTCGCTATATGCCCCCCCCCCCCTTCACTGCTTGCAATACTTGACCATTGTTGACAGTTTATGTGAATATCAGCAGTCCAGTGCTACATCAACGCCTGCAGTAAGAATCAATGAATGAAGGCAAAATACCAGCTAGCAATGCTCTACAACGAACAACACTGCAGACATTACCGCATCAGAATACATGACACCTACATACAATTACACCAGGGCTAGTCTCTGTCAAATGTTCGAACGATTTTTTGCATCTAAAGATCATTAATCAATGGTTTCATTTCAGAACAGTCCATCTGTGGAACATTTTTTTTCAGAACAGTCCATCTCTGGAACATATTTCAGAAAAGTCCATCTGTGAAACATTTTTTCAGAAAAGTCCATCTCTGGAACATTCTTTCCAGAAAAAAATCCATCTCTGGAACGTCCTTGTCAGGACAGTCCATTCATGGAACATTGTCTCATCCTATGCAAGTTGAAGCTCTTAACCTGGCATCCTTTTATAACTTTCTAATTTACCGCTTGAGTTGAAGTTATCAGCAGTCTTTAATGAATCTCATAGCTGCACAGGTACTCAACGGATGTTTTTATCCTCCATTAAACTGATTTTTCCATGCTCAAAAGATGAAACCTCAGTTTTCCGGATATCCATCTCTCTCTCTCTCTCTCTCTCTCTCTCTCTCTCTCTCATAATTATTTCTAGCTTTTTCATATCGGAGTTTTCATCCTGCATTCTTTTATCCTTTTATCCATCTTTTCTCTATTGTTCTTTTCACAAATACTGTGCCATTAGCCGTCAAACAAAAGTAACAGTTATTTCCCTTTGACCACTCTGTGTGTGTATATGTGTGTATCAGATCAACAATTTCGTTTCAGGTGCATAAATCTAAAACGTTTCAAGCTATTTCAACAAAATTTAGTATACATTTTAGGCACATTTTGTTTGTTGATGTGGCTTTTGTATACTTGAAAATTTCTGCTTTCAGTACTGTATTATGTTTCCAAGGAAACTTGTAGAATACTTAATATATAAACAGACCACTAGCTTAAGTAGGACAAATCTGAGAGTTCTGGACCATAGGATACTTTGTGTGCAAGTCTTTAAAGTAAAACAACCATAGAGATCTTACACAAAAATATCCCTCCAAAGCAAAAAATATCACATTTCTTTTGGGTATAATTTTTATCATTTTTACTAACAATCCTACTAATAGATAAAATGGACCGCAGTTTTACTGGACCTTTTCTCTTTTCTTTTCTTTATTTTTATTTTGGGGGGGAGGGGCAGCATATGTGCTGAGAATCATTCAACGAATATAACAAGAACTGGTACAAGTAGTGAGCATGTGTATCATTTGAATGTAAGAGCTAACAGAATATGGGTTTATTCTTGCCTCGATGAATCGTGCTCAACGCATTACATTTAACAATTGTATTTCTTTTTTAAGCATACATATATTCTATTTCAAACATATAAACACTAATTATATTAACGAATATTACCAGTCGCCCACATTATCCAGTTAATATTGACAATCTACATTTCTATATTTCTTCAATTCAATACTTTG
The DNA here is from genome assembly GCA_028554795.2 of Sinohyriopsis cumingii. Lineage (NCBI taxonomy): Eukaryota > Metazoa > Mollusca > Bivalvia > Unionida > Unionidae > Sinohyriopsis > Sinohyriopsis cumingii. Next base: position 6,533,905 of record CM068827.1, on the reverse strand, counting down.
CAATATTCAGAATTATATTCGTTATTTTTTCAGTCACGAAAAGCAGCTATTAATGGTCTTGATAAGGACATTTTATTGTTAGTCACAAAACAGTTTCTGGAGACCGATAGCATCTATACCAATGTCGAATTACTGTATACACCTCTATCTCGAAATAATAATTTCATACACCTCGATCTCGAAATAATCTTCACATCTGGCATTTACCCAGAACCGTCGCATGCTAAGTAAAAAATGGCGGGATATGTTTCGGGGTTTAAATGAGCCATACTATGAACTGTCGGAAACAAAAAATGATTCAATGGTGTATTTCAAATCTCTCATTAATTATATCAACACTATCTTCATTTTAGACTTTTATTGTCACTTCTGAATCCAACTTTAGTAAGCTGTTTTCCTAATTCTGCTCGATCATAGTGATATTAAAAATAACGGAGCTATCAAAACACAATCCCTCACCCCAGTTCTACTATCCTGAACCTATCTGTGTTTATATTTATCCTATTGACAGTGAGTGCAGATTTACTAAATATGAGTAAGAAGTGGCATACGGTACACGGAAAGTAAAACATCACGAGACAGTCTTTGTTTGAAGGAGTGTCATGTGGCTTGACAAGGGAAAACCCAGAACTCGCTTTTCCGAAGTCTATTATGTCATACAGTCCTTAACTGGTTGCTAATCCTAGTTTCAACTATTTACCCATTTAAGTGTTTGAATACTGTACGGAGCAAATACTGAACAGTCATTTAATTTATTTAAGACACAGAGATACCCTTTTTGGTGCACAATTTAGTATCATCTCCTTATTTTTCAGGGTAAATTCGAGGAATGGTGAGCAATTAGCACACGTCAATATACCTGGCCACTCTCGCATCCCCTCTAACCCCATTAGTCTATAATAAAAAGGGTATGACTTTTCTGAAAATAGGATAGGTAAAATGGTTGATGAGCATTCAAGGTTCTGATGATGACCAAAATATATACTAAAGCAAGCCACTTGAAGCTACAGGAGTAGTTGTAACACAAAATTTTGCTATATGTTACATTCATCTGGCAGGCAAAAATAGCAATAGCGCCTACAAACAACACCAATTGACAAAGTCAGCCATTACATGTACCAAGTTTTATAAATATCCTTTCAGTGAAAACGTCAAGATAAATTCTGTTCACAAAATTATGTATTATTCTGCATTCCGCTGCAGGTCCAAAAGGGCAATAACTTTATATAATAAAGCAATCCGAGCAAAATCATTTGTCGATGTGCGCATGTTTACATAATGACGATATTATGTACAGTTTCATGATGATGTATTAAAAACTGCGAGACTCGTTGCGTTCATAAGGTTCTGTCATACACAATAAAAATAACCGCATGACACTGTTAATATGATCATCTTTAGACGATTGTCATAATATATGCAAGTTTCAAATGATCCAACAAAAACTGTGGAAATATACGCGTTCACAAGAGTAGATGTGTCATGCAACGTATTTCATTAGAAGATAGCAAGGGCATAACTCTAACACAAATTATATGTGAAGCGCATATTGTCGATATGCGCATCTTCAAATTACCATCACATGTATGAAGTATCATGACAGTCCGTTGAAAATTAGGATTAGATGGTGTTCACAAAATTATGCCAAGCTCTAAGCACAAGAGGCACTATAACAAAAATCTCAAGGGTACAATGATGTGTCGCTATATTTATGTTTAGATGATGACCATAATAAAATATTTATCAGATTTCGTGATATGCGAGGCTAGTTGCTCTGAAGAGATTCTTCAACAAGGCAAAAACAAAAAGGACAGTAACCCGAAACCAGAATGGTGGGATAAAGTTTTTTTGTATCGTTATGCGCATCTTCTGTTGGTGACGATAACATTTGCCAAGTGTTTTGGCGATCCATATAAAAATAATTATTATTCTCGCTGAATTCAGAAGATTATGTCATACACAACACTCGGCTGCATGTAAACGTATATAGACAAAAATTCTGACAAAAATTGCTAGAGCAAAGTCAGCTGTCGATATGTGCATCTTCAGGTGGTAGCAAAAAATACAAGTTTCGTGGCAATCCATCAAAATCTGTGAAAAGGCTTGTTGCGCTAACGATATTCAATACCTGGAAGAAGGACATGCCAACTCGAACATTCACATATTCCTACACTTGTGCATGTCTTCAATAAGATAAGGAAGGGCAAATTTCCTAATTGTTTTGTTTAATTGAAACTTTCAAATGAGATTACGCATTACGGTCGAAGTCATCACGACGATGGATTTTTCAGTCTCAAATCAAGGAGTTATTTCTTTATGCATTTAAGGATCGTTTTACGATTCATTCTGTATAAATCTTACAGCTTATTGGATACCTGCTACATGCCGTTATAAATCTTACAGCTTGTTGGTTACCTGTGTTGTGCATATTTAATTTGCATCATTTGTTAGTTCTTAGTTTCTCTACATTTATTTTGTATTTCATTAAATGCTAATGTAATGTAACATTGTCCAAAATGAAGTTTTTTTTACTTGACCTGAGTTATTGGAGTTTTTGTAATCCGTAAACAACTAATACATAGCTAAAATATTCTCTACGTGTATGGGTTTAATATTAGGATTATTATTAATAGTAGTAAACATGTTCATTTGGGTCTGGGTGTAAGTTATTGGGATTCCCCTGGTGTTCCTGACATAGTCCGGGTTTTATAGTATAATTTTAGTAACAGACCTTGTAATTATAACGATACTTTATCTTGTAAACATTTTGAACCTTCCAGATAGAACATTTTCTATTAGGTATTAGTTTTTAAAAGAAAATTCTAAATGTGATCTGAGGTCCAGTAGAGGACTACATAATCTTGTCACTGGAAAATTTATTAATTCGTGCTTTAAGATCTAGCGAAATCAGTTGTATATTTGTTGTGTCCAGACGTTCATTTGGGCTAGAATTTATTTCTTAAAATTATTCTGTTCAAGTGATTTTTCTTTAGAAATACGGAGTGCTCATAAAAAATATGATTCTTGGACAGAGACATTCACTAGGATTTATAGTGAATTCAAACACCGAATTATATTACTGTGATTTAACAAAAGACTATTGATACAACACTACGATACAGGCCACCACAGACACATCAACACTTTCAGCGTTGGATTTATTTTGGATTTCCACAAAAGTTTATTCAGAACATTTATTATTAGGACTTGCGTCTGTAATTCTAGGATTATTGTGTGATTTAATTTGCAATACCTTCGGTTCGTTTTGTTCATTTTCACTTTGTATCCTAAGGAAATAAATTATTCGTCGAATTTTACAAAGCCGGTTGCTTTTCGCTCTTTTCTGTTACTTATTTAAAGATCATAGACTCGTAACACCTGCTACATGCCGTTGTAAATTTTAGTATACGGGTCACCAGCTACATGCCATTTGGAGTTAGAAACATGAAAAAGGTTGTAGGCCTTTAGATACAACAAAAGCCCATTGCAAATTTCAATGATAAGTGAATCAAATTATGCACAATCTCCAATCGTAAGGAGATATTACAAATCTGACATTTGACTTGAATAGAAAAGTCACCCATATAGTTCGTGCTTTGCTACCCACCCAATAAAAAATATCTTACATCTCCTAATAAAATGTGCATGTATTCGTGGGTTCGATCCCCGGCCGAGTCATGCCAAAGACTTACAAAAATGGTACTAACAGCTGCCTCGCTTGGCGCTCAGTATTAAGAGGTTAGTGTTAGGACTGGTCGGCCTGGTGCCAGGATAATGTGACTGGGTGGGACATCATGATACATGTCTGTGGCATGATGCCCCAGTGCTAGACATCGCTGCCACACTGCAGACATCGTAGCGATATGACTGAAAAATTGTTAAAGCTACGTTAAAAATCCAAATCACACACACACACACACTACACAGCCACAACTCTTTCCTTATCGTTAACTTAACCATTTTACAGTATCATCTGTTATTTACCAACCCCAGTGTTTGATAGCTAATTTGAATACGTTTGAATATTTGGATTTCGACGTTGTATTTCCCCCTTTCTTAATATTGCCATACTTATTCATCGTCTTTTTGTTTCGCTGTCCTTGTATCCATAACCATTCCAAATTCTAACCTTCTGTTGTCAGCCTTGTTATTGTTGCCTTGATCATTATCATCTTCTTCACCATCTTTATTTCTCAACGATTATGAGTAAATATACAATCTTTAACAGGGGGCCCCGAGTGGCCGAGTGGTCTAAAGCGCTCACCGTTACGGATCACTGCCATCTCACCTCTGTCTGCGTGAGTTCGAGTCTCAGCCTCGGATAACGTTGGTACGTGAGAAAGCCTGCCGGTAGCTTATCGTGGGTCGGTGGTTCTTCCCGGGGTTTTCCAGGGTTCTTCCTCCACCAATTATACTGGCCGCCATGTATAGCCTATCTTGTGCTGAAAAATGGCGTTAAACCCTACAACAACAACAACAACAACAATCTTTAACTCGTAGTAACTCCACTTTACACGAGGTCCTGTCCCTCACATGCGGCCTCTCAACTCTTCGTTACGAGAAGTTACTGTATCGTACCCTATCCGCGACCAAATGGTTTTCGTCGATCACTCCACGACGCGCCTCATCTAAAACTGATTGATTATCACGGAGGCATGACAATCGTTTTCGTGTTAACTGCACTAAATTTATGCTCGTTACTCTGGGAAATTCGTTACTAATTGATAAACCGTACGTTAACACAGAAGACGAAATGGGTACTTTATTTGATTCTGGATTAATGTTGGAATCTTAAGGACAGTTAATTAGAAAATAATGTCTTAGGTTATGCCTCATTAAAAACGTGCATGTTCGTATCGGTTTTAACTTTTATTCGTCTATACAATTGTACACATCTGTGGTCACGGATGTTCTGTTGTAGCTAGAGATCCCAGTGCTCTCGAGAAGGAAGCTCAACTACGTTACGGCACAGAGCTCATGTGGCGATGGAGAATTGGGCGTTTCTTTATTCTATTTATCATGCACAGCTAAGTGTTGTTCATTAATATTATACATCAGCTTTCACGTCACACATCCGAAAAGTATTCATTTATTAATTAATGAAATGTGTCTGAAAATTAAAAATATGCAACATGCGTTAAAATGTTATTAAGCGTATCACTGGTGTAAATATTAATGATAAAGACGAAAACATGTTAGCTGATGAGCGTTTTTCGGTATAACTTTTATTGGCGGTGTGGTGGCGGGAGTCCCAAAATTATATACACACATCAGAAGATCGAAAGAAAAGAGATGTTAGGGTTAGCAGTTCACTGGTATGCCTAAGGCGAGATCTCACTGGATAGTTTCGTTTTTGACAGCCCCAAATTTATAAGGTAGAGGACATGAACATAAAAAAATTACGAGCCTTGTGCTTGCAAATTCACACAGAACTAACTCTGCAGTTTGGTTGACATTTATTTTGAGCTAGGCTTGAAAATGGATTTTCTCGTATGGTGAGTGCCTATCACAGATAGACAAGCGCTGAAGATCAAATGCGTAACTGGGCTTAAATATCTGTCCAGAGAACGGGGGATTAAAATAATGCCTTTTTCTTGTAAGAAGAACAGTGAAGTTTAAATATGCACGAGGCCCATACGGATTGTTTGAGCCACTTTATAACAGGAAAATATTAAAAATAACTCTTCACTGTCAAAACTGAACGTCAAAAGGAGGGGTTATGGTAGTGTTGGTTTAGTGTTCATTTGTACCACGAATTAAGCTGAATATCTCAAATAAAAATCTGACAAGCATGCTTTCACAAAAATCATTGTTAATTTTCCTGCAATCTTAGTCCGGTCACAATTCACAACAACAACAAAAAAAAAAAAAAAACAAACAAAAAAACTGTCCAATGAGACCTTAATGAGGCGATCCTATTATCTGAGCCATCTTCCGTATATCAGTGACGGGTGACTATTAAAGTCACCATCAAGGCGCTTCTGAGCGCTAAAGAAACACAAGATTAATAAAATGCTCAAAATGAATAGATACGTGTATTTCAAAGCTTTCCTGTAATATAACCACCGACACTTGGTAAACACATTCGTCTTTTATACATTATGGACGATGAGACGCTTTCTCGAATTATGACTTCGTTGACAATAATTTTGTCGGCAAGTGTTAAACGAATAGACATAATCATTATAATATTTCGCTTCGGCTTTCACAAGATTTTAAAATACACAAACGTACATGCTATTGCCACCATCGTTATAACATGAACTTATGGTTTGTTTAATGAACCTTGGCTGTCCATCAGATAAACACATGTGAAAAGTGCAGATTCTGTGAAGTAATTACGTTTTTGTGTTTCGTTCTTTTCTCGGGTGTGCAGTCTTGCTAGATTCCGAATGCGCCAGGATTGTTTTCAATCCACTTTTGCACTGTTGTTTGTCACTGTATATTCTCTCTACAAATCATGGCTCTTTTCTCCTTTGATCTTGCGATTTCGAATTCTCCCTTGTTCTGTCATAAACACTCCACCATGTGTGAGGATACTCTGCAGAGCTGCACTAATTGGATGTTTGTTAATGAACTATTGTATTTATTTAATATTTGATTTGTACGGCATTACACCAATATATTGTTTTAAATATAACGATCCCTATACTCTGTCTCACAAAGTAGCTACTAGACTGTGACTCGTGTTCTTGTGAAATCTGACATTTGCAAGCTATACAGTAATTTACACAGGAGACACAGAATAAAGTAAACACATATGTTGAGCAATCGACCTGTCCACAGAATTGTTGGTCTACAAAGTTATTGTTTGCCGGCAACGTGTCCTTGTGCATCAATGGAAATTACTGCTTTAACTCGATGATTACAAATATAGATCTAAATATCTGATTTTTTTAAATTTTTAAATTTTCTTTAAAGAACATTTAATATTTTAATTTATTTTCTTTGGTAAAGATACTTTATTTTCATTGAAAGTCCTAATATTAAAATAAAATAATATTTTTCCTTGTTTTAATTTGGTGTGGAGTCATACTCAAGCTTTTGTAGGGATGAATTAATGCGATAAAACATTAATAATTTGAAATATTTTTTTAAAAATATGTTACTAATTTTGATTTAAAAAATCTTCACGTAGTCCGAATATGTCGCTCAGTTATTTCTTGATTTGGTCATTTCTGCCCCTTCGATAACAACGCAAGTTCTCTTTTGAATAAGTGACACTGTGTCTTTGTAAGAGCGACGACAGCGACTGCTTTTATGCTATACTACTGAAGGAAGATCAAACCCTTTGACGCTGCAGTGGTTCAAACAATGCACCTAATATATCTCTGTCATATTTAGGCACATGGACTGAGCGTACGTTTGCAATATCAAGCAACTCCCCTTGCTCCACTAAACTGCGATAATGTTGATCCATAAGGTGTACTTGGCTTTTATACTATGCTCGGCTACTTATTAAACATAACAAAATTCTTTAAAATAACAGGTTGGGGGTTTTTTTTGGTGAAAATATGCAGTCAGACTGCAACGTCAATGCCGAATCTGCGGAAAACGAGCTAAAGTTTTACCCCAAAAATGAAACCGTTATGGTAGGCTGAATTTGTAAGCGCCCTTTAGGGCGGGGGGGGGGGGGGGGAAAGATTAGACGGAAAGTAACTATGTGAACATGGTTCGGCCATTTCTGTTATGTCGTTAAATAACCTTCGAAGTAACTATGGAATAAACATGATGTGTTTGGTGATTTGCCTCTGGCGGTGTGCATCACATGTATTTCCACAGCAAAGGCCGAGGTTATTCCGATTGTGAATTTTTCTCTTTCCGCCGACATATTATTTAAACGAAAGTAGTTCAGAATATAGTTCTCAATGGCGACAAAATATATCCGGTGTTTCGTTATCGACTTCACGGAAAAGGCCGACAATGTTCCGATTAGAAAAGTAGGTCCACATCAATCGAATTAATTCTAATGCTGCCCCAATTTATTTCTGAAATAAACGCTTTCATTTTCATAATGTTGCCAGTAATTGTAAGTAAATTTGTGCCGTCTGTATTTTGGATTGCATTTCATTTTTAACTGCAATCGATTATTTTTGGGGTCCAATTTGATTCCCGTTCCTTCTAGTTTTTGCTCACTGAATTTGAATTTTTATATTCGCACATAACCATGTGTATCATGAGTTCTAATTATAATTAAGATAATGTGCATGCATTATAGAAACAGTACTCTTTCAGTCTACTCTCGTGACCTTCAGAATCATTTTCTTGCTGAGCATTCTTTCTTTAATGTAAGACGGTCCAAAATGTATATATATATATATATATATATATATATATATATATATATATATATATATATATATATATATATATATTAGTACCATTTTTTTAAGTCTTTGATATGACTCGGCCGGGAATTGAACCCACGACCTCCCGCATCCGAGGCGGAAGCTCTCACCACTAGGCCACCAGAGCAATCATTTACAGTGGAACATTTCAGAACAAGAAAAGAAAATAACTATTTATGTTTTGTACGTAAATGTTGTAAGTTCCAGGATTAAAGACCATAAAGACACCATTAAGTTATTTTAAAACCTTGCTTTGAAAATCAAAAGGGAAACCAAAAGAAAACATGCACGGATTGATTCTCACTAATAGCCTTTTTATTTTTGTCATTAAATTGTCTACAATCACACTTTATTTCTAGACAACCCTATTGTAGCAAAGCAGTTTGAATGGCAAGGAAAACTTAAGTAAACAAAGACAAACGCGTTCTAAAACACAAAGCAAAATGATTCACCTAAGCAGGATTTCTGTCGGATTCAGGGCATGTAACTGACACCCACTCCCATCCACCACCACCACCTGATTAATTTCTGAAATCAATGGTTATCTCTCTCCACATTTCAGGACACTGTTAATAACAAAGTTGTCCGTAATTTACGTGTCTTCGTCATCGTTTTTATTATTATTATTATTATTATTATTATTATTATTAGCATTATTATATGTGATGTTATCAGCATTAACATGAACGTTAGCATTGCTATAAACATTATCTGCTTGGCGTGTAACTACCAATATATAAATTGCCGTACTGCATCACTTAAAATGACAATGAACACATTTCAAACCCTTCAGTCCAGACACACACAAAAATCATTTTCATAATAATAGGGCTTACGTATCTATCTCCTTACAAGAGATGTTAACTGCTCGCATATCAATGAATTATAATAAAGAATAGATAGTACAAATTTAAGCCATATCCATTCGTCTCATTTATAAATAGTTTTTTTTTTGTGGCTGGCGATAGTAAAAATTTGTATAGTACTGCTTTGCCAATATGAACTTGAGACACTGATTTCTTACTCAAAAATATATTTGTAAAGAAAAAGTATGCCAGCTTTATATGTCGTTTGAGGAAACCGCTAGTGTTCCTACAAGTATTTGTATTAAAATAATTTTTTATATTTAGAGTTTTACTTGTTACTGGCAAAATGAGACAAATTTCAAAATTATTATACGACATTATGTTACACGATGCTTCTACTGGTGTGTATATATATATATATATATATATATATATATATATATATATATATATATATATATAGATATAGATATATAGATATAGATATATACAGTTTTAAATAGCTTTCATTTATCAAATACATTTTGTGTGATCTAGATGGTTAGCTCAGTCTGTTGATTAGCTAAATAAATGCACACAACGAGACTAAAATATCAATATTTACAAAACTTGGCATTCAAGTGTTTTCAAATCTTTAAATGTAGAACTTAGTTAAAACACGTTTTAGTTTTTGAAACCTTTCATATACGTGTGCCACAAAAAGAATAAAATGGTTTTCGCAAGGTTCTGTACAACGAATGGAAGCTGCAAAAATTTGGATATATCTGAAATAAAATGTGAACATGCGCCTGACCAGACATCGGTGAACAAATTTGCTCTATTTTTTTTCAGTATGAACATTTTGCTGAAATAGAAAAACAATATATAAGTTCGAAATATCTAAAAATGCTAATAAACAAAGTTTGAAATATCTAAAAGTGCCAATACACTAAGTTCGAAATATCTAAAAATGCTAATAAACAAAGTTTGAAATATCTAAAAATGCCAATACACAAAGTTCGAAATATCTAAAAATGCTAATACACAAATTGTATGGGTTGTTAAATTACATATGTTAAAGTATTTTTTTAATTTAAGAAAATTTATAGAACTTATATTGAAATTATGTTACCATGTAAACTCAAAATAGTTCTTTTTTATTTTTCTTCTCGTTTTGTTATGTATATTAAAAAAAGTTGAATATATCCTCTCTTTTTTTGCTCATTTATATTCTACCTTTCTCTACCCGTTAAAACCACCAACGTATTTATTTCGTACTTGTACTTAATCTCAGATATTGAATGCTAGGTCAGAGTTGCCAATAAAGTGTTGTTCTGTTCCTTTCTCTACTGATTGGTCACACGATTGGATGACCAGTTTTGTTCTTGCACGTCATTAAATATTACGAGCATCGTTTACAGTTTTTTTAAGTCAAGCATCAAATCATAATTATGTTAATTGCACTAGATGTATGTTTATTACCCGTGGGAATCTATCATTTATTAATAATCTGTGTTTCAACGAAGAAGAGAGAAACGGACGCTTTACATTATGGGTTGAATTTTGTGGATTTTAAATTAGCAGATAAGGTCCTAAGTAATATCTAATTAACAAATTGGTTGTTATATGTTTAGTTTTGACTCTAATTTTTCTTTTAACAGCGACAAGATACATCGGGAGGCAGCTATGTTATCTGGTAGTCACAATCTCACGCAACTTTTATCTTGCACACACGAAGCCCATTGCCGTAGAGGAGAACCCAGAACACAATTAATTTTCCTATATAGTATCCACATCTATCAGTACTGAACTTGTCACCGTGCAGATCATATGTTAATCTACAATACTTTCAAAGAAGACTTCACGGCAAAGTTCTTGTTATTAGGTTCACCGGCATTTATTTGAGAGGCTGCACTGTAAATAAAACAACATGCAATGTAACACAGATTTAACTTCCGGAACATCATCAAGACCTTATTACTCACTGTGCACTGTTGCCGAAATACACAGAGACAACCACACCATAAGCTCATATTCTAAAGAATAAACAATTACCTTTAAATCCCTACCAAAAATGCATAAATATAACTCTTCTGTCACAACCAAAATGAGAGGAAAAACTGCTCAAATATAGACTAGACTACACTGTGAGTACTGAACTGGAAGTACTAATTGTGACCTGATTCCGAGTCGAATGGCTCTGTGGTTAGAGTGTCGGATTCGCGAATGAAAGAGTGCAGATTAGAGCTTTAGCATCGGACTAGCCAGTTTTGGCTATCGTGGTGTATTCTTGGACAAGGCACTTTACATCAATTGCGTCTGCGCTAAATTTGGGCAAACAGATGGGGTCAGACCACTAATTATTTTGCTGTATATTTCCTACATGCATTTCTCCCAACTTAACTCAAACCAACATTCCAATGACAGTAAGATTCCTAAGTGTGACAGTGCCGTCATAGTACATTAACACACACTACAACTTGTCAAGTCCTACTCTGCGTTTTTTTTCCAGGTCAATGAAAACATATTTTTTCTTCTATATTTGATACCTCTTTTTACATGTGCGCTTCCACGACACTGCTTTTTACAACTACAGTATGAGGCACCATCCCAATCGTTCCATGGTAAACAAAAATCAGTCCCTGTCATGAATATTTCACAATGAAAGGCTAAGCCAAAATACGCCTCTAGATTTATATACAACTACTTGGCTCCACACCTGAAACATTTCATTGTAGTGTACATACATACATACATACATACATACATACATATATACGTACGTACGTACGTACGTACATACATACATACATATTCATACATACATACATACATACATACGTACGTACGTACATACATACATACATATTCATACATACATACATACATACATACATACATACATACATACATACATACATATGACCAAGAGTACTTTATGAGTCTTAATTGGAAAAATACACAGGTTCTTATTTGTTAAATGTCCGTGTTTATGTATCAGGTAGATCCTTACAATATGTGGCTATATGTTACTTTATATTGTTATCATTTCTGTCAATGGACCATTGGGTCTGAACAATATGTGGATATATGTTACTTTATATTGTTATCATTTTTGTCAATGGACCATTGGGTCTGCACAATATGTGGATATATGTTACTTTATATTGTTATCATTTCTGTCAATGGACCATTGGGTCTGTACAATTAAAACAAGAAGAAGAAGAAAGTAAAAACAGATCTCTGTTGGTACTGACTTATTATTAAAAACCAATAATTCACTGACACCGAATTATGTGTGCATATAAATCAGTGCTATTTGTTGTTATTAAAAAAAGTATAATTTGTGCCTTGTTTATGATTTTCAAACAATAAAATTTGTGCCTTGTATACGATTATCAAACAGTTTAAGTGTGGCTTGTCTACGATTATCCAACAGTATAATTTGTGCTTTCCATTGTTTAAAATATGTTAACTGTTTCATGTACATATTTAAATTCCCAAATCGGACTTTTTATGGCTATGAAAATGTGTGTGTGTGTGTGTGTTGGCGTTTTAACGTAGCTTTAAAAAAAAGAAAACAGTCATATCGCTGCGATGTTTGCAGTGTGGCAGTTTATAATGATGTCTATTATTGCGGCATCATGCCGCAGACATGTAGCATGACGTAACACTACCCAGTCACATTATCCTGACACCAGACCGACCAGTCCTAACACTCTTAATGTTGAGCGCCTAGCGAGGCAGCTGTAAGTACTATTTTTATGTCTTTGTTATGACTCGGCTGGGGCTCGAACCCGCGACCTCCTGCATCCGGAGAGGACTCTCTAACTACCAGGCCACCGGAGCGGTCTATCAAAATACGAATACAACTCTTCGGTATGCACCGCAAGGTTGGACTTGTTGTCCACTTTATAGATGTATAAGATAAACTATTGATAATGGAAGACAGTTAACATTGCTACGTTAAATAGTTGGGTTGTTATTATTATATTTTCTAGATGGCGAAAATTATATATACTTTCAGAAAGAAAATTATGCTCCTCTCAACTCCTTGCGCAAGGCTTGCACAGCATTCAAGAAGACTGAGAAATTACAAGTAATGACTACACATAATTCATGTGGTTTTGGGAGAATATCCCTATCAGTTTCCGTTTCCCCCTCGTGTTGCTGTCGATCACTCATCTTTTTATTATTAGCAGTTCATGTTACTTTCCAGATTATTGTATTAGCTATGATGAATCAAGACGAAATTATGACCATTTGTTTAGCTCTTGGTCTGAAGAAAACATGTCAGTTTAATGTGCATGCGAAATTTATCAGCGAAATAAAGATCTCAATTAGCAATTATTGTCTATACCCACAGGAGTTGATTCGATTTTGTTGTGACATCTTTAATGGGAAATTCTTGATCTATTTTGTAATACAGTTCCATGTATTAAATTCGGGAATACTATATTGCGTGCTAGTAAAATCAAAATGGATGGGCACGTACTTGAGTCAAATACTTTCATTTGTTTGCGAATAAATCTTTCTCCCTGGAGACCAAAGCGGACGTTCACTTCGCAATTAACACCCGGTCTCGACTTCATACTAAACAGTTCAAGTTGATATAGAATTTATCTTGGGAGTCGATTATGCTTTTACAACGTGACAAAAGGAAATGCATTAAAGTTTAGCATCCTTTGGGAAGACATTTGCTACTTAACGATGTACCACCAGAATATAAAATTGATATATATATATATATATATATATATATATATATATATATATATATATATATATATATATATATATATATATATATATATATATATATATATATATATATATATATATATATATATATATATATATATATAATCGTGGCCAGTGTTAGTTCTTGCATAACTCTTCGAAATCTTAGACTTATTTTAATGTATAGATTTTGCTACACATCTTTGAAAGATATCATATTTCTATCTCAGTTTTGAGTCGTCTGGTTTTCGTGTGTTATAATCCATCAGTTCTACTAAATGAGAACTTGAAGATGCTTCTGACTAAACAAATATTTTCTAATCCAGGTGTGGGACAAAACTCATGTTCTTCGTTGTTGTGTTTTGTCACCTCAAACTGAAACTTTATTTTAACACATGATGCAATGATTTTTATTCCACAATTATTTCTAATCTAAAAGATGTTTACTAACATTTTTCACCGTCAGTGAAGAATCCATTGTGCGATATGTTCTTTGTTTATTTGAATAGTTCTACCATTTCTAACAAGGAGGTTCAGTTTTGTTAAATTTTGGTCGTCTCAATAAATTGGTCTAAACGACATAGAGGTGAGCATGTATACTCACAAACATACGTCAGATACAGCACACGCACAGCCAGCTATGTTTCTCTTGAGAACTGCTAACGTCCCGTAGAAGAAAAATTTGAGGTAGGTGTGGGTAAACGACAAGACTCTACGACCAACCGCCAGGCGGACAGACAACAATGATAGATCGATAAATTCTCTACTCTTTATATCAATCGATTGTTTTGATTTATTGATCCATGAATTGATCAACGAATGGCATGTTTGCCTGTCACCCTGCTAATCCATACGCGATGACTCAAAACAGTCATGAAAATCTGATAATTTAAGATTATTAAGGTACCTGTTTTCTTTAGTCATCTATTGAATAAGAAGGATAAAATTATAATGGTCATTTTAGTCAGGAAAATTGAAAATTCTATGTGCAAGCAGGGAGAAATCATCGCGCAAGATGTCACTTAACTTCCATTCATTTCGAATTTAGATCTGTTACTTTCAGGTTTAGAATTTGCTGCCATGCATAGCGTTTTGTATATCCCTAACAAAGATCGCAAAAAAGTAATACAGTTCTATATTGTTGAGAATCTTTCTGTGTTGTTAGGAACTGTTTGGGCATAACCAGATATTTGATTACTGTAGTCGTTTAATATCATATCAAACATTTGAGCTAAACGCAAACTTCTGAACTGCAAATGTCAGGAAGGGACCACTTACTTATTTCAATTAAGGGACATTGACTGTATTACCGAAAAGATTGATGGGCACCGTCTTTCCCAAAGCAGTCTTGCTCAGGAAACTATTTTTCCCATCTGATTCTAGATCTTAGATATTTTATAGAGAAAATTATTTAGATCTCAATATTCGGCACGTGAACCAGCTGGTAATATTAATGATCATTCAGCATCCACCGACGTATTGGAACCGTCTTCTCTCTCTCTCTCCTTTATAAAAAGTAATCGCCAAAGCTAAAAATGATATTTCTTCATGATTAAATGAAAATAAAAGTAACCGCAGACAAAAATATGAAAACATTTTCGTAATTTTAATTCAAGTTAAAAAAATATTCATGATTATATAATTAAGAACCGGTAGTCATATTAGTAGGGATCTATTAGATATTGAAAACGACATAAATACTTAAATAAGAATAATCCAAGCAGCTGTGTTTTGAACGTTTTAAAGTTTTTGTAGCCCATACTGAGACGAACCAGGCAGAAGTGAATTACAATGTCCCGGTTTTGAAAGTACTAAAAAACACACACGTATTTTAGTGGTATGACCGAAAGCATATGTTCATGACACGTTGGTGTCATGAGAGAGTACTGTCTAGAGTGACATCTAGATTTCGTACTGACTGTGAATTGTATATTGCTATTGCTTTTACTTATAGTTTGAGGTAAAGTATGCGAATGAGAAAGTGATCATGATGGCTTCAGTTTTACCATCCATCTGCCACTTGATACTGTCACCCAGGATTTCCCATCGGAAATGTACCTCTCAACGCCTTGGATGGTAGCCTCAACATCAGTTGTGCAGCTAAACTGGTATATTGGAGTGTCGTCAGCGCAGGAATTGGTGAGACACAGGATGTCAGTCTATGTTACTTGAGAGCGGCTGATTGTATAGAATGAAGAGAATGTAGCCGAGAAGAGAGCCTTGTGGAACATCAGAACATACATCATCTGGTCTGGAATGTTTTCCATTTATGGACATAATTTGTGTCCTGTTGACTCACTAAGATCTGACCCGTAGTACAAGACAGATTGCGGGGCTCCAAGGCAGCAAACGATGAGCGGGGCCCCAAGCAAAAAAAAAAAAAATTGCATCGCGGAGTTGATTTCCTGAAAGCACGGGGCCCAAGGCGGTTGCCTCGTTCGCCTTGCCCTAGGGACGGGCCTATGCGGCAGTCAAGTCAAGGAGGGAAAAAACTAATATTTCCATTATCCAAGGCAGATAGAAGGTCATTAATTACTTACTAAAGGGCAGTTTCAGTACAATGGCGAGGGCGATATACGGACCTTACATTGCTAAAGAGCCTATTTGAATTCAGACGAGATACAAGATAAGATAGAACAACTTTTATAAGATTATTTTTTTACATGAATGGGAGGTCAGAATCAGTGGTAGTTCTATAAATAGATATGGTCAAGAGTCGTTTTTTTTTTATAAAAAGAGAGGCAGTTTTGAAAAATGATGGAAATTTTCCGGATGAGGCAGAAGTATTGATAAGATAGGTTAGTGAGAAGAATAATCAATCTAAGCACTCAAGCATCAGTGATGTCGGAATCGGATCAAGTTCATGTGACTTTGGGGCGCGACTTCATCACAATTATAGGTACCAAATCAATAGAGGCAGTTCAAATGCTCTTAAAGATTGCACATGATATTATGTATCACAACTGTACGGTGACGATGAATTAACTGTATGGTGACAATGTGTTAACTGAAATTGTGTTGTCAAGCTTATCACTAATAGATTGTACTTTGTCACGGAAAAAATTGTATGTATGTATGTATGTATGTATGTATGTATTGCATTGCATTTCTGATGTGGATATCGAAATATTGATTTCATCGATGTCATGAGGAACTTGAGCGATATCAGGCCTTATGCCAATATTGTTACAAACGGTTCATGTACAGAAAAATAATTGTGTATCTGATATCCACTATCAAAATGCTGACTGTTGTTTGCTAAAGATGGGTGAGACGCGATTACGTGATTATCACAGAGCCTAACATCAAAATGAATTTAGGATGCATTATACGATCAGAAGGCATCGATAAACTTTTTTTCTTAACTCATAAAGGTTAAAATAAAAGACCTTGAACGAAATCGTAGTTGTGATGTTGATAATATCTCTAGAAATGGCAGTTATTTTAAGTATCAGAGATAACGTGCTGCAATAGTGTAACATTAGTTAAACTTGGGCATCCAGTAAATCGGGAATGCTATTTTTGCTTGATAACGCATAAACACGATTTTCATTGAAGATGTTAATGTATTTTATATGTAACTTCTGATGCTAAATAATTCTATCAATAGTAGAAGAAAACGATAGAAACGTAAACCACATCTCACATTTAAAGGTCAAAATCAGAATCACTCTTACTTGGAAAGAGAAACATGTTCCCTTAAAATAGAATATCCAGACTACCATTTGTCGGCATGAATGTAGTTCTTAACAATGGCATTGACAGTGTGTTAATAACTTGACCATTGACAGTGTGTTAATAACTTGACCATTGACAGTGTGTTAATAACTTGACCATTGACAGTGTATTAAAAACTTGACCATTGACAGTGTGTTAATAACTTGACCATTGACAGTGTGTTAATAACTTGACCATTGACAGTGTATTAAAAACTTGACCACTGACAGTGTGTTAATAACTTGACCATTGACAGTGTGTTAATAACTTGACCATTGACAGTGTGTTATAAAACTTGACCATTGACAGTGTAAACAGTTCGACCTCTGCCAGTGTACGTAGTTCGACCATTGCCAGTGTACATAGTTCGACCATTGCCAGTGTACATAGTTCGACCATTGACAGTGTACATAGTTCGACCATTGCCAGTGTACATAGTTCGACCATTGACAGTGTAAATAGTTTGACTATTGGCAATGTAAATAGTTTGACCATTGACAGTGTAAATAATCTGACCATTGACAGTGTAAATAGTCTAACCATTGCCAGTGTACATAGTTCGACCATTGACAGTGTAAATAGTTTGACCATTGACAGTGTAAATTGTTTGACTATTGGCAGTGTAAATAGTTTGACCACTGACAATGTAAATAGTCTGACCATTGGCAGTATCAATAGTTCGACCATTGACAGTGTGCAATTACTTTGACCATTTAAAATTCTAGCATTTTCCTGCAGTCATAGTGCAATCGGAAACTATGACCGTCTATACTCAAAATGCAAATTGCACATATTTAGGTTATATATATATATATATATATATATATATATATATATATATATATATATATATATATATATATATATATATATATTGCAAAAAAAAAAAATGCATCGCGGAGTTGATTTCCTGAAAGCACGGGGCCCAAGGCGGTTACCTGGAGAGAGTCTATACAGATCTATTAGTTTGTCTGCTTCAATAGTGTTATTGATTTTTCTAATGGTTTCTCGATTTTTACCGATCGAATGGCTACACCAGAGCAATAGATTTTGTTTTAGCATGAAACTTTTAAATCCATGGCCTAATCATCATGGACAATATTCTAGTATATTAATACTAATATACAATACATTTTTAGGCTTTCGTTGTAACGAAACAATTACGCAGCGCACAAACATTATTCATCTTCCGATTCTGCGTTGTCACTTTTCGATGAAGACTTGTTACCGTGCACAGACGAAGCAATAGTTAATTTGTAACACGGTTAAAAAAGGAAGAATCAATAGAAGAAGATAAACAAGAAATTAAAGGGAACAAAACGAAAGGAAGTACAGTTTAGGCAAGCAAGAAGGTCACTCCCTTCGCTGAATGTCCGTCTGTGAGACAATTTATATCTTTCGAGACTTTGCACATTCTGTTTCCAACAGATTGCATAAAAAAATATGCCATGAAGTAATGCTCACCTATAGATAATAATAGTGTTTATTTCTCATATAAGCCACTGGTACATGGTTTATTTGTAATATAGGCCACCGGTACATAGTTTATTTGTAATATAGGCCACTGGCACATGGTTTATTTGTAATATAGGCCACTGGCACTTGGTTTATTTGTAATACAGGCCACTGGCACTTGGTTTATTTGTAATACAGGCCACTGGTACATGGTTTATTTATAATACAGACCACTGTCACTTGGTTTATTTGTGATACAGCCACTGGTACATGGTTTGTTTGTCATATAGGCCACTGGTACATGGTTTATTTGTCATATAGGCCACTGGTACTTGATTTATTTGTAATATAGGCCACTGGCACTTGGTTTATTTGTAATATAGGCCACTGGCACTTGGTTTATTTGTAATACAGGCCACTGGCACATGGTTTATTTGTAATACAGGCCACTGGCACTTGGTTTATTTGTAATACAGGCCACTGGCACTTTTTTGTGGTAATCTAGGCCACTGGCACTTGGTTTATTTGTAATATAAGCCACTGGCACTTGGTTTATTTGTAATACAGGCCACTGGCACTTGGTTTATTTGTAATATAAGCCACTGCACTTGGTTTATTTGTAATACAGGCCACTGGCACTTGGTTTATTTGTAATACAGGCCACTGGCACATGGTTTATTTGTAATACAGGCCACTGGCACATGGTTTATTTGCAATAAAGGTCACTGGTACATGGTTTATTTATAATACAGACCACAGGCGCTTGGTTTATTTGTAATACAGGCCACTGGCACATGGTTTATTTGTAATACAGGTCACTGGCACATGGTTTATTTGCAATACATGCCACTGGTACATGCTTTATTTATAATACACGCCACTGTTACACGGTTTATTTGTAATATAGGCCACTGGTACTTGGTTTATTTGTAATAAAGGCCACTGGCACTTGGTTTTTTTTGTAATACAGGCCACTGGTACTTTTTTTTGTAATATAGGCCACTGACACTTGGGTTATTTGTAATACAGGCCACTGGCACTTGGTTTATTTGTAATACAGGCCACTGGCACTTGGTTTATTTGTAATACAGGCCACTGGCACTTTTGTTTGGTAATCTAGGCCACTGGCACTTGGATTATTTGTAATATAAGCCACTGGCACTTGGTTTATTTGTAATACAGGCCACTGGCACTTGGTTTATTTGTAATATAAGCCACTAGCACTTGGTTTATTTGTAATACAGGCCACTGGCACTTGGTTTATTTGTAATATAGGCCACTTGCACTTGGTTTATTTGTAATACAGGCCACTGGAACTTGGTTTATTTGTAATACAGGCCACTGGCACATTGTTTATTTGTAATACAGGCCACTGGCACATGATACATATTCATATAGCATGCGCTATAAAAAGATGTTATAGTGCGTAACAAAAGAACGTCGTATCTATTGGAAGTAATATACATGAAAGTAATCATTATTGCATTTTTCGAATTAGTCAGTAATTACACAAACGAATTTATGGGTAACCCTAAAATTTGCATGGAGCAAATTTTGTGATATTGATCTAAATTCTTATGTTGCAGGAGTCGTTGATGCAACGGTTTCTCTAATCTTTAAGGTTTTTATAGTAAACATTGCTAAATTAATCAGAATTTTACTAGTATCATTTTGTATAAAAGCCCTACATTTTTCTAAAGTTGGACTTTTCTATACTAAAGTCACATAATAATAATAATAATAATAATAATAATAATAATAATAATAATAATAATAATAATTATGATTATTATTATTATTGTTATTATTATTATTATTATTATTATTAACGTTTGTTTGCGCCCTATTTATAATGGAAATGCACAGCAGTTGTGAATTTAGCACTCCAGATTTCTATTCAAGATAGTGAAAATGCAATCGCTTTACGTTTGAGTTTCAAATGAATTTTAAGCGTATCTAAGCATTACGAATACATATAAAATTAACTAATGAACTATTCTCAATAATATCAACCTGAAAGAAAACAAAACCAAACAGGCTTTTTGCTAGCGTTTTGGCATTCCAAGACTCATGTGAGGTATATACAGTCTGCCAAGTTTTGCTAGCAAGTGAATTGGCAAGCGCATTAATACATGACGAGTGACATAAAGTGTCTATAATCTAATAACAGCTTTTCCATAAATCACTTGCAGCCTGTCATACTTCATTTATAAAAAGCGTTTCTAAAGATTTATTATTCTGCAATGCGAAACAGCTGTAGTAACCCCAATTTCGGTTTACTGCGAATTCTTCTGTAAACACAGGTAGATAGTTAATTATCAGCAAGTTGGATGTAGCAGTCTTTATTCGCAAATGCCGTAAATATTATCAAGAATATGACCGTACCTAATACACACACACACATATATATATATATATATATATATATATATATATATATATATATATATATATATATATATATATATATATATATAGACTCTACACCGCTATAAACGCCACTCATTGTACTCATGGAAGTCATTTCAACTTTTGTCGGGGGGGGGGTAGCAAAACTTGATTGGGGACGAGGCAAAACTTGATTCGGGGGAGGGGGAAAAACTCCAACATCGCTTAGCTTATCGCCAACAAATTACCCAGGAAAGATTTCACAAATGTGTCATTTCCGCGCCATACCTGAACTCCTAATGCCATCCATCAGACTAAACTTTGGACATCGATTTTCTGTGTTAAATATGTTCTCGTTGCTACATCCATTTCACATTTCAAAGGAATAAGTCGTGTACTGAATTTTCCCATAACGCCATCAGCCAGATTTTGACATTTTGCCAGGTGTTAAAGTTCTTACAGTCTTTAATATACCTACAAACAGTAACGGCATTTAGTGTATCTCTAACATTTTTCAGTTTCCTTTGTGAGGCTGACAAGACGTTTGAAATCTCTACACAACCTGCAAAACCTGAGATTCCGCGATGAGAAGACTCGTGTTAAATGTACATGACCTGCGAAACCTGAGATTCCGCGATGAGAACATTTAATATATATATATATATATATATATATATATATATATATATATATATATATATATATATATATATATATATATATATATATATATATATACATACCCAGAAGATCTGCCTTAACATGATGCGCCGGCAGATCTCAGTGTGACTTGTTAGGAGTAATCATTAGACGAAACGAAATAAACATAGACCCTGAACTGCGCAAAGAGCTACATAATTGTTAATTGTGTACAGACAATCACTAAAATAGACCTTGACTGTCATCCTCCTACTCGTCAAATGGGTTATCTAACAGATTTAAAACGGCTTTGTCCTGTTATCACTGAGCACAGCAGTAAATACTTAACACTCTAAAATGTAGCTTATTCAAAAATGTAAATATCATTAGCACCTTTCTTTTGCTTGTAAGGTTGGTGAACATCATTCATTTAAATGCAAGACCTCGATCAAATAAAAATGAAACAAAAATTAATATAATGTTTAAACCATCCTTTTGATCAAATCAGGTACTGAAAGTCCATCTTATCAGGTACTGAAAGTCCATCTTATCAGGTACTGAAATTCCATCTTATCTTTTAATATTTGTTTGACACGGGAAGATGACTGTATACTTATGTTCTACTTGCATATGCATTCTTTACATTCTAAGGAGGAAAATTTAATAGTTCTACTTTCGTACGTTGCTGTACTTTTTCCGACTCTAACTTGCTGCTGAAATGAAGGAATTGTCATTAGTTAGGTGATTGAATGTATACTTATAATTCATTGTTTCCATCATTGTTTGTATTGTATTTATTTCAACCTTTTCCGCTTTCATATTAAAACTTGTATAAGCCAACCAAGTCTGAGGTAAAGTCGAGGCAAATCAAACAATCAATTGTGGGTACCTGACTCGCCCCTCCCCATCACTTTCCCCACCTCGAAAGAAAAGAGACAAGAACAAAACGTACAGCGAGGTTTTTAAGAAAAAAAAAAACAATAGTAGCAATTGTAAAGATGAAATTTATTGATTATTTTCTCTTTATCTCTTTCACACACACTATAATCAAAATGGCCACAACGAAGAAGAAGATGATGATGATGATGATGACGACGATGATCATGTTTATTATAATAATAATAATAATAATAATTATTATTATTATTATTATTATTATTATTATTATTATTATTATTATTATTATTAATATTTTTTCTAAAGAGTACATATTATCATCTTAATTGATGTCTTTCTTCCTCTTGTCTTGTTTTATAAAATAAAGCCAGTCTAACTGCGTGGATCATGTTTTGGACTGATTGTTCACAAGATATCGCTTGTTGTTGCTGTTTGGATTTTGTTGGGGCTTCTTGTTTCATTCATTTGTAAATCGGTTTCGCTATTTGAAGTTAAACAATAATCTTTTTACAAATTGCCATTGTCCAAAGGCGTGTATATTATCGACAAATCAGAAGCCACTGTTTTATCGGATTGTTCAAAATTTTACGGCGTAAATAACTAAAACATTTTTTCCTAATTGAATAACTTTTTAATAGTTATGTCAGTATCTACTCTCGGACATTTCTGGGCTCTGCATATTTACAAGAGTTGAGTTTCTAGTTGCCTTGATAAAAAGCTGATAAGAAAGCGTCATGAGACGCACAATGGAAATAGCCCGCAGGAGCAACTGGTGTGGAGAAAGTGTAGTACTTTCCAGTAGGCAAAAATCAAAAGGTATAAAAGAGTTAGTGGTATGACTCGTTAATTTCTTCAAATATGCAAAGAGATCAAATATGTAGTATCAAATATACGTCATTTATATGATTCAGTTACACTTTTACAGAGTTTCTGATTATCCACATGTTTTAGCATGGGATTTGCGAGACCTTCCTCCTATCGTAACACTCTCCCCTCCTAAACCTCTGGATTGAAATTAACCGAGCCTTATACATGGTATGCCCTTAAGGTAATGATCTGCAATTTAGACACAGTTAATGGACCCTTTCTCTAATAGGAGCTCAAAAGTCAAATATAAAGTTTTTAAGTAACAGTAAAAAAAGTTTTTATAACAAAATATTTGTGAATATTTCATTTTGCCAAACATTATACATGCAGCCAAAGCACGAGTATAAAAATATAATAAGTAAACCGATTTGGGGTTATTACCACTTTGTCAACCTGTCCGGTGGTGGCGGTGGTGGGCGGGTATGTACATGAACGACGTTTGGAGGTGGCAAGTGGGGCGACCGCCCCAGGTCCCGCTCTTGAGGGCACCCCGCGCTTCAGGCCTAAGGTCATCCTTATGAGTTTGTCAATCTATATTCTCCGGTAAATTAGAAACGCTGATTCAGGCCGCACGTAATGCTCGCAAATTATTGTTCTTAATTCGTGTCTTCATGTTATTTGAAAAATGACAATAATAATCAGTTTATTAGGCGAAAGGCATTGTCGTCATGTTATTATTTCGATTAAAAAACCCGTGTCCACAAACAGGATTTTTTTATATATGAATAATAAAAAAAAACTAAATTCATGCGTCAAATCGCGAAATTTGATCCAGTCTAGACATAATCAGTGTTTGCAATAGCATACCGATCGCGATACCGATACTCAGGCCCCGCGCGGTCATGGTCGGCCCTAGGCCCCGCATACTCCTAACGCCACCTCTGGTTATGGTCGGCCCTAGGCCCCGCGTACTCCTAACGCCACCTCTGGGTATGTAACCAAATGTGCGAGGAATTGCTGAAGCCAAATGCGGAAATAACTCCGATTTTGTGTGCTCTTTATTCGGTAGGTAGGTATGTGCACTATTTGTTCATATGCGTCTAAGTATGTATGTATCGATATATGTATTTATGAAATACTGAAATTTATGCGGACATTTCACATCACGATAATGACCGAACATTATCGAATGCAGTATTCTGGGCCATAGTTCTGCTTTCATTTTATTAAAAAGGTTTCAGAAGTTGTTTCCAATTTTATAAGTGAAATGGAGACTGCACTCTCCACGTTGTCCAGACTTTTCACCACAGAACACGTAAAAACGTGCTTAAAGTTAGAAAATGATATCCAGTATCTTACCTATTATAAATATACACTAATAACCATATGAAGAATATTGTTGAATAATATCAGTAATTAGGGTAGCCACTCAAAAACCCAAGTATACTGGACACTCCTTTCTATGGAATGCCACAGTATTGAAGCGGGGCACCCTAGCCTCAATGGAAATTAGCATTACAGGACCCCTTGGGCAAACCTAGCCTCAATGGAAATTTAACATGGGAAAAAATCATGGGCAAACCTAGCCTCAAGGGGAATTGAACATGGGAAAAAATCATGGGCAACTCTAGCCTCAAGGGGAATTGAACATGGAAAAAAAATCTTGGGTCTGTTGAGCGACAAGGGAAAACGGAATAGGGTCCCGACCCTATTTTAATAAGGTCCCGACCTGATGGGTCTATGGAAATGGAACATACGAAAATTGAAACAGGGAGGGGTCTCTATTTTTTTTAAACAAAAAATAAAATAAAAAATAGGGAAGGCAATTGAAAGTCTATCTCTTTTCGAGAAATGTGGGTGGCCCTGAAAAAGGCCTTTGGGTTTATGTTAATATGCCCTTAACATAAAGGGCATCTGCAACATCTTCTTCTTCTTAGGCTTCGTCGAATGGTAGGTCCATAAACTAAAACTCTTTTCAGGCATCCTTGCCTCTCCACGTAAATCCTACGTATCCATAGGCTCCTATGGACAACTGCCCACTTGGATCGGACATACATGGGTATGTCCGTCCTGAACATCATCGTTGACACAAGCGTTGAAGAGTGCACATCGGTCCACATGTTGAGGCGCCGAAAACAGGTGAATCAATGCAGTGACCTGCACTTATTTATAGGGAGAGAAAGGATTGAAACGGATTGAATTTGTTGACCAATCCAAACAAGCGTTACAAAATTCAGTCAGCCCACGTCCAATCCGAAGAGAGTAGTCTGTGACGTCACGTAGTCTATATAGATTCGCTAGCGCCTATGTGCAGTCAATTCATGCGACAGTTATTCAACATGACGGAAACTCAGAAAACGATCAGTTGGGGTGCACCGACGGTGGAGACTACCCAAGGGAACCCGGACTTACTTTCAGAAGAGGTGAATTGGGATTTTGTGGATTTTCTTACCTCGCAAGAATTTGTTCCGGAACCTTCGTCACCTTCTTCATTACCGCACGTGGAGAATGTTAGACAGAGACAGAAGAAGAATTGGAGAAATTTATACAACGACAAAAGGAAGCGGAACAAGCTTTTCTCCTACAGCAACAGCAGCAAGAAGAAGAGGTAAGAAAAAAAAACAAGAAGAAGAAGAAGTAGCAGCAAAGAAACAAGGGTGTGAAAATCAAACGGTCACGGTACTGTTAGACATTTTAGCGGAGTCAAGAAGTCTGAAACAAATGTATCAGACTTCTTTATCACGACCGAAGAGAATACGACCTTCCCGAGCTAAACACTCCAACCCTGTGACTAAACATATGGTGCCACCCTTAGTGATTTCAACCAAATCATCATCATCAACAGTACGCAGTCCAGAAGTAGGCCTCGGCCGTGGCAAAGGCTTAAGACAGTTAAAGTTGATTGCTTAAACTCACCCCTACACCAAAAAAGGCCCTTTTCAGGGCCACCCACGTCTCTCGAAAAGAGATAGACTTTCAATTGCCAATAACTCAAAAAAAAAACATTTTACCCCTATAGTACGTGAGTAGTGAATGGGGTGAGATTAGCAACAATGGGAATTAGCATTAAAAACACCCCCTGGGTAAGATTAGCGACAATGGAAATGTAACATGGGCAAAAAACCCTGGGTAAGATTAGCGACAATGGAATTTAACATTGGAGAAAGGAAAAAAAAGGAAATATCCATTTTAGCGACAAAGGCATTCGAACAATGGAAAAAAAATATCGATTCTAGGGACAAAGGCAATTGAACATGGGGAATAGAGTTTGGGTCTGTCTAGGGACAAGGGGAATTGAACATGGTAATAGAGTTTGGGTTTAGGGACAAGGGGAATTGAACATGGGATTTTTTTTTTAAAAACAACTTTAAAAAAGGGGTAGGCAATCGAAAGGCTATCTCTTTTCGAGAAATGCGGGTGGCCCTGAAAAGGGCCTTTGGTTTTATGTTAATATTAAAATAGACGGCATCTGTCACATCTTCTTCTTCTTAAACTCCTTATAACTGCAGGTCCATACACAAGTACCCTCTTGAGGCATCCTTGTCTTTCTATGCAAACTCTTCTCATCCATAGACTAGTATCTGTCCTATCAACAACAGTCCACTTGGACCGGACATACATGAGCGTGTCCGTCCTAAAAATCATGGAAGACACAAGGGTGCATGATTCAACTGTGGTCCACATCGTGAGGCGACGAGAACAGCTGAATCAATGCAGTGAACTGCGCTTATTTATAGGTAGAGGAAGGATTGAAACGGATTGAGTTCATTCACCAATCCGAACACGCGTTACAAAATTCAGTCAGTCCGCATCCAATCCGAAGAGAGCAGTCTGTGACATCATGTGGTCTATATAGATTCGCTAGCGCCTGTGTGCTGTCAATCTATGCGACAGTGATTCAACATGACGGAAACTCAGAAAACGATCCATTGGGGTGCACCAGCAGTGGAGACCGCCCAAGGGAACCCGGACTTACTTTTAGAAGAGGTACATTGGGATTTTGTGGATTTTCTTACCTCGCAAGAATTTGTTCCGGAACCTTCGTCTCATTCTTCATTACCGCAAGTGGAGAATTTTAGACAGAGACAGAAAGAAGAATTGGAGAAATTTATGCAACGACAAAAGGAAGCGGAACAAGCTTTTCTCCTACAGCAACAGCAACAGCAACAAGAAGAGGTAAGAAAAAAAAAACAAGAAGAAGAAGAAGTAGCAGCAAAGAAACAAGAGGGTGAAAATCAAACGGCCACGGTACTGTTGGACATTTTAGCGGAATTAAGAAGTCTGAAACAAATGTATCAGACTTCTTTATCACGACCGAAGAGAATACGACCTTCCCGAGCTAAACACGCCAACCCTGTGACTAAGCCTATCGTACCACCCTTAGTGATTTCAACCCAATCATCATCAGAAGTAGGCCTCGGCCGTGGCAAAGGCTTAAGGCAGTTAAAGTTGATTGCTTAAACTCACCCCTACACCAAAAAAGGCCCTTTTCAGGGCCACCCACTTCTCTCGAAAAGAGATAGCCTTTCAATTTGCCAATAACTCAAAAATCAACAAAACAAACCATTTTACCCTTATAGTACGTGTCTGTGTATGAGTGCGTGAGTGTAGAATCTTATTTAAAATCAAAACTCAAAGACACTTACCTTATATAATTAATGTATTCATTTCTCCATAGTTACAATCCAATTCACAATTCACAACAGAACACTTTATAAAGTTCGTACACTTCTTCTGTTTCTTTTTTTACTCTCTCTTTTTTTCAATTTCTTCACCGTCACAGTCTTTTCCTCCTCACTTTCTTCCCTTCTTCTTTTCTTCTCCTGTTTCTTTTTCTTCACCTGGCTGCTTTCTTCCTCTGAAGAATCTCTTTCTTCTTCTGAAGAATCCCTCTTTTCTTCTGACTCCTCTTGTTTCTTTTTTGGGCAATCTCTAGACCAATGTCCTTTTTCTTGACAATAATAACTAGTATCGTGACTTTTGTCTTTTCTAGCCCCTGTTTTTTTTTTCTTTTTGACGGTCTGGACACTCTGAAGACCAATGCCCTTTCTTCTGACAGATATAGCAAGTATCTTGACTTTTATCTCGAAAGGAAGGAGAGTAGTTCGTCGGCTGGTCTGAAGAGAATTTTCTAATGACCCCTCGCAAAGCTCTGATGAAACGTTCCATCTGGGTAGTCTCTTCCATCGTTGTGCTCGGTTTGAGAGTGAAATGAATAGTGAAATGACAAGACACACACCCTTTTATATACGCTGGTTTGCCATGACTATAAATTAGTCTATGGTGTTTAAACTTGAGTCATTTGACGTTTTGCACTCAAGATGAAACGATCCTATTCATTCGAGAAGAAAGAAGAAGAAAGTAAGAGGCAGAAACGTGATTTATCGCCTCGTAC
This sequence comes from Sinohyriopsis cumingii, assembly GCA_028554795.2. Classification (NCBI taxonomy): domain Eukaryota; kingdom Metazoa; phylum Mollusca; class Bivalvia; order Unionida; family Unionidae; genus Sinohyriopsis; species Sinohyriopsis cumingii. The sequence continues at coordinate 6,504,734 of CM068827.1, read as the reverse complement.
CAGAGCTGAAGTCTTGGCACAAATTCATGCCAGTGATTTTGAAGAGGACATGAGTGACCCAGAATCCGAACCCTCTAAACAAAGTTCACCACCCTTAGTCAACCCTGAAAAGTACTATTCCATTCGAGAGACGGAAAAACGTTCCTCTAGAAAATTTAGAACCACGGCTTACACCTACACATTGAAGTTTAAAGATTTCAAGTCCGACGTATCATTGGAGAAAGCAGAAGGGTTTATCACCGAGATGTGGGATTCTTTGCTCACCGCACTCAAGCGACTATGTCAACCCAAAGAAGACGATCGCTTGACACTATCCACAGATCACGACAGCTTGAAATCCCCTGTTTGGATCGAGTTTAGCAGACCCGCAGAACTAACCCCTTCCAAAGTCATGGACAAGATTCAACACGTACAACAATCTAATGACCAGTTTGACATCACCGATGGTAAAGCCACACTGAAAATGGCCCACGTCTCTCCTCCTCAAGGGACCGGACAACGCAATAAGGTGTTATTGGTGAACGACCTTCGCAACACCAAAAAGAGTCTCGTCCAAATTCACAATTCTCAAGACCAGATGTGTTTAGCCCGAGCCATCGTGGTGGGACGAACCTATGCCAACAAGAACGACACGGTAGAATGGAAAAGAGCCTGGAAAACTATTCAACGATCCGACCGAGCCAAACAACGAAACGAAGAAGAACTCCTGTTACAACAAGCCGGACTGTCCAAAGACACACCCTGTGGCATTCCTGAGATGCAGAAATTGCAAGATGTCCTAGCTCCACTCTACACCTTGAAAGTGCACCCTCAAGAAATGCGCGGACCTCTGTTGTTTCGAGGAAAAGACTTTAAGGACGGAAAATACATTCATGTCTATTATCATGATGACCATTTCGATACCATTACCACTATCACTGGATTCCTGGGATACAGTTATTACTGTGAGAAATGTGACTATGGCTATAACAATCGAGAGCAACACAAACATTGCGGATGGAAATGCTCAGGATGTTTGGCCTCTCCACCCTGTCTGAGCGAAGGACAAGAAAGAGTACATTGTCCTGCTTGTCTGCGCACGTTTGTCAGCCCTGCCTGTTACCAACAACATCTGAAGACGCAAGGTTCACAGAAGAAATGTGCTTGTCAACTGCTGAGATTGTGCCCTACGTGTCGACAAGGCCTACGTACCAACAGTACCAAGACACACGTATGTTCAGGAAAAAAAAATGTCACGTTTCTCACCACATCGTGGACCTGCAACACGAATGCTACGTGCAAAAATACCAACCCCCACCAGAGAAAGAGGACGGTCACAAGAAGAAAGGCAATTTCATCTTTTTCGATTTCGAATGCATGCAAGAGACTGGCATTTACATTCCTAATTTCTGCGTGGCTCATCGAGCGTGCGAGAAGTGCATTCAAGAACCTATCTTCAGTCATTGCCCTCACTGCAGTAAGATTCCCAAAGGGCGTGAAAAAATCTTTCGAGGACCGAACACATTAGCCGATTTTGCCCAATGGGTCTTAGACCCCATCGACAAGACGTGGAGCCAAGAGGACATCGAAGGTTACGGAGATTGTCATCGTCATGCCACAGTGATGGCTCACAATTTCTCTGGATACGATGGACAGTTTCTTCTCAAATACTATACGGAACAAGGCACCGAACGTCCTAAAGTCACTTTGAACGGAGCCAAAATCATTTTCATGCAAGTGGGACAAGTTCAGTTTAAAGATTCGATGAGCTATTTGGCCATACCTTTGAGTCGAATGTCTGAAACGTTTGGAATGACAGAAATGGCTAAAGGGTACTTTCCACACTTTTTCAATACGGAAGCCAATCAACACGCCGTTCTACCCCATTTGCCTGAGGCTCACTATTACGACCCCGACAACATGCGTACCGAACAACGAGAAGCTTTCTACGTTTGGTACCAGACTCACGCCTCCGATCCTTTCGACTTTCAGGAAGAAATGCTAAAGTATTGTCGTTCCGACGTGGACATTTTACGACGTTGCTGTGGAAAATTTCGAGAACTGTTCATGGAACACGGAGGGGTCGATCCTTTGAAAGAAGCTTGCACCATTGCCAAAGCGTGTTCCTTAGTGTATCGACAACGATTCATGCCTGAAAACACCGTGGCTGTCATCAGTCCTCAAACGACCCACTATGTCAAACGTCAATACTCGGTCAAAGCCCTACGCTGGTTACATTACTTGTGCGACAAGGAAGACAAATGGATTCAGCATGCCCGCAACGGAGGAGGCGAAACGACCATCGGAACGCATTCGGTCGATGGCTGGGACTTAGAAAACTCCAAGATCGTGTACGAGTTTAACGGTTGCTTATTTCACGGATGTCCCGTCTGTTACCCTGATCGTAGCACTAAAAATCAGTTTTTACAACGAACCATGGAAGACTTGTACCAGGACACTTGTCAGCGACGCCTAAAGTTAGAACTGCAAGGATACCAAGTGGTGGAAATGTGGGAACACGAGTACGATCACCGTATGAAAACTGATCCCGAGTTTAAACGTGCCGTGGAAAGTTACAAGCTGATGGACGCCCTAAACCCGAAGGATAGTTTGCACGGAGGAAGGACCAATGCCACCTGTTTGCTGCACCAAGCCGACGAAGAGAAAGGAGAAGAAATCAAATACTTGGACGTGTGTTCGCTGTATCCTTACGTGTGGAAATATTGTCGCTTTCCTGCAGGGCACCCACAATTGTTCACGGAACACATCGACCTGAAAAACGTTCGACAATACGAAGGCTTGATCAAGTGTTAAGTTTTGCCTCCCACGAACCTATACCATCCCGTCTTACCTCACCATTGCCAAGGCAAACTGATGTTTCCTTTGTGCCGTACTTGTGCCGAAACGTGCAACCAAGACCAACCTTGTCAGCACACCCAGGAAGAACGGGCCTTGACGGGAACCTGGGTCAGCGTAGAATTGTTCAAAGCTCTGGACATGGGACACCAACTGTTAGAAGTGTACGAAATTTGCCACTTTCCCAAGACACAACAATACCACAAGGGTGATCCCAGTCAGAAAGGCATTTTCGCCGACTACGTGGATGCCTTTTTGAAACTGAAGCAAGAAGCCAGCGGCTATCCTTCCTGGTGTCACACTTCCGAAGACGAAAAGACATTCAAAGAGAAATACCATGAACAAGAAGGCATCTCTTTAGACCACATCGAGAAAAACGAAGGCAGGCGGTCGTTTGCCAAAGTGATGTTAAATTGCTTGTGGGGTAAAATGGCACAACGACCGTGTTTACCCAAGACGGAATATTTGACAGAACCTTCCCGCTACTTTCAGATGATTCACGACAAAACCAAATACAATTACGAAGAAGATCTGGACTTTGTACAAGACGACCCCTTTGGAAATGTCATCATTGCGGCTTACGTGACAGCTCATGCTCGCTTAAAATTGTACGAAGCTTTAGAACTGTTAGGGGAACGTGTCCTGTACTTTGACACGGACAGTTGCATTTACATCCATCACCCGAGTCAACAGCACCCTCACATCGAAGGAAACCGTTTAGGAGCCTGGACAGACGAACATCCCGACGACAAGATTCTAAGTTTCGTCAGTGGTGGTCCCAAAAATTACGGCTACGAATACCGGGACCCACAAGGAGAATTGCACACAACGTGTAAAGTGAAAGGATTGACTCTGAATTATCGTACCAGTCGTGTGGTGAACTTTGGGGTATTGAAAGAGGCCTTGCAATCGGGAGAGGATGGAAACTTTAAAGTGACCACCTATCAACCCAACAAGATTGTACGTTTACCCACTCACCACATCGTCAGTCGACCCTTGGAAAAAGTCTATCAAATCGTGTACCAGAAGCGAGTGCGACTTTCCAATCATTTCACCTTACCGTATGGACACGTCGGTATTGGTCTGTATATAAAAAGGAACCCTAGGCAAAATCGATAGTTCATTGTGACTAACAAGACCGAGCGAACAAGATGAATACTTTCAGAGAAACACAAAACAAGTTTAGACAGGCACAATTCAAGTGTGGGGCTTCTGAAGTGGAATGCGATTGTGAGCCTTGCGACTTTTCAACCTGTGTTAGTGACAGTACCAGAAGAACCCGTCACCCAGGACAGGACTGTCGTGGACAGGCCTGAAAGACCCTTTCGGGAGGACACTTGTGTGACCTTACCCCCTATAGAACTGGTCAGAACATTACCCAAAACATGTTCTACAGACAATTGTGTTTATTCCACGTTGATGGTCATCATGTGCCTTTTATCCTTGTACTTAAGCCTTTGGCTTTTATGTATTTTTTTGTCTTTCGTATTCATGTTTGAAACATTCAATAAACGTGTTCTGAAAAAAAGTATATAAACTCTTGTCTTGTTTGTTTTTCGTGTCACAAGTGACATTCCAGACACTATGGCTACCTCTGCTGTCTCTGCTCCCTCTTCCTCTACTGTCAAAGTCATCGACGAACACTTAGATCGTGCCATTTGGGAGGCTTTGTATCTTCGCCATCCCTTTAACATGCTCATTGCAGGACCTAGCGATTCAGGCAAAACCGAATTCGTCAAACGTTTGATCGAACATAAACATCATTTGATCGATCGTCCACCTCAACACATAGTGTGGTGTTACAAAGAGTGGCAATCGGCGTACAGCCTCTTGCGAGAAAGTCAAGGCGATTCCATCGTGTTTGTGGAAGGCATTCCTAAAGAAGACGACGGCATCGTCTCTGACTCCCGTCAAACCCATTTGGTCATTTTTGACGACATGTTAGGAGAAGACGACGAAGAAATTAAACTGTGGTTCACGCGCAAAGGGCATCACCGTAATGCCAGTGTCGTTTACATCACCCAAAATTTGTTTCAACAAAGCAAAGCTCATCGCACCATCAGTCTCAATGCGCATTACGTGGTCTTGTTTAAAAGCCCTCGAGGTAAATCGCAAGTGCAAGTCTTAGCCAAACAGTTAGGGACACCTTGGCTGACTCAGGCGTACGACGATGCCACTCAAACTCCACACACCTATTTACTCGTCGATTTGAAACCTACGACCCCCGATGATTTGCGATTTCGTACCCACTTGTTTCACCACTGGTGCCAAGACGGAGGGCCTGTCCTGTACACGTCTCCGTCCTCGACTTAATTTCACTCCACAAAAAAAAATCTATAAAAACCACAGACCCTTTTCGTCTGTCTCACACACATTTTGAACATGACGTCCCTTCAGTCGCATCTTCCCGTCAAATTGATTCGTGCCGTGTATGGCATCAGTCGAGAAAAAAATCCACAAACACGAGCTCGTGTCTTAGAAGCTAGTCTCAAAGAAGTCTTACGATGGTTCACGGTGACGGCACGTCAATTACTCCAAGGACTCATTCAGATTCCTCATCAAACCAAACGCTTTTTTGATCGAAACAAAGTCGCTTTGACCCAACTGGCCGATCCCCGCATCGACACTCAAACCAAAAAACAAATCATTTTGAAACCTGGAGGGAGCGGTACTCTAGGAGGGGTCATCATTCGCTCTCTCTTAAGATGGGATCCTAATGCCCCCAAACTTCTCCCCAAGAAAAAAGTCCAAGGAAGCTCCAAGAAGAAGAAAAAGACCAGGTCCCCAAGGAGAACTTCTCCAGTGGCGGGACCCTCCTCTTACCAGACGCCACCCCGGAAAAAGAAAAGAAGCCCCCAGAAAAAGAAAAGTTCACAGAAGAAAACTAGTCGCAAGAGAGCCACTTCGGCCAGGACGCAACTTTACACTCGCAAACCACGACCTGCCACGGCGGTGACTGCGTCTTCGGCAGCCTCAAGTTCATCCACTTCTCCGTTGATGACACCAAGAACTGAAGAGTACTTGGAGACGTTGATCACACCAAGGACATCTCCGTTGATGACCCCAATAAGAACTTCCCCAGTGGCAGGACCCTCCAATTTAGTGGCAGTGGCTGCTGCTTACAAAGTACCTTCTCCCAAAATCAAAGTCCAAGAAAGATCGGGCATGTTACAAAGTTTACTGGATTTGTCCAAGCAAGAACTGGCTCGATTTAGTCCGTTACGTACCCCTGCACGACGTGTCATGCCTGTCCTCAAACTGATACGACGTAAAGACAATCAGTGGCGACGCGTTCCAGTATAAAAAATGTCTGTGACCAAGTAGGGGTATCAGTGTTTTTGGTGCTGAAGACTCAAAGATGTCACCCTCCAGAAAACATCCCTCTTCTAAACAGCCCCAAGGAAAGAAAAGAAAAGGTCTGCCTCCTCGTTTAGTTAAACATGGGGACATGTTATCTGTCCTGTCCAAAGCTTCTCCATCCCTACGAAAAAAACTCATTCAATCGGCCTCCAAAGAAGTCATCGATACCGTGTGCGAATCTTTGTTTGAACGTCTTGAAAGGCACGATCCCTTTCTCCAAACACCGGAAACAATGCTTAGGTAAACATCGTCACGTTCTTCGCCAAATGGTTCAAAAGAAAATTCCCATTCGTCAAAAGAAGAAGATGTTGGTCCAACGTGGAGGCATTTTACCCCTCTTGTTAGGTCTCTTACTGAAAGGAGTCTTGGGAACCATGTTGGGAGGACTGGTGGGAGCAAGATAAAAAGGCCCTCGGAAGTCCCAAGATCTCAGAATTGACCCCTGACAACCCCATGGAAGGACGAAAACTAGCTTTAGTGCCTTACAAACGATGGATGGAATACCATCGGTGGCAAGAACAACGCACCCCGCATTTACCTCCCAATCGCCATTTGAGCGAGATGTCCCAGTTACAACACGAATTGCAGTCCTTGATGGATCGCCAAGATTTGTCCGAAACAGAAAAATCGCAAAAGTACGGTCAACTCTTGCAACGACTGCAACTCTTTCACCAGAAAAGTTTAGATGAAACAGCTCTACCCACTCTGAAAGATTTTAAGACCTTGATGAAAAGTCCAGCACCATCACCAGTACAAGTACCAGTACCACCACTACCAGTGACCAAGACAGAAAAAGGAGAAGAAGAAGAAGGGTTTCAAACTCCACCAGAAAAAGTACCAAGTTAACAACACCACCTACCTCCAGAACTGGATGGATTAAAAAGATGATGGCCACCCCTTCTTCATCACAAGAGAAAAAGAAAGTGAAGACAGAATTGAAGACAGAAGTGAAACAAGAACCGATATCCCCCGCTCAGACATCCTCTTCTCCAACACCTATTGCTGGTCGCACACGCAAATCATTGCAATCCAAGAAAATACCCCAAGAGAAAAAGAGTAGCATCCTCCAAGAGTGGGTGTCTTATTAACACACAAACACAAAAAATGGAAAAAGTCTTAGCCAGCATTTACTACGATCCCTCTCATCCTGCAGGTTACGCAGGAGTTCAAAAATTGTATCGTGCTGCCAAAACTCGATTGAAAAGTCTCCGTTTACCTCAAGTGCAACGATGGTTACAAGAACAAGCTACCTACACTTTACACAAACCCATTCGACACAAGTTTGCCAGAAGTCGCACCCGAGTGGAAGGCATCGATCATCAATGGCAAGCCGATTTAGCCGATGTCTCTCATTTGGCCAGCTACAATCGTGGCTACAAATATTTGTTTTGTGTCATCGACGTCTTTTCCAAATTTGCCTGGGTCGTGCCCTTGACTTCCAAATCGAGCAGCGAGTTAGTGCGAGCCCTGCAACGAGTGTTGAAACAAAGCGGCCGTCACCCTCTTCGATGGCAAACGGACAAAGGCACCGAATTTCTGAACCAAGCTTTCCAAAAAGAATTAAAGAAACGTGACATTCATTTTTTTACCATCGAGAATCCCGAAACCAAAGCCAGCATCGTGGAACGTTTTCAACGCACTTTGAAAGAACGCATGTGGAAATATTTTACGCATCACCACCCTCTGAAGTACATCGACATCTTACCGCACCTGGTGCAAGCGTACATCCAATCTTACCATCGAAGCATCGGACGTGCCCCGCAAGAAGTGACCCCCGACAACGAAGTGTTGGTGTTTGAGCGCCTGTTTGGTACGTCCCCGACGAGGGCTGTCCCCAAGAAAAGTGGAGAGTTGACCGTAGGAGATTGGGTGCGCATTGGCAAAACCAAACGCACTTTTGACAAAGGTTATTTACCTAACTGGACGACCGAATTGTTTCGTGTCACTGGACGAGTGCATGGTCGTCATCCTGCCGTCTATAAATTGGAAGACATGAACGGAGAAGTGCTCAAAGGAACGTTTTATTTGCCCGAGTTACAACGTGTCACCAAAAAAGAGGACGTGTACGACATCGAAAGCATTCTCGAACGCAGAACCCGTAAAGTGGGCAAACGACGTGTCAAAGAAGTAAAAGTACGTTGGAAAGGATATCCACCCAGTTTTGATTCTTGGATCGACGCTTCGCAAGTCATCGACTATAAAAAGAAGTGACCATCATGCCCTTTCACACAGACGCTGATACGTCGACCACTCCTTCACCTAGTTCTTCTGTGCAAGATTTACAAAAACAACCTTTGTGGGTGTGGTGCGGAGAACGTGTGCCAAAAATGCAAATCGTCTTTTTCTGCCAAATCTTCGTGGTGTATTGTGTCATCGGGGCAGCCATTGCCAATTTGAGTTTGCAACAAGGAGACAAACAATTGTGGACCATTTTATTGAGCAGTTGCATCGGTTACCTGCTTCCCAATCCCTCCCTGAAATTCTCCTCGAACGGGAACCACGGGAACCTTGTGTCCAGTGCCAGTGCTAGTCATCACTCGAACAACAACAACAACCCCATTTTGGGCGGAGACACGCCTCTGACGTCCAGTAACCCCTTGGAGAGCCACAGAACTCTGGAATTATGAGTCACCAAAACCAATTTTACTTAACCTTACCCAGTGACAGTTCCATGGAGGTGTTTCCCAACAACACGTTGTGCTGTTACACGGCCAAATTACCTCAGGCCATCCCATTAGATCACGAAGCCCATTGGGAAGTGGCTTTGGTAGAAATGATTCACCCAACACAAATCAAAAACATCACTGAAACTCAAAACACTTTTGACGTCGAAATTCTGGACCCAACAGTGCAGCAAACCATGACGAACACTCCTCAACATAGATCATTTCTTGCGAAGGACCCATTACCCCGCAGCAGCAGTGACACTTCTCCTCCTTTTTATGTGTATCACTTTAAAATTAACTCAGGCCATTATTTTAGTGGTCAACATCTGGTGGAGGCCATCGCTGACAAATTCTATGCAACATTTGACAAAGTTCTGACCGGACTAAGAAAACGTGTCACCATTGAGTACCACAAACTGTCTCACCGTCTACTCATCAAATTTGAAAGTGAGGAAAAAAGTATACGTATTAAATTTTGCCCTGAACTGTATGACATTTTGGGTGGAGACCTCAATTTGGTCACGGATAAAAAGACCAAAAAGATAGAGAAAGCAGAGATTGACAACAACGGGCATTTTGCGAGGTACTTTCGTTTCCCGGTAGAACTGAACCAGGGATTGAATTTGATCTTTGTGTATTCCGATGTGGTGGAGTACAACGTGGTGGGACACACCTCCGTGCCGTTACTGCGTGTCATTCCTTTCAAAGTAAATTCTGCCACGGCCACTGACGAGGAAGGTGGAAACACTTACCACGTCCACCGCGAATTTGTACATCCTCATTATTTGCCTGTCAGCAAGTCGTATTTGGACACGGTCAACATTGCTATAAAAGGAGATTTGGGACAAAATATTCCATTCACCAAAGGAAACGTCACGGTGAAACTCCATTTTCGAAAACGGTTCTCTCACGATTCGTAAGTCATGTATCCAGTGTGACGAGCGGATGCTCGACAGCGAGGACACGGTTTAGGAGACATGTTAAAATCGGCCTTTCGTTCGGTGGCTCCGGTGTTGAAACCGATGGTGACACGCGGATTGCACGCCTTGAAAGATGCGTCACTGACGCAAGGCAAAGAATTTCTCCAAAATGTCATCATCGACAAACAAAACCCTAAAGAAGCCTTCATGAGTTCAGGCAAAAATGTCTTGCTACAAACGGGTAAAGACCTTTTGGGCCAACGAGACACACCTATAAATGCCCTGCACGCTACCGAGTCAGGCATTCAGCAAGGACAAGGCAGAAAGAGACGACGAAGAAAACATCCTTTCACCAGACTTCACACGTCTAAAGCTAGAAAGACCAAGAAAAGAACAACCGTTCGAGACTTAGACGTTTTCGATTATTGAGAAACAGCGACAAAAAAAAAATGATGCACCGAGAGTCATGCGCCTGTTCCAAGTCGGAACTGGATCTGTTTGCCATGCCCCCTACCATGATGACCATGCAAGAATCCCAATGGGTGGAATTTCACCCCGTCTCCTCATTGACCGATTCCGCTCCCATCGAGTTTGAAATCAAGGGACAGCCCGAAGATTACATCGCTCTGAATAGCAGTTACTTGTACCTGAAAGTCAAAGTTCTAGATAAGGATAATGGTGAAGTAGAAGACACTGAGAATGTAGCTCCCGTCAACAATTTCATGCATTCCTTGTTCAGCTCAGTGGACTTGTACTTGAATAACAAACTGGTCAGCAGCAGCATGGATACTTACCCTTATCGTGCCTACCTGGAAAATCTCTTGACGTACGGAATAGATGCCAAGAATACTCATCTCAATGCTTGTGTGCTATGGGAACCTGACGAAGCGAAGGAGTTTGACGAAATAGATAAAGACAATGACGGCTTTGTGGAAAGACGAAGCAAAATCTTAAATAAGAAGAGTTTAGAACTGATGGATCGTTTGCATTTGGACATGTGGTTGCAAGAGAAATATTTGCTGAACGGGGTAAATGTTCGCTTGAGACTGAATCGTAGCAGTGCCGCTTTCCATTTGTTGGCTGATACTGCAGCTGGCAATCCCAAAAGCCAAATCGAGGAGGCCAATCTCTACGTACGACGCGTGGAAGTGTTACCTAAAGTGGGAAACGACATCAGTCAAACGTTGAGGAGAACGACCGCCAAGTATCCCATACGACGCGTGGAAGTGAAAACGTTCACCATTCCCGCTAACCATCAATCCATGATCGAAGATCATCTGTTTCAAGGACAGTTACCCAAGCGTTTAATCCTTGGTATGGTCGAGAATAAAGCCATCAACGGAGCCTTCACTAAAAATCCTTTCAACTTTCATCACTTCAACGTGAAGAAAATCGAAGTCAGTCGCGATGGCAAGACCTTGTGTACCCAACCTTTCGAACCTGACTTTGATCCCACAAAGATGAATTACTTGAGATCGTACTTGTCCCTGTACGAAGCCACCGGACAGTTAGGGACCAACACCAGTCAGGGCATTACGTACGAGGATTATGCAGGAGGTTATGCTTTGTGGGCATTTGATTTCACTCCAGACCAAGGCAGCGACGAGGGACATTTTCACCCAATAAAATCCGGTCAGATTCGTGTGGAACTTCAGTTTACAGAACCACTGAAAGAGACAGTGAAAGTCATCCTGTATGCAGAATTCGATAATACGATAGAAATCAACAGTTTGAGAGAAGTCATTCTAGACTATTAGAAGCTATGGAAGACTGTTCTCCCTCTTTACCTAGTGGAGAAGTTTTGAAGATGGAATGTGAGGAGACCGTGGAAGGAGAATCCCAACACAAAGACGAAAAGGACATCGTGATCAAGTCGAGATGTCCAGAACAAGAACAGCAATTGGTCTCCTACTGTGCTACATACCTGGCAGACACAATTACGATATGGATGAAGCAGGATTACTATGGATGTCAAAACATCAGTCAAGAAGAAAAATTCAACGAATATCTGGACGAAGCTTGGAGTCTGTTTAAAAAAGACGTGTTACGTTGGTGGTATAAAGACTTGCGTGAACATTTCTGTCCTCCATTAACGACTCGAGACATCCATTACATCAAAGCCCTCTTTGACAAATTCAAAGAGAAAGTCGAGATCGAAATTGATCACTTATTATCAGCAAAAGAACATTTAGTGACTTATTTTGATCATGATTTTTCTAGAAACGATGAGAAAGTAAATCGTTGATTTTGTGACTAGTATACTTATTTTGTTGTCTTCAGCTAGGAAACGTGGTGTCCATCCATGACTCAATGACTTGCAATAGTGGAAATCACAATTTCATTCACAACGTTGCCAACCCTGTTTAAAGTAGAGTGTAAATTGAAAAAAAATGTTTGTCATTTGAAAAAATGTTTGATGTTATATTGTTGGATTATTGTTAAAAAATGTTAGAGTTCTTGGTTAATGTTAAGTGATTTTGAATAAAAAATGTTGTGTTTTGAAAAAAATGCCTTTGTCTTTTGTTTGGCTATAAGAATGTTGATTCATGCTCTTTGACTTCTTACTATCCCTCTCATGACACTCATTGAACGTTGCGGCTCGAAAACCGTGGAGGGATGTTTTCCTTCACGTCCGCGCTTTGACTTTAAGAACCGGGTTGTTTCCAGTCTAACCATCCATTGTCGACTCATCCTCCTACGAAGATGTGTTCCAAACTAGCTAAGCTAAACGAAGCCTACGTGAATTTGCATAGGGTCAGACACAGTCTGATACCGAAGCCAGAAGAGATAGAGAATGTGAGAATGTTAAAAGTTACTGAAGACCTGATAGAAGAGCTCTTCAGAGAAGAAGTGAACAGGGAGAAAGAAGAATGGACAGAGAAGTACAGACTTCAGAGACAGAAGCAGCAAAAGCAACAACAACAGCAACAGCAGCAGCAGTAGCAACCTGAACCTGACAGAGGCTTTGTCGATTGTCGTATCGACACCAAAGAGTTCTTCTTCTCTTTCCGAAGAAGCAGACCTATCGCCAGAAAGTCTATCCTCAGAGGACATCGCATTCTTAGAAACTAAAAGATTGCCATAGCAAACAAAAAATACCAAAAAAAAACAGCCCTTTTCAGGGCTACTCAATACTCTAGAAAAGAAATAACCATCGATTTGCCAATGTGTGTAGGTACAGTAGTGTGAATATAAACACTGACTCTTTTTTATAGTGTGAGGGTATGTGTTTGTGTATAGGATTGTGCGTTTGTAAATGATCACGTACGTTGGTGTGGATAGTAGATTAAGATCATGTCTTTTTGGGCTGTTTGACGTGTGGGGAGAGTAGATTTGGGGTTTGATTGCTTTGAGTATGTGGATAGTATATTGAAGTGATTAATGAAAAATTTTTTTAGAATAGAAATGGGTAGTATAAAAAAGTGAGTGAGTGTTTCTTTTAGGTCCGCGCGTTGTTTGGTCATGATCTAGGTAAGATCAATTTTATGTTCTTAGGGGGATGTTTTCCTTCACGTCCACGCTTTCACTATAAATTGAAACTCGCTGGACAGTCTAGCTACCCTTTTTGATTGATCAACAATAAAAATGAGTAGCAGACTTGAAAAACTTTTTGAACTCCAGATGCACCTGGAATATGCCAGATGTCTCCTGAACGAGCTGGCTGCGGAGGCCCTTGTGGAAGAAGCCAGGATAGAACAGGAGGAGGAAGAGAGAAAAATGAAAGAAGAGGAGGAAAGAAAGAGAGAGATCAGGTGTCACCCTATGATGAACCCTGTGTGCAAGGTGACACCTAAGGCAAGAACATCTCCCCAACCTGTAGTTACACTTCATTTACAACAGGAGGTAAGGATGCCAATTCATCCTAGAATAAGAAATAGAAGAAGAGAAAGGGAAGTCTTCACTATTCCAGAGACAGAAGATTGGAATAGTGAAGCCACTCAACCCGCCTCTGCGCTTACAGCAACAAGGGTGAATTGGCAAGGAGACTGGAGTCGAAGATGTGTGTGTGGTGCCAGACCAGGAAGGTGCCAGCATTAGATAGGTGCATCTGGAGTTAAAAAACAGCCCTTTTCAGGGCTACCCCAATCTCTAGAAAAGATATAACAATCGATTTGCCAATGTGTGTAGGTAGAGTAGTGTGAATATAAACACTGACTCTTTTTTTTCTTGTGTGTGTGTGTGTTTGTTTGTAAGCGCTTACGTATGTTTGTGTGGATAGTAGATTTGGGTTTGTTTATTGTTTCTTAGCGTATGTGGAGAGTATAGTTTGGGTTTTGTAACCGCTCACGTACGATTGTGTGGATAGTAGATTATGGATTTTGTTTACTGTTTCTTAGCGTACGTGGAGAGTATAGTTTGGGTTTTGTAACCGCTCACGTACGATTGTGTGGATAGTAGATTATGGATTTTGTTTTAATGATTTGCGTGTGTAAATAGTAGATTTGGGGTTTGTTTATTGTTTCTTAGCTTATGTGGAGAGTATAGTTTGGATTTTGTAACCGATCACGTACGATTGTGTGGATAGTAGATTTGGGGTTAGTTTATTGCTGATTCACTTATGTGAATAGTATATTATATGAAATGAGAAAGTAGGGGGGATGTTTTCCTTCACGTCCGCGCTTTCACTATAAGAACCCACAGTATTCGTCGTTCAAACCATTCTACAAAGAATAAAAAAAGAAGATGGCTTCGAACCAACTCGATAAAATGAAAACATTGCAAGAGGTCCTGGACAATTTAGGTATGATGGAGCAAATGTTAGTGAGGTTAAACGAGGATCACTATTCTTTATAGCCCACATAGAGTGAAGATGGAGATTAACAACTTAAGAAAAGTAAAGGAAATGATAAGTGCTGTGATGAAAGAAATAAAGCAGAAGAAGGAGGATGAAGAGTGAAGGATAAGGATGAGAGTATGGAACGAGAAAATTGAAAAGGAAGAAGAAAATGAGAAGAGGAAGAAAGAAGAGGAGGAGAAGCAGAAAGAAGAGAAAAAGAAGGAAGAAAAGAAAGAAAAGAAGAGAAAGAGTGCAGGAGAGAAAATAAGAAGTTGGTGGAGAAATAGAAGAAATTAGAAGAAGAAGAAACCCAAAGGCCCTTTTCAGGGCCACCCACATTTCTCTAAAAGAGATAGCCTTTCGATTGCCTACCCCTTTTTTTAATTTTTTAAAAAAAAAAAATCCCATGTTCAATTCCCCTTGTCCCTAAACCCAAACTCTATTCCCATGTTCAATTCCCCTTGTCCCTAGACAGACCCAAACTCTATTCCCCATGTTCAATTGCCTTTGTCCCTAGAATCGATATTTTTTTCCATTGTTCGAATGCCTTTGTCGCTAAAATGGATATTTCCTTTTTTTTTCTTTCTCTAATGTTAAATTCCATTGTCGCTAATCTTACCCAGGGTTTTTTGCCCATGTTAAATTTCCATTGTCGCTAATCTTACCCAGGGTGGTTAATGTTAAATTTCCATTGTCGCTAATCTTACCCAGAGGGTGTTTTTAACGCTAATTCCCATTGTCACTAATCTCACCCCATTCACTACTTACGTGTCTGTGTATGAATATGTGAGTGTACGTTCTTATTTTAAAATCAAAACTCAAAGACACTTACCTTTTTATACCTAATTTATTCTTTTATAAATATTTACAATCCAATTCACAATTCACAACAAATCACTTTAAAAAGTTCATAGACTTCATCTGTCTCATTGTTCACTCTCTCTGTTTTTTGAATTTCTTCACCGTCACAGTCTTTTCCTCCTCTTCCTCCTCACTTTCTTCCCTTCTTCTTTTCTTCTCTTGTTTCTTTTTCTTTGCCTCTTGTAAATATAATTATCTTCTTTCTTCCTCCTCTTCCTCTGAAGAATCCCTCTCTTCTTCCTCTGAAGAATCCCTCTCTTCTTCTGACTCCTTTTGTTTCTTTTTTGGGCAATCTGGAGACCAATGTCCTTTTTCTTGACAATAATAACAGGTATCTTGACTTTTGTCTTTCCTATCCCCTTTTTTCCTTTTTTGACGGTCTGGACACTCTGAAGACCAATGCCCTTTCTTCTGATAGATATAGCAAGTATCTTGACTTTTATCTCGAAAGGAAGATGAGTAGTCCGTCGGCTGGTCTGAAGAGAATTTTCTAATGACCCCTCGCAAAGCTCTGATGAAATGTTCGATCTGTCTAGTCTCTTCCATCGTTGTGCTCGGTTTGGGAGTGAAATGAATAGTGAAAGGACAAGACACACACCCTTTTATACACGCTGGTCTGCTAGGACTATAAATTAGTCCATGGTGTTTAAACTTTAGTCATTTGACGTTTTTCTATCAAGTTGAAACGAGCCAATTCATTTGAGAAGAAAGAAGAAGAAAGTAAGAGGCAGAAACGTGATCTATCGCCTCGTACCAGAGCTGAAGTCTTGGCACAAATTCATGCCAGTGATTCTGAACAGGAGAAGAGTGAACCAGAATCCAAACCCTCTAAACAAAGGTCACCACCCTTAGTTAACCCTGAAAAGTACTATTCCATTCGAGAGACAGAAAAGCGCTCCTCTAGAAAATTTAGAACCACGGCTTACAAATACACGGTGAAGTTTAAAGATTTCAAGGCAGACGTACCCTTAGAGAAAGCAGAAGGGTTCGTCACTGGGGTGTGGGATTCTTTACTCACCACACTCAAGCGACAATGTCAACCCAAAGAAGACGATCGCTTGAGACTTTCCATACAACACGACGGTTTGAAATCCCCTGTTTGGATCGAGTTTAGCAGACCCACAGAATTGACCGCTTCCAAAGTCATGGACAAGATTCAACACGTACAACAATCCAATGACAAGTTTGACATCACCGATGGAAAAGCCACACTCGACATGACCCACGTCTCTCCTCCTCAAGGGACTGGACGCAAAAAGATGTTATTGGTGGACGAGCTTCGCAGCACCAAAACAAGTCTCGTCCGAATTCACAATTCTCAAGACCAGATGTGTTTAGCCAGGGCGATCGTGGTGGGACGAACCTATGCCAACAAGAACGACACGGCAGAATGGAAAAGAGCCTGGAAAACTATTCGACAATCGGACCGAGCCAAACAACGAAAAGAAACAGAACTCCTGTTACAACAAGCTGGCTTGCCCAAAGACAAACCCTGTGTCATTCCTGAGATGCAAAACTTGCAAGATGCCCTAGCTCCACGATACACCTTGAAAGTGCACCCTCAAGAAATGCTTGGGCCTATGTTTTTTCTAGGGAAAGACTTTAAGAATCGAAAATACATTCACGTCTATCATCACGATGACCATTTCGATACATTACCACTATTACTGGATTCCTGGGAGACAGTTATTACTGTGAGAAATGTGACTATGGCTATAACAATCGAGAACAACACAAACATTGTGGATCGAAATGCTCAGGATGTTTGACCTCTCCACCCTGTCAGAGCGAAGGACAAGAACCAGTGCATTGTTTCACTTGTCTGCGCACGTTTGTCAGCCCTGCCTGTTACCAACAACATCTGAAGACGCAAGGTTCACAGAAGAAATGCGCTTGTCAACTGCTGGGATTGTGCCTCACGTGTGGACAAGGCATATGTACCAATAATACCAAGGCACACTATGTCGAGGAAAGAAAAAATGTCACATTTGTCATCACATCTTGGACTTGGAACACCAATGCTATGTGCAAAAATACCAACCCCAACGAGAGAAAGAGGATGGACACAAGAAGAAAGGCAATTTCATCTTTTTCGATTTCGAATGCATGCAAGAGACCGGCATTCACATTCCTAATTTCTGCGTGGCTCATCGAGCGTGCGAAAAGTGCATTCAAGAACCCATCGTGAGTCATTGCCCGTTACTGCAGTAAGATTCTTGGAGGGCGTGAAAAAATCTTTCAGGGACCGAACACGCTAGCCGATTTCGCACAATGGGTCTTAGACCCCATCGACAAGACGTGGAGCCAAGAGGACATTGAACGTTACGGAGATTGTCATCGTCATGCCACGGTGATGGCTCACAATTTCTCCGGATACGATGGACAGTTTCTTCTCAGATACTATACCGAACATGGCACCGAGCGTCCTAAAGTGACTTTGAACGGATCCAAAATCATTTTCATGCAAGTGGGACAAGTACAGTTTAAAGATTCGATGAGTTACTTGGCCATGCCTTTGAGTCGAATGCCTAAAACGTTTGGAATGACAGAAATGGCTAAAGGTTATTTTCCTCACTTTTTCAATACGGAAGCCAATCAACATGCCGTTCTACCCCATTTGCCTAAGGCTCACTATTATGACCCTGACAACATGCGTACCGAACAACGAGAAGCTTTCTACGCTTGGTACCAGGTTCACGCCTCACACCCTTTCCACTTTCAGGAAGAAATGCTAAAGTATTGTCGTTCCGACGTGGACATTTTACGGCGTTGCTGTGGAAAATTTCGAGAACTGTTCATTGAACACGGAGGGGTCGATCCTTTGAAAGAATCTTGCACCATTGCCAAAGCGTGTTCCTTAGTGTACCGCCAACGATTTATGCCTGAAAACACCGTGGCTGTCATCAGTCCTCAATTGACCAACTATGTCAAACGTCGATACTCGGTCAAAGCCCTACGCTGGTTACATTACTTGTGCGACAAGGAAGACAGGTGGATTCAGCATGCCCGCAACGGAGGGGGCGAAAAGACCATCGGAACGCATTCGGTCGATATTTGGGGCTTAGAAAATCCCAAAATCTTGTACGAGTTTAACGGTTGCTTATTTCACGGATGTCCCGTCTGTTACGCTGATCGTAGCACTAAAAATCAGTTTTTACAACGAACCATGGTAGACTTGTACCAGGCCACTTGTCAGCGGCGTCTAAAGTTAGAACAGGAAGGATACCAAGTGGTGGAACTGTGGAACACGAGTACGATCACCGTTTGAAAACCGATCCCGAGTTTAAACGCCTCGTGGAAAGTTACCAGTTCATGGACCCCCTGAACCCGAGTTACAGTTTGTACGGAGGAAGGACCAATGCAACCTGTTTCCTGTACCAAGCTGACGAAGAGAAAGGAGAAGAAATCAAATACGTGGACATGTGTTCGCTGTATCCCTACGTGTGCAAATATTGTCGCTTTCCTGCAGGGCACCCACAATTGTTCACCGAACACATCGACCTGAAAAACATTCGACAATACGAAGGCTTGATCAAGTGCAAAGTTTTGCCTCCCACGGACTTGTACCATCCCGTCTTACCTCACCATTGCCAAGGCAAACTGATGTTTATTTGTGCCGTACTTGTGCCGAAACGTACAACCAAGATCAACCTTGTCATCACACCTAGGAAGAACGGGCCTTGACGGGGACGTGGGTCAGCGTAGAATTGTTCAAAGCTTTGGACATGGGATACCAACTGTTAGAAGTGTACGAAATTTGCCACTTTCCCAAGACACAACAATACGACAAGGGTGACCCTACGCAGAAAGGCATTTTCGCAGACTACGTGGATGTCTTTTTGAAACTGAAGCAAGAAGCCAGCGGCTATCCGTCCTGGTGTCACACTCCCCAAGACCAAAAGACATTCAAAGAGAAATACTGGGCACAAGAAGGCATCTCTTTAGATCACATCGAGAAAAACGAAGGCAGGCGATCGTTTGCCAAAGTGATGTTAAATTGCTTGTGGGGAAAAATGGCACAACGACCGTGTTTACCCAAGACGGAATATTTGACCCAACCTTCCCACTATTTCCAGATGATTCACGACAAAACCAAATACATGAAACACGTGGACGTCGTTCGAGAGAATTTGATCTTGGTCAATTACGAAGAAGATCTGGACTTTGTACAAGACGACCCCTTTGGAAATGTCGTCATTGCGGCTTACGTGACAGTTCATGCTCGCTTAAAATTGTACGAAGCTTTAGAATTGTTAGGGGAACGTGTCCTGTACTTTGACACGGACAGTTGCATTTACATCCATCACCCGAGTTAACAGCACCCTGACATCGAAGGAGAACGTTTAGGAGCCTGGACGGACGAGCATCCCGACGACAAGATTCTAAATTTCGTCACTGGTGGTCCCAAAAATTACGGCTACGAATACCGGGACAAACAAGGAGAAGTACACACGAAGTGTAAAGTGAAAGGATTGACTCTGAATTATCGTACCAGTCGTGTGGTCAACTTTGGGGTATTGAAAGAAGCCTTGTAGTCTAGAGAAGATGAACACTTTAAAGTGATCGCCTATCAACCGAACAAGATTGTACGTTTACCCACTCACCACATCGTCAGTCGACCATTGGAAAAAGTCTATCAAATCGTGTACCAGAAGCGAGTGCGACTTCCCAATCATTTTACCTTACCGTATGGACATGTCGGTATAAAACATTGGCTGTAAGAGGATAGCCACCAGAAGGATGACTTCACCACAGCAAGAATCCAGTGAGAACTCCAAGTTCAAACCCTAACATTTTCCGGTCTTCTTACCTCACTATTGTGATTGTGCCCGTCGATTGGACACGTTTCAAGCATGGCCTACGGATAGGGAAGGATTACCTTCTTCGCATGTTTTAGCTAGAACAGGATTTGTCTGCTTGGGACCTGAGACTGGATTGGAGACTAGACACAAAAAAGGAACGATGTACAAGCTTGAGACTGCATTGCGACTAGTATAAAAAGGGTTATGGTCAAGATCGATAGTTCATTGTAACTACCAAGACCAAGCGAACAAGATGAATACTTTCAGAGAAACACAGAACAAGTTCAGAAAGGCACAATTCAAGTTTGGGGCTTCTGAAGTGGAATGTGATTGTGAGCCTTGCGATGGGAACGATGTTGTACGTTGTAACCTTAGCGATGCCGTAAAGCATCATGGGAACTTTGTTCTCACTACCCCTATCATGGAAAGTGATGCTGTGCGTGTCAAACCTGAAGGATGCGAAAGCGATGCCGCTCGTCCTCTTGGACACTTTACTGGGTTTCGTTTTAAAGGTGAATGTCTACCTTCACGTCTACCTCCCTACGGATGTCATCCAGCCCTGAGCAAACTCCTGTCCATGTCACCCAACCCTCATCGAAACGAACCTGTGAAAGACGAATATTCGTTTCCTGTGCGTTTGTCAGAATGCTGCGACTTTGAAAATCGTCTTCAATCGTTCAAAGAAAAATGGCCTAAGCATCTGGGAGGACCGACCCCCGAAGAATTAGCCAGAGCCGGATTTTTCTACTTGGGCGAAGGGGATAAAGTCAAGTGCTTCAGTTGCGGTGTGTCACTTCACCACTGGGAACCGCAAGATTCGGCCTACGTAGAACATGCTCGTTGGTCACCGAATTGTCATTACTTACCCTTAGTGGGACCGAGACTTTGAAGGAACTTACCCTGAAGAAGAAACCAGATTGGTTAGGAATCAAATGTTGGACATCACCGAGACCAGTATTTAAACTTCATTTCAAAAACGATATTGAATCATTACCTAAAGAACAGCAAGAGAAGATTTACAAGGAAGTTTGGCAGGGACTTGCCAGAGTGAAATTTCAATGGGTTACTGTGGAACTTTTGTGTCGAGAAATTCATAAGAGGAAAGTGAAAAAAGTCAACCAGTGTGTTAGATTTCTTTGGGTCAAGTGTGCATTCGTCCTATAATATTACTCTAGACCGTTTACATCAAAAGAGTTCAGTGAGATTCTTGGACGTTACCCTGAATGGCAGTGGTCAGAAATTACTTACTATGTGGATTACTTTTGCTCTAGGAGAAGATTGTGAATTGTACGGACTGACCTATTCATGGTTACTTTACAAGAGAACGTTCGTGCTTTGCCTGTGGAGTTGAGAGAACGCATTTACCGAGAACTGATCAAAATAGTGAAACGCAAACGCAAAGTTATTCATCCGTTTTTAAATTATGCTCTTTTCCAAAGTATAAGAAGACTGATTATGAGTGGATATTACATCAGGCACAAAGGTAAACGAAGCTATTGGCCACCACCCAAGGATTCCAAAAACAGTGTATATACTTATGGATACTTTACAAGAGAAGAACATTTTGGGCTTGCCTGTGGAGTTGAGAGAACGCATTTACCGAGAGCTGGTCAAAATACAAGTCAAACGTAAAGAACAGTTGCATCCGTTACGTCACCGGTGTTTGAACCACTGGTACCTGAATGGTATAAAAGAACTGATTCGTCAGAAATTGTTTCAGTGGTCAGACCTTGTTCAACACTTTGAGTTAGTGAATGAACGAAATGTTCGTAATTTTGGTTACCTCGAGATTCACCTAGAGCAACGTATTGAGGAAGACGAGTTAAAGGATTACCAACATATTTTACGTGGAATCTGCTTAGCGGAAGACGAAACATCTAAACAAACTCTGAAGTGTAGGTTACAGTATTGAAGATTTAGATTCCCTACTGGAGAACGAAGATGTCTAGTTAGAAAGTACCTTTATTGCTTCCGAAATAAAGAGACTATAAAATCAGGAATCCATGCCACGGCTTATGTCACAAGTGATTGAACAGATTCCGTGGAAGGAACTCAATGACCATATTCAAACCGTGGATCATTACCATCGATTATTACAAGAACTGTATCCATTCAATTTGGGTGGACGCATAGTGTGTGTCTTAGTGACTTGTTTTCTGGGATTTCGTTTACCAGCCGATGCCTTGTGGACTCTTTACGAACAGTACTTACCACCCAAATGTCCTTAAATGGTCACGAGAGACTCCTTTTGCTCAAAGCCTTACGTTTTCATCTATATACTTCTCGACCTCTAGGGGAAAAAAGATTCGTCAACTTTTAGCTACCCAAGACGTGTATGACGACGTGTGTGTAGCTTGTGAATTACACCACCATTGGACAGATGTCCGTGGCTGGAAAAATGGGGGTTTTGAGGCTTGGACCCAAGAAGTGGCCCAGTATGCACGAGAGTTGTTCAAGGAAAAAAGTTACTTTTCAACCTGTGTTAGTGACAGTGCCAGAAGAAGAACCCGTCACCCAGGACAGGACTGTCGTGGACAGGCCTGAAAGACCCTTTCGGGAGGACACTTGTGTGACCTTACCCGCTGTTGAACTGGTCAGAACATTACCCAAAACATGTTGTACAGACACTTGTGTTTATTCCACGTTAATGGTTATCATGTGCCTTTTATCCTTGTACTTAAGCCTTTGGCTTTGACGTATTTTTGTCTTTCGTGTTCATGTTTAAAACATTCAATAAACGTGTTCTGAAAAAGTATATAAACTCTTGTCTTGTCTGTTTTCGTGTCACAAGTGACATTCCAGACACTATGGCTACCTCTGCTGTCTCTGCTCCCTCTTCCTCCACTGTCAAAGTCATCGACGAACACTTAGATCGTGCCAGTTGGGAGGCTTTGTATCTTCGCCATCCCTTTAACATGCTCATTGCTGGACCTAGCGGTTCAGGCAAAACCGAATTTGTCAAACGTTTGATCGAACATAAACATCATTTGATCGATCGTCCACCTCAACACATCGTGTGGTGTTACAAAGAGTGGCAATCGGCGTACAGTCTCTTGCGAGAAAGTCAAGGCGATTCCATCGTGTTTGTGGAAGGCATTCCTAAAGAAGACGACGGCATCGTCTCTGACTCCCGTCAAACCCATTTGGTCATTTTCGATGACATGTTAGGAGAAGACGAAGAAGAAATTAAACTGTGGTTCACGCGCAAAGGGCATCATCGTAATGCCAGTGTCGTTTACATCACCCAAAATTTGTTTCAACAAAGTAAAGCCCATCGCACCATCAGGCTCAATGCGCATTACGTGGTCTTGTTTAAAAGCCCTCCAGATAAATCGCAAGTGCAAGTTTTAGCCAAACAGTTAGGAACGCCTTGGTCGAGTCAGGCGTACGACGATGACACTCAAACTCCACACGCCTATTTGAAACCTACGACCCCCGATGATTTGCGATTTCGTACCCAATTGTTTCATCACTGAGGCCAAGCCGGAGGGTCTGTCCTGTACACGTCTCTGTCCTCGACTTAACTTCACTCAACAAAAAAATCTATAAAAACCTCAGACACTTTTCGTCTGTCTCATATAGTTTGAACATGACGTCCCTTCAGTCACATCTTCCCGTCAAATTGATTCGTGCCTTGTATGGCATCAGTCGAGAAAAAAATCCACAAATACGAGCTCGTGTCTTAGAAGCTAGTCTCAAAGAAGTCTTACGATGGTTCACGGTGACTGCACGTCAATTACTGCAAGGGATCATTCAGATTCCTCATCAAACCAAACGCTTTTTTGATCGAAACAAAGTCGCTTTGACCCAACGGGCCGATCCTCGCATCGACACTCAAACCAAAAAATAAATCATTTTGAGACCAGGAGGGAGCGGAACTCTAGGAGGGGTCATCATTCGCTCTCTCTTAACATGGGATCCTAATGCCCCCAAAGTTCTCCCCAAGAAAAAAGTCAAACGATGCTCCAAGAAGAAGAAGAAAAAGACCAGGTCCCCAAGGAGACCCGTGTCTGCAAGAACTTCTCCAGTGGCGAGACCCTCGTGTTACCAGACACCACCCCGGAAAAAGAAAAGAAACCCCCAGAAAAGAAGCAGAGAAAAAGTCCCCAGAAAAGTCCACAGAAGAAAACTAGTCGCAAGAGAGCCACTTCAGCCAGGACGCAACCTTACACTCGCAAACCACGACCTGCCACGGCGGTGACCGCGTCTCCGGCAGCCTCAAGTTCATCCACTTCCCCGTTGATGACACCAAGAACTGAAGAGTACTTGGAGACGTTGATCACACCAAGAACTTCTCCGTTGATGACCCCAAGAACTTCCCCAGTGGCAGAACCCTCCAGTTTAGTGGCAGTGGGTGCTGATCACAAAGTACCTGCTCCCAAAATCAAAGTTCAAGAAAGATTGGGCATGTTACAAAGTTTACTGGATTTGTCCAAGCAAGAACTGGCTCGATTTAGTCCGTTACGCACCCCTGCACGACGTGTCATGCCTGTCCTGAAGTTGATACGACGTAAAGACAATCAGTGGCGACGCGTTCCAGTATAAAAAAGGTGTGTGACCAAGTAGGGTATCAGTGTTTTGGTGCTTCTGAAGATGTCACCCTCCAGAAAACATCCCTCTTCTAAACAACCCCAAGGAATGAAAAGGAAAGGGCTGCCACCACTTTTAGTCAAATATGGGGACATGTTATCTGTCCTGTCCAAAGCTTCTCCACCCCTACGAAAAAAATTCATTCAAACCGCCTCCAAAGAGGTTATCGATACCGTGTGCGAATGTTGTTTGAACGTATTGAAAGGCACGATCCCTTTGTCCAAACACCAGAAACAACGCTTAGGCAAACATCGTCACGTTCTTCGCCAACGGGTTCAAAAGAAAATCGCCCTTGGTCAAAAGAAGAAGATGTTGGTCCAAAGTGGAGGAATTTTTCTCTCTTGTCAGGCCCCTTACTGAAAGGAGTCTTGGGAACCATGTTGGGAGGACTGATGGGAGCAAGATGAAAAGACCCTCTGAAGTCCCAAGATCTCAGAATCGACCCCTGACAACCCCATGGAAGGACGAAAACTAGCTTTAGTGCCTTACAAACGATGGATGGAATACCATCGGTGGAAAGAACAACGCACCCCGCATTTACCTCCCAATCCCCATTTGAGCGAGATGTCCCAGTTACAACACGAAGTGCAGTCCTTGATGGATCGCCAAGATTTGTCCGAAACAGAAAAATCGCAAAAGTACGGTCAACTCTTGCAACGACTGCAACTCTTTCACCAGAAAGCTTTAGACGAAACATCTCTTCCCACTCTGAAAGATTTTAAGACCTTGATGAAAAGTCCAGCACCATCACCAGTACCACTACCATCACTACCAGTGACCAAGACAGAAAAAGGAGAAGAAGAAGGGTTTCAAATTCCACCAGAAAAAGTACCAAGTTAACAACACCACCTACCTCCAGAATTGGATGGATTAAAAAGATGATGACCACCCCTTCTTCATCAGAAGAGAAAAAGAAGTTGAAGACAGAAGTGAAACAAGAAAAAATATCACCTGTTCAGGCATCCTCCTCCTCCTCCTCCTCCACACCTATTGCCGGTCGCACACGCAAAGCATTGCAATCAAAGAAAATACCCCAAGAGAAAAAGAGTAGCATCTTCCAAGAGTGGGTGCCTTATTAAGAAACCAAAAAAGTGGAGAAGGTGTTAGGCAGCATTTACTACGATCCTTCCCATCCTGCAGGTTACGCAGGAGTTCAAAAATTGTATCGTGCTGCCAAAACGCGACTGAAAAGTCTCCGTTTACCTCAAGTTCAACGATGGTTACAAGAACAAGCTACCTATACTTTACACAAACCCATTCGACGCAAGTTTTCCAGAAGTCGCACCCGAGTGGAAATCATCGATCATCAATGGCAAGCCGATTTAGCCGATGTCTCTCATTTGGCCAGCTACAATCGCGGCTACAAATATTTGTTTTGTGTCATTGACGTCTTTTCCAAACTTGCCTGGGTCGTACCCTTGACTTCCAAATCGAGCAGTGAGTTAGTGCAAGCCCTGCAACGAGTGTTGAAACAAAGCGGCCGTCACCCTCTTCGATGGCAAACGGATAAAGGCACCGAATTTCTGAACCAAGCTTTCCAAAAAGAATTAAAGAAACGTGACATTCATTTTTTTACCACCGAGAATCCCGAAACCAAAGCCAGCATCGTGGAACGTTTTCAACGCACTTTGAAAGAACGTATGTGGAAATATTTTACGCATCACCACACTCTGAAGTACATCGACATCTTATCGCACCTGGTGCAAGCGTACAACCAATCTTACCATCGAAGCATCGGACGTACCCCGCAAGAAGTGACTCCCGAGAACGAAGTGTTGGTGTTTAAGCGCCTGTTTGGTACGTCCCCGACGAGGGCAGTCCCCAAGAAAAGTGGAGAGTTGACCGTAGGAGATTGGGTGCGCATTGGCAAAACCAAACGCACTTTCGACAAAGGTTACTTACCTAACTGGACGACCGAATTGTTTCGTGTCACTGAACGAGTGCATGGCCATCATCCTGCCGTCTATAAATTGGAAGACATGAACGGAGAAGTGCTCAAAGGAACTTTTTATTTGCCCGAGTTACAACGTGTTACCAAAAAAGAAGACGACGTGTACGACATCGAAAGCATTCTCGAACGCAGAACCCGTAAAGTAGGCAAACGACTGTCAAAGAAGTCAAAGTACGTTGGAAAGGATATCCACCCAGTTTTGATTCTTGGATCGACGCTTCGCAAATAATCGACTATAAAAAGAAGTGACCATCATGCCCTTTCACACAGACGCTGATAAGTCGACCACTCCTTCACCTAGTTCTTCTCTACAAGATTTACAAAAACAACCTTTGTGGGTGTGGTGCGGAGAACGTGTGCCTAAAACGCAAATCGTCTTTTTCTGCCAAATCTTCGTGGTGTATTGTGTCATCGGGGCAGCCATCGCCAATTTAAGTTTGCAACAAGGAGACAAACAATTGTGGACCATTGTATTGAGCAGCTGCATCGGTTACCTGCTTCCCAATCCGTCCCTGAAATTCTCCTCGAACGGGAACAACGGGAACCTTGTGTCCAGTATCAGTGTCAGTCACCACTCCAATAACAACAAGAATCCCATTTTGTGCGGAGACACTCCAGAACTCTGGAATTATGAGTCACCAAAACCAATTTTACTTAACCTTACCCAGTGACAGTTCCATGGAGGTGTTTCCCAAGAACACGTTGTGCTGTTACACGGCCAAATGACCTCAGACCATCCCATTAGATCACGAAGCCCATTGGGAAGTGGCTTTAGTAGAAATCATTCACCCGACCCAAGTCCTCAATGTCCTTCCCAATCAAAACTTTTTTGATGTGGACGTTCATGACGAGCAAATGCAACAGTACTTGGATACCCATGGCAAATATAACATAAAGCCCCCTGGCACACAAAATCAAAAGTACACCACCTAGCACTTGTTCATTCCCCCAGGCTACTATTTTAGTGGTCAACATTTGGTGAGAACCATAGCCTCCAGGTTTAATGTCGTGTTTCTGAAAGCTTTGGAAAGTGTCAAAAAAGTGTCACCCTGGAATACCACAAATCAGCTCGTCGCTTTTTGATGAAATTTGACGGGAGTAAAATCGTGTCCATTTTATTTTGTCCTGAATTGTTTGACATGTTGGGCGGAGACATGGACATGAGAATGGCCATACTCAAGAAAAACGAATTACCAATCATTTACGACAACGAGTCTTTTACCAAGTTATTTCGTTCCCCGGTAGAACTGAACCAAGGACTGAATTTGATGTTTGTGTACTCCGATGTGGTGGAGTACATCGTGGTGGGACACACCTCTGTGCCGTTACTGCGTGTCATTCCTTTCAAAGTGGATTCTGCCACGACCGCTGACGAGGCAGGTGGAAACACTTACCACGTTCACCGCGAATTTGTACATCATCACTATTTGCCTGTCAGCAAGTCGTATTTGGACACGGTCAACATTGCTATAAAAGGAGATCTGGGACAAAATATTCCATTCACCAAAGGAAAATTCACGGTGACAGCGAGGACACGGTTTAGGAGATATGCTGAAATCGGCCTTTCGTTCGGTGGCCCCGGTGTTGAAACCGATGGTGACACGCGGATTGCACGCCTTGAAAGATGCGTCACTGACGCAAGGCAAAGAATTTCTCCAAAATGTCATCATCGACAAACAAAACCCTAAAGAAGCCTTGATGAGGGCAGGCAAAAATGTCTTGCTGCAAACAGGCAAAGACCTTTTGGGCCGACGAGACACACCTATAAATGCCCTGCACGCTACCGAGTCAGGCATTCAGCAAGGACAAGGCAGAAAGAGACGACGAATAAAACACCCTTTCACCAGACTTTACACGTCTAAAGCTAGAAAGGCAAAGAAAAGAAGAACCGTCCGAGACTTAGACGTTTTCGATTATTGAGACACAGAAAAAATGATGCACCGAGAGTCTTGCGCCTGTTCCAAGTCGGAACTGGATCTGTTTGCCATGCCGCCCACCATGATGACGATGCAAGAATCCCAATGGGTGGAATTTCACCCCGTCTCCTCTTTGACGGATTCCGCTCCCATCGAGTTGAAATCAAAGGACAGCCCGAAGATTACATCGATCTGAATAGAAGTTACCTGTACTTGAAAGTGAAAGTGATCAAAACGGACAACACCAATCCAGGAGGCGATGCTAGAGTAGCTCCTGTCAACAATTTCATGCCTTCCTTGTTCAGCGAAGTGGACTTGTACTTGAATAACAAACTGGTCAGCAGCAACATGAATACTTACCCGTATCGTACCTACTTGGAAAATCTCTTGACGTACGGAAAAGATGCCATGAATGCTCATCTGGATGCTTGCGTGGTATGGAAACCTGACACGGCAGGTGTAGGCACGTTTATAGACACAGCCCTAACAGAAGATGACAATCCTCACAATGTGGGGTTTAACGACCGTCGTAAGAAAATTCTGCAGGGGCGAAGTTTAGAATTGATGGATCGTTTGCATTTGGACATGTGGTTACAAGAAAAGTATTTGTTCAACGGGCTGGATATCCGTCTGAGACTGAATCGTAGCATTGCCGCTTTCCATTTGATGGCCCATGCCAATGAATACAAAACTATCATTCAAGAAGCCCGACTTTACGTGCGTCGTGTGGAAGTGTTACCCGAAGTGGGAAACGACGTCAGTCAGACGTTGAGCAGAACGACCGCGAAGTATCCGATACGACGCGTAGAAGTGAAAACGTTAACCATTCGTGCTGGACAGCGATCTATGATCGAAGATCATCTGTTCCAAGGACAGTTACCCAAGCGTTTGATTGTTGGTATCGTCAGAAATTCAGCCTTCAACGGAATGTACAACGAAAATCCTTTTGAGTTTCAACATTTTGGCATGTCCAAGATTGAAGTCAGTCGTGATGTCAAGACCTTGTGTACCTGACCCTTTCAACCTAACTTTGGTGCCGCGAAGAATTACTTGAGATCGTACTTGTCCCTGTACGAAGCCACGGGACAGTTAGGAACCAACACCAGTCACGTGATTTCGTACGAAGATTACGCAGGAGGCTACGCTTTGTGTGCTTTTGATTTCACTCCAGACCAAGGCAGCGACGAGGGACGTTTCCACCCTATAAAATCCGGTCAGATTCGTGTGGAAATTCAGTTTGGAATCCGAGACCCTGATGTAACAGTGAACATCCTCCTGTATGCAGAATTCGACAATACCATAGAAATCAACAGTTTGAGAGAAGTCATTCTAGACTATTAGAAGCCATGGAAGACTGTTATCCCTCTTTACCCAGTGGAGAAACTTTGGAGATGGAATGTAAAGAGACCGTGAAAGAAGAAGTTATCATGATGAAGTCAAGATGGCCAGAACAAGAAGCCCATTTAGTCTCCTGTTTTGCCAAACACTTGGTCGAAAAAATTACGGAATTGATCAAAAAAGATTGCTATGGATGTCAAAACGATTATCCCAGTCAAATTCAACACGATAAATGCCTGATGTTGAGTCAAGAAGAAAAATTGGACGAGTATCTGGACGAAGCTTGGCGTCTCATCTCGGACGAAGTCGTGTTGCATCAGTGGTATAAAGACTTGCGTGAACATTCTTGTCCACCATTAACCACTCAAGAGATCCATCGTATCGAAGCTCTCCTGAATCAGAGTGGGGAGACGAAGCGAAGAAACGGTTATTTGTCAGACATTTTCAAGCAAAACGTCAGGATCGAATTGATCACTTATTATTACCTGTGAAGAAGAAGAAAAAAACACACAAAACATGGATACCTGGGAACTTTATTACCTTTTGAACCACAGTTCGTACACGGCTTCTTGGAATCCTGTCGTCTGTGCTAAAGATGAACTCCCTCATCGTAAACCTCAAGACCATCTAGCTTATGTGATCAACACGGACGACAGTCATCTCCCAGGAACCCACTGGGTAGCCGTCTACTTTCCTCAAGAAGGATGTGTGGAATATTTCGATTCGTATGGATTGCCTCCTTCGGAAGACGATATCATTGACTTTATGAGAAGAAATGATCAGACCACCCGATTCAATAATGTGAAATTACAAGGCACATATTCCTTGGTGTGTGGACAATATTGTGTGTATTTTCTGCATCATCGCAGCCTGGGTTATTCCTTAGAACATTTAGTGACTCATTTTGATCCTCGTTCTTCTTCTAGAAACGATGTGAAAGCAGATCAATGGTTTTGTGACCATTATGCTTATCTTTTGTCTCAAGCTAGGAAACGTAGTGTCCATCAATGGCCTAATGACTTCCAACAGTGGAAATCACAATTTCATTCACAACGTTGTCAGCCTTGTCCAAAATAATGTGTTAGTTGGAAAAAAAATGTTTTTATTTTGAAACAAATGTTTGATGCTATATTGTTAAAAATGTTAGAGTTGTTTGTTAGTGTTAAGTGATTTTGAATAAAAAAAATGTTTTGAAAAAATGCCTTTGTCTTTTGTTTGGCTATAAGAATTTGGTTCATGCTCTTTGACTTCTTACTATCCCTCTGATGGCACTCATTGAACGTTCCGGCTCGAAAACCGTGGAGGGATGTTTTCCTTCACGTCCGCGCTTTGACTTTAAAGCCGGGGGTACCCTCCAGTCTAACCATCCTTTGTCGACTCATCCTCCTACGAAGATGTGCTCCAGACCAGCTAAGCTAAACGAAGCTTACGTGAATTTGCATAGGGTCAGACACAGTCTGATACCGAAGCCAGAAGAGATAGAGAATGTGAGAATGTTAAAAGTCACTGAAGACCTGATAGAAGAGCTTTTCAGAGAAGAAACGAACAGGGAGAAAGAAGAATGGACAGAGAAGTACAGACTTCAGAAACAACAGAGAGAGCAGCAACAGCAACAACAGCAGCAGCAACCTGACAGAGGCTTTGTCGATTGTCGTATCGACACCAAAGAGTTATTCTTCTCTTTCCGAAGAAGCAGACCTATCGTCAGAAAGTCTATCGCCAGAGGACGTCGCATTCTTAGAAACTAAAAGATTGCCATAGAAAACAGAAAAACACCCTTTTCAGGGCTACCCAATCTCTAGAAAAGAAATAACAATCGATTTGCCAATGTGTGTATGTAGAGTAGTGTGAATATAAACACTGACTCTTTTGTGGTGTGAGTGTATGTGTTTGTGTGGATAGTAGATTATGATAATGGGGTTTTTTTTTTGCTGTTTGACGTGCGTGGAGAGTAGATTTGGGGTTTGATTGCTTTGTGTACGTGGATAGTATATTATTTGTTTAATGAAATTTTGTTAGAATAGTTATAGGAAGTATAAAAAAGTCAGTGAGTGTTTCTTTTAGGTCCGCGCGTTGTTTGGTCATGATCTAGGTAATATAACTTTTGTTTTAGAGGGATGTTTTCCTTCACGTCCGCGCTTTCACTATAAATTAAAAATCACTCGGCAATCTAGCTACCCTTGTTGATTTAAATAAGACAATGAACACCAGACTAGCAAAACTGCTTGAACTTCATGTACACATGGAATATGCCAGGCGTATATTGAATGAGCTGGCTGCAGAGTCCATAGTAGAAGAGGCAAGGATAAAGAAAGAGCAGGAGGAGAGAAGACAGAGAGAAGAGGAGGAAAATAAAATAGGAGAGAGGATGACTTACAAGATACCAGAGACAGAGGACTGGGGTGCTGAAACCAATCATCCCGCCTCTGCACTCCCAAGAAAAAAAGTAAAAGGAGACTGGGGAAGAAGATGTGTGTGTGGTGCCAGGCCTGGAAGGTGCCATCATTAACCAGGTGTCACTGGAGTTAAAAAAACAAACAGCCCTTTTCTGGGCTACCCAATACTCTAGAAAAGAAATAGTAATCGATTTGCCAATGTGTGTATGTAGAGTAGTGTGAATATAAACACTGACTCTTTTTTCTTGTGTTTGTGTGTTTGTGTGTTTGTAAGCGCTCAAGTATGTTTGTGTGGATAGTAGATTATTGGGCTTTGTAAGTGATCACGTATATTTATGTGGATAGTAGATTTGGGTTTCATTTTAATGCTTTGAGTGTGTGAATAGTAGATTTGGGGTTTGTTTATTGCTGCTTCACGTTTGTGGATAGTAGATAATATGAAATGAGAAAAGTAGGGGATGTTTTCCTTCACGTCCGCGCGTTGTTTGGTTATGATCTAGGTAATATAACTTTTCTCTTAGGGGATGTTTTCCATCAAGTCCGCGCTTTTCGTATAAGAACCCACAAAGTTCGTCGTTCGCACCATTCTAAGGAATAAAAAAAGAAGATGGAAGTGTCCCAACTGTTTAATGATTTAAGGCATGTTTATTTTTGGATGGTGGATGGTGAATATGGAGTTGAAAGGATTGAAAGAGATTGGAGGTTAAGAACAAGTCTGCTCTACGTGAACGAACTAAAATTAGCCAGGGAGATGATAGAGGGATTAATTGAAGAAGAAGTGAAGAGATTGAGAGGGCTGATAAATCCCCCTTATGTCAGAGTGGGGACAATAAAAGAGGCCATGGAGAAGGTAAAGGAAGTAAGAAGGTTCTTGGAAGAGATAGAAAAAATGTCAGGGTGGCCCTTTGTCAAAAGGAGTGTTGAACAATTGAAAAAAGGGGAAAAAAAGATGAGAAAGGTGATAGATGAAGAAGTGGAGAAAATAAAGGACAGGTGGGCAAAAGATAGAAAAGAAGAAGAAAATAGAAAGAAAAAGGAAGAACTAGAGAAACTAAACGCTAACTGGATGAAAATCCAACAGAAGTTCTGAGCCATGGGTCACCCTCTCTGGATACCGGAAACAGAAAAAAAGAAGAAAGGAATGATGGAAAAAATAAGGGGATGGATAAAGAAGTTAAGGAGTTAGAAGAAGAAGAAGAAACCCAAAGGCCCTTTTCAGGGCCACCCACATTTCTCGAAAAGAGATAGACTTTCAATTGCTTACCCTATTTTTTTATTTTTTTTTTTGTTTAAAAAAAATAGAGACCCCTCCCTGTTTCAATTTTCGTATGTTCCATTTCCATAGATCCATCAGGTCGGGACCTTATTAAAATAGGGTCCCGACCCTGTTCCATTTTCCCTTGTCGCTCAACAGACCCAAGATTTTTTTCCATGTTGTTCAATTCCCCTTGAGGCTAGAGTTGCCCATGATTTTTTCCCATGTTCAATTCCCCTTGAGGCTAGAGTTGCCCATGATTTTTTTCCCATGTTAAATTTCCCTTGAGGCTAGGTTTGCCCATGATTTTTTCCCATGTTAAATTTCCATTGAGACTAGGTTTGCCCAAGGGGTCCTGTAATGCTAATTTCCATTGAGGCTAGGGTGCCCCACTTCACTTCTTGCCACGACTGTTTTCCGTTGTTGAATTTGTATATCTTTGGTGCTTAATTCATTATACGTGGTGCATATGTCATTATGCTGGGTGCATAATCCATTATACGTGGTGCTTATTAATTATTCGTGGTGCTTATTACATTATACTTGGTGTATAATTCACTATACGTGGTGATTATTTCATAATACGTTGCGCTTAGTACTCAATATGTGGTCCATATGCTATTATACGGGGTCCATATGCCATAGTATCCTATCTTGGCATCCCTCCGTCTACGGGAGATGATGGCGTAGCTCCAAAGTAAGCTTTAGTTTATCCTTCTTTCTAGCTCTCTTTTCAGCTTGTTTTATTTTTCTCTCTTCGTCTGCGTTTTGAGCTCCCTGCCTGACAGTTAGACGCCAGCTGAAACGGTTGTTTGCACAGCTCTCCCAGTCGTTGACACTGATGTTTGTCATCTTCATATCCTTCTTGCAGACATCTTTGAAGCTCAGATGTGGTCGTCCAGTTGGTCGTGCACCTTCTGCTAACTCCCAATATAACAGGTCCTTCGGAATGCGACCTGGGTCCATTCTCTTGACATGGCCAAGCCAGCGAAGGCGCCTCTCGCTGAGAATGGAGAACATGCTGTTCATGTTGGCGCATTCTAGAACCTCTGTGTTGGGTACTTTGTCCTGCCACTGGATGTGCAGAATGCGCCGCAGACATCTCAGGTGGAAGCTGTTGAGTTTCCTCTCGTGTCTTGCATAGGTGGTCCATGTTTCGCTGTTGTAGAGAAGTGAGCTGAGCACGCAGGCTTGGTAGACACGCAGTTTGGTCTTCTCTGTGAGGTTGGGGTTGTTCCAGACCTTCTGGTTAAGTCTGGCCATCACTGCTGCTGCCTTGGCAATCCTGCCATTCACCTCAGAATCAATGGAGAGTGAGCTGGAGATGCTAGACCCGATATATGTGAAGTTCTCGACAACTTTCAAGTTGTACCCATCGATGGTGATAGAGGGAGGGAAGTCTGCGTCCCGCGCCATGACGTTCGTTTTCTTCAAACTGATGGTCAGTCCAAATTCCTTACAAGCATGGGAGAGGCGGCATACCAGCTGCTGAAGTCCATCTTCCGTGCGTGATGTCAAGTCTTAGCACGGAGACGGGCGATGCTGAACAGCTTGCCGTCAGCCCTGGTATGGATGTACACTCCCTCGCTGCAGTCCTTGAATGCGTACTGGAGAAGCATGGAGAAGAAGATGGCAAGGAGCGTCGGCCCAAGGACACATCCTTATTTGACTCGGCTGATGACTGGGAATGCTTCAGATGTTGCGCCATTGAAGCACACTGTCCTATGCATGTTCTCGTGGAACGACTTGATGACAGCAAGCAGACGTGGGGGGCAGCCGATCTTCTGCAGGAGTCTGAAGAGTCCACTCCGACTAGCCAGGTCAAACGCCTTCGTCAGGTCTATGAAGGCAATGTAGAAGGGCATCTGCTGCTCACGACACTTCTCCTGCAGCTGACGTAGTGAGAAGATCATGTCTACAGTTGACCTGCCGGCTCGAAATCCACACTGGGACTCTGGGTAGACGCGGGAGACTAGGATCTGCAAGTACGCCAAAGCAACACTGGCGAAAGCCTTTCCGACGATGCTGAGGAGGGAGATGCCCCGATAGTTGTTGCAATCGCTACGGTCTCCTTTGTTTTTGTACAAAGTGACGATGTTGGCGTCACGCATGTCCTGTGGGATGTATCCCTGTTCCCAGCAAAGGCAGAGGAGTATGTGTAGGGGCTGAATCAGTGCTGGTTTTCCGCTCTTGAGGACTTCAGGCGGAATGCCGTCGCTTCCAGGAGCCTTCCCACAGGCAAGGCAATCGATGGCTTTTCCGAGCTATTCCAGGGTGGGCTGTGTGTCTAGCTCCTCCATGACAGGCAGGTCTGGAATGGCGTCCAGGGCAGTTCCAGTGACATTGTTTTGGGTTGCATATAGCTCGAGATAGTGCTCAACGCATCGCTGCAGTTGTTTCCCCTGGTCTGTGATGACTTCGCCCGTCTTGGACTTGAGGGGGTGGTCTTGTAGCTGGGGGGGGGGGTCTGTCGCCTTTTTGATACCCTCATACATTCCTCTTGTATCCCCGGTGTCGGCAGCTGTCTGTATACTGTTGCAAACGTTCAGCCAGTAGGTGTTGGCACATCGGCGGGCGGTCTTCTGGGCATTGTTCCTTGCAATCCTGAGGGCTTGTAGTGTTCTGGGCCTAGGTGCAGCCTTGTATGCCAGGAGGACTTTCCTCTTTGCCTCAGTCACGGGCTCCATCTCCTCCCAGTTTACCTCATACCAGTCGACATTCTTTCGCTCCCTCTTCCCGTAAGCTGTGATGGCTGATTTGTACACAGCGTCACGGATATGGGACCACATGGAGTCAATGGTGTCATCAGGTGTCACTTTGGTGAGGGCTTCCTTCAGTTTGCTGATGAACTGCTGGGTTTTCTCTGGGTTGCTTGCACTGCAGATGTTGATGCGTGGGTGACCCTTCTTCTTGGCGTGGTGCAGCTTCTTGGGTAATATTCGCACCTTGCTGCCCACGAGGGAATGGTCCGTGTCGCAATCGGCACTGTGGTAGCTGCCGGTGAGGAGAACACTGGTCATTATGCGTGGTGCATATAACATTATTCAATATACGTAGTGTATTTTCCCGTATACGTGGTAATTATTTTATTATATGTGTTGCATATTCCATTAAGCGTGATGCATATTACACTATCCATTACACGTGGTGTAGTTTCTCTTGTATATGGTACTTGTTTAATTATATGTAGTCCAAATTCCATTATAAGCGTTGCTTATTACATTAAACGTGGTGCATACGCCAGTGTGCATGGTGCAGGATCCTTTATACGTGGCGCATATTCCATTATACGTGGTGCTTATTTCATTGTGCATAGTGCCTATTCCATTATACATGGTTCATTTTACATATACGTGGTGCATATTCCAATATACGTGGCTCATTCAATTTGATATGAAGTGCTGTTTACATTGTACTATTTATGTAATATGATGCTTTCTGTTACGGAAGTTTCAGACAAAACCCAAAGATGGTCTATTGTCATGCATCGAAAGTTTACCCTCACACTGTATGAAAATAACGTTTGAAAAATTGACATTTGCGCTCAATTTGGTTGGAACAGAACGCTTATTCAGCAGTTCGTAAACCAAAAATAGATCATATCGTGTTCCAGTCGCCATCTCATTTAGATCTGGTAAAAATGGATGTTGACACGATTAGGGACAGGGTCCGACTGGAGGAGAAAATGAAACATCTGAAGACCGCCAGCGAAGACACAAGCGATCTACCATCTACTTCAGGTAAACCTTTGAGCAAATTTGATTCCCGATATTCGCTATAAAATATTTTTAAATAACGAGAGGGTAAACGTTCGATGCGTGAAAACAGTACCTCTTCGGGTATACTCCGCAGCATCCGTAAGAGTAGGAGAAAGTATCGAGTACTGAAATGGTACAGTGTACAAGGCGCTGCATATAAAGTTGAATGGACCACGTATATTGGAATATACACTACGTATAATGTAATAAGCACCACGTATAATGGAATCTGTGTTACCTATAATGGAATATACGCCACGCATAATGACATATGCACCAAGTACAAAGGAATATGTACCAAGCATAATGGAATATGCGCCATTAATAATTGAATATGCACCGCGTATGCTGTCATATGAACCACGTATAATGGAATATCCACGTTTAATGAAATAAGCACTTCATATATAAAATATCAACAGTGGAAGACAGTCAGGGCGTCCCACACCTTTGCACACACGCAAACATGATTACGTTAAGACGGGCACATATCAGCCGATAACCGGAATGTCCGATTTAATACCGGTCGAATGGCTTCATATTTATAACTGAAACAGACACAGGTTATTATACTCAAGAGACAGGTCATTATTGCATCTGACTACCGCATTCTGTCCTTATATAAGTTGCAAGAACTGAGTTTTCATGGCTTCTTCTTGTAGGTACATAGTTTTACAATCCTATTGTAGTTCGTCCATCAGGACGATGAGGACCACTTTAGTCATCCAGTGTTTTAGCGGAAACAAATGGTCTGTGGGTGCGTAGGTGACTGATGAGGCCGATGTGAATATTCTGTGGCATTGTGGACATGGTATAGTAGCAACGATGATCGTGGGGTAACTGGCTCGGGATTTTCTGGCCTGCCTCCGTTGTTCTTCCGCGGCTGTCATGTTGGCATCGCAAGCTGCAGCACCTTTAGTGATGGAAGAGTGCCACACGACCCTGTCCTGTGCAGTCTGCGCCCACGTGTCATAGCTAATCCCAACGTTTTTAAATGACGTATGCAGGGTGTCCTTGTATCGTTTTCTCTGGGCTTCTTTGTTGCGTTTACCTTATTAAAGCTCATTATAAAAGAGTTTTGTTTTGGAAGCGTGTAGTTTGGCATACTTGCTACATGACCTGCCAATTGCAACTGTGATTGCATCAACATGGTGTAGATATTGGGAAGGCTTGCTTGGGCAAGGCCCTCAGTGTCTTGGATCCTGTCTTGCCACTTGATGTTTAGGAGTCTTCTGAGGCATGTAGTATGGAAGTAGTTTAACTTCTTTGCATGGCTCTGGTACACTGTCCAGGTTTCGCAGTCACAGAGTATAATCGTTATAAACACGTTCAACTTTGTATGTAGACTAATGCCTCTTCTGGTCCAGACCTTGGTGTGTAGTCTGCCGAATGCTGCGCTGGCCTTTGCAATCCTGCATTAACTTCGTCATCTATTACGACATTCTGGGACAGAGTGCTGTCAATATAAGTCACCCTGTTCATTGCGCTCCGTTTGTAGCTGTTGACTGTAATTTGTGGCTCAGCATACGGTTTTCCTGGGTCTGATTGATACATTACTTCATTCTTCTTTGTTTTGATCGTTAAGGCCAACATTTGTGCAAGCATCAGAGAACTTGTCGACGCTGCCTTGTATGTCAGCTTCAGAGCCAACGCCGAGGGCGCAGTCATCAGCAAATAGAAGGTCTGACGATGTCTGTCGTGACCTTAGTTTTTGTTTGAGCCTCCTGAGGTTGAACAGTTTGCCATCAATTCGGTATCTGATGCTGATTCCCACGTCACAATCTCTGAAGGCGTCAGTGAGCATGGCTGAGAACATGACACTAAAAAGTGTTGACGCCAGTATACCGCCCTACTTCACTCCGTTTGAGACAGGAAAGGGATCTGATGTCTCACCATTGTTCCGGACTCTAGCTTCCATACCGTCGTGGAAGTGCTGCACCATGGTGATAAATTTTATTGGGCATCCGTAACTGACCATGATCTTCCACAGGCCCTCTCTGTCCTCTCTTCCACTGGCCCTTGGTCAGGTCGACATAGGTAGAGAAAAGGTCAGTATTCTGCTCTTGGCTTTTATCCTGCAGCTGCCTAGCAGTGAGCACCATGTCGATGGTTTCACGCTCTTTTCGGAATCCACACTGGCTTTCTGGTACGAGTGCATGGTCAAGGTGTGATGTGAGACGGTTGAGGATAATCGTTGCGAGTATCTTGCCTGTGAAGGATAGCAAAGAGATCATTCAGTAGTTGTCACAAGCCTGAAGATTTCCTTTGCATTTATACGTATTGCTTTCTGGGTCTCTAACATGGTTAGTGAGTCATCCAGTGATTTATTGACTAGTACTTGGGGCAGCCGATCGATGGCTTCTTTACTGATGGATGTTGAGCGGTTCAGGACACAGTTGAAGTTCTCAGCCCACATTCGACGACCTTCTCTTTTTCTGTGATCAGTGTTTTCCCATTCGCACTGTGGAGAGAAGATGATCATGATGATGATGGGCCATAGGCTTCATTCAGCTCATCAGAAAACTGCTTCAAATCATGCTGAAAAGCGTGGCTTTGGACCTCATCAGCTTCGTTACTCAGCCAGGAGTCCTGCATCGGATGGAGTTTCTGTTGAACAGTTCTTCGGATGCTGCTGAATGCATCTTTCTTTGAAGTGGACTTTGGATCATTTAGGTATGCTTTGTGGAGGCGATCTTTTTATCCAACAGCTGCCTGGTGTTTTCGCAATTCTCATCAAACCAGTCCTTTTGCTTTCTGGGGGAAGGCCCAAAGATCTATGTGGCAGTATTGTAGACAAGCTCACTAAAGATCGTCCAGGGTGTCTCCACATTCTGGGTGTCCAGAGGGATGGATTGAATACGGTTTTCTATAGTGCTGACAACCGCCGTTTTGCAGCTCGAGTTCTTCAGCTTGGCGATGTTTAGCCGTTTTGGAATCTTCTTGCCTTGTGGTCGTCTTTATGTTGGATACAGATGTTTATCTTGGAGACTACAAGGCGCTGGTCACTGCACCACACATGGACTTGGTCACCCGTACATTCTGCCTGTCAATCTTCCAGATCTATCACGTAGTCATTTGTGTTTGTGATAGGACGGCTCATGCTCTGCGCAGGTCTGAAACAGTAAATGTACGTTGCTGTTTTAGCGGCTGTTGATATACTTTCCAATTACCCTTCTCGGGAGATGTTGTCAGAGCCGACTCTAACACTGAGGGCAAAAAGGATGAAGAATTTGTCACAATTGGGAACAAAGGTTAAGATATAGTGGAGTTCTTCATAAACTGTGTCCTTTATTTCATCTGGATTTGCCAGGGTTTGGAGCGTAGGCACTGACGATCGTGACATGCTTTCTTCCATTCTACCAGGGGGAGTTTCAGGGTCATAGCCTATCATTCACACCCTCTGGAAGTCTAGCAAACTTGTTAACAAATACTTACTTCACTGCAAAGCATACTACAGCCTCACGACACTCCTCACTTCCTCTTCCGCTCCATTTCACAACGTTTGCCCACTCTTGCAAGCCGGGTTTCACTCAAGGCTGCAATATCGATGTTATATCTGACTAGCTCCCTGCCAATCAGAGCAGTTCTCCTCTGAGGTCTGTCAGCATCACTTGTGTCCAAACGTGTACGTACGTTCCATGCTCGAGGGTAAGAGGAACGATCTTCATCTTTTTATTTTATAGTGTTTCCACCGCTGATGTAGGGTCCACTCCATCCGCGGTTAGCTGGCTAGGGAAGGATGAAGCAGGCAATTTTTAGAACATCATTTCTAGCCGCTTCCTCGTGCCATGGAGGTGAGCAGTACGAATCCTAAAATGGACTGCGCAGTCTCTCAGGGGGCTGCCGATCTCCACAGATGTTCCGTGTCAGTGAAGAACGACCATATGGCCTGACCTGATTTTCCGCTACGACTGCCAATGTATCCACACTTGCCGCTTCGTTGCTCATCCGTCTCCACCGGACTTAGGGGAAAAGAATGACCAATTGACTTGGCGTTGGCTTGGTTTAAAGTGAGGAAGAGTTGCACGACGTCGACTTCACTCTCTCGTCCAAGACCATCTGGATCCAGTGGCAAGACAAGGTCAAGACGGCTTGAGATGGAATCGGATGCAATGGATGCCCATGACTACCTACATGCCTCGTCCTGCTTTTTGCACTCCACATTGCGTTGCTGAGAATTGCCTTCACATGCTTAAGACCCGTTGGCTACCAACACCTGGTTTAGACAGCCATTCGAAGCGGTTTACCGGGCTGTGGCTGCTGCACATGTTACAGGTTCTTGGATCCACAAGTGAGAGCTAGGTGCATGTGGAGACCAAAGGTGGGCGACCCCAAAGAAGGCACGACTGTTCCCCGCATAGAGGTGATACACTTCCAATACACTCCCGTACACCCCTAAGGTACTATTATGAATGTATATCACATTGTGGCGGGGGGCGGGGGGGGGGGGGGGGGGGGGAGATTGTGCTATTATGCTCTCAATGTATATCACAATGTATAGGGGAAATTTTTATATGACTGGGTTTTATGTATAGTTCCGTTTGGAAAATCAAATGTAAATTACAATAGGAAACGAAATCTTTAATTATAAAATTATTAATATGCATTTTCACTTAGAACATCACTTTGCTTGTTTGATCGCAGATGGTACATGTGTCGACGTCATGGTTTTTTTTATGTATGTATGACTGTGCGAAATATAAGAAATTATGGTAAAAGTGACAAGGGACTACGACGTTTCGAAAAGGGTGACTCCAGATCAGCTTTGACTGCTCTATCTGCTGTTTCGCCACCGTTACTAGTATAGTGACTAGGCTGCCGACACTAGCAGCTAATACATAATAATTGTTCCAGCCTATATGAACAAATCATGTTACCGTACGATCTCGGACATCAAGGGTTCTTACCTTTAACGTTTTGCAAGGGTTTCAGTGTGGACAGGGAATCCGAAAATATTATAAAATTTGTTTTTGGGCGGTTTCAATGTGGTTCAAATATGTGAGTGTGGCTGTAATTTCAGCGATAACAATAGAGGCTGTATCTAGTAACCGAATCAACATATGCTACCGGATGTTGCAATGGCAGCTCCGACCTTGACTTCATTTTTTCGAACCGTCTGTACCAAGGTTAAAAGGTCTTCGATTTTTAATGAGAGTCAGTTTGAGGGTTAAGGTGTGTGTGTGTGTGTGATTTGGATTTTTAACGTAGCTTTAAAAAAAATCAGTCATATCGCTAAGATGTCTGCATTTGGGCTGTTTATAGTGATACACGTAGCATCATGTCCCACCCAGTCACAGTGTCCTGACACCAGGCCGATCCGTCCTTGATCTAACCTCTTAATTCTGAGCGCCAAGCGAGGCAGCTGCAAGTACCATATTTAAAAGTCTTTGGTATGACTCGGCCGGGGTTTGACCTCACGCACCCGAGGCGGATGCTCTAGCCACTTAAGGCACATGATCGGTGAGGGTTAAGGAATATTACTATGTTGTTAATTTTAATTTCGAAAAAGGGTAGCCAACATTGTGCTGCCATGAAGCACACCCACATCCTTTGGATAGGTTTCACAAAGGGTGGTAGATACCTTAACTCTGAAAATCTTTCTTTAAGATGAATTGGATATAAAGAAAGATAGCATGCCTAAATTGAAGAGGTCATTCTCTATGACACACTTTTATATTGTCATATGCTTTTTCAAGTCAAAAAGCGGCATCTATATGTTCTTTCCTTAGGAAAGCTTCTCTAATAAATACATCAAATCAGGCAAGATGGTCAACAGTGCTTCTAGGCGTCTGAATCCCCATTGAAGGTCTGATAGTAGTTTCTCGTACTAAAGATTCCAGATTAGTTTTTCATTTATAATTTGCTCTGTGGTTTCGCAAATTAGTTTTCTTCAAAAACTCGAACCTTTGCCATACTCGCCAACACACAACTACCTTTCATAGGTCATACTGTATTATGGTCATACATTATAACGTAGACACAAAAATCAAT
Source organism: Sinohyriopsis cumingii (assembly GCA_028554795.2). NCBI lineage: Eukaryota > Metazoa > Mollusca > Bivalvia > Unionida > Unionidae > Sinohyriopsis > Sinohyriopsis cumingii. The sequence goes on along the minus strand of CM068827.1, from coordinate 6,461,318 downwards.
CTCTCTCATACTTTAACAGATCTTCAGAATATTAATTTTTTCTGTCAGCATTGTAATATGGACCAAAATTTAAATATATTTCTTACACTTTTTCTTGGAAGATTTGAATTCTTCCAATAAAAGCAAGTTGCTTGTCAATTTGTACTTTCTCCGCATAATTAATTTGTTTCATATGGAAGGGCTACCTGCATATCTAGCAGGGTGTAATTACATAGTTCCGCTTCTTAAATTCGTACTGTTGGCGGAAAGATACCAGAACAATAACCAAAGGAGAATTTCAAAGAGAAAACATTATCAAGTCTGCGATGCGTCAGCTATAAATTGTAAATTTTGTCAAAGAGTTCGACTGGCCTATTAATTCTGTTATCTCCATAACAGCTGACATATATTAATTGCATACAATTACGGTAACTTCGGACGAAAGATTAGTATCACAGAGTTTTTCTCTAACTCCGTAGCAGTTCCTGTTCCAAGTTATTCAGTGATTTCAACAAAGGAGCAAGTGCGTGATCGCTTAAAGCTAAATTGAATATATTTAGTGTCATAAAATGCCCGTACCGTATTAATTGTATATTCTCCTCCCCAACCTCAATATACAAGCATCTCTGGTGGTTAAGGTAGAGTCTGTAATCACATAATCGCATTTCTTAACAAAAATATGGAAAGGGTACATTATGCTGTAAAACAAAGAGAATGAAGACCACCATACTTCATGTATGAAATAGTATGCACATTATCGAGAAATGTATAGAGAAACAAATTAGTCATTATGAAATTCATGACATATTTTAAAATGGGTAATTCACAAACAATCAAATATGTACTTCCTACAATAGTTTTATTATAAAATTAAAGATTGGAACGCATGATTGCTGTAAGTTTTCAATTTATCAATAACTCGAGCCAAGCAATACAAACATCCTCCCTGCAAGAAAGGAAATAAAAGAAAGTAAGGAAATTGATCAAATCATTGCTTCTTAAAACAAACTGAAAAATATAAATACTTAAAAACTGAAATAATATACTAATAACAAGAAACACAGGAATTAACAGTAAAACTAAAAATTTAAAATTATAGATAACACATATTTGACAACGGTTAAAACCTTTGTGTTCATTTTAATAAAAACAATAATAAATAATAAAAATACAGTGCGTCGATTTCTCTTCTTTTATCTTAAACACTTGAAGCCTTTGGAAACTAAAAGCTGCGATTGTGACTATGAACCCAAAAGCCCTGAAATTGTTTCAAAATGTATCTTCTGAAACCGAACAAAGTGGCAAGTGTCTCAAAGCCTGGAAATGTTTTATTCTTTTTTTTTTTTAAATAAGAAGAGAATTTATCGGAACAATACTATTGGGAAAATCATGGAACAATTCTCGGCGCCAGTCTCGTGAATAAATGGCGATTAAAATCACCACAACAAAGATAATGTTGTGATCACAGTTTCGTCTCTTTATGATTATTGGCACTGTGTTTGCACACTTATCAACTCTTGTTAGACTGCCAGATTGCCTTCCAGTTAATTTATTATTTTGGCGAAAATGTTATGTATATGATCAGAAAATAAGTAAATTAAATATGGTTCCGACCTCGGATAATTTGAAGAAAGTTGATATATTGGTGATAAAAATATCGTTAACTATCGATTTAATCTTCCATGCCAAAGGAAGAAGTACATTGTAAAATAGCTATTGGTGTATTAAATTTGTTTGTTTATGAAGTAAACAAACAAGCGATATATCCCCGGGGCCCGGGCCCGTAAGACATTTTAATTTTAGAACAGAAATTTTTTGTTTGAACAAGAACTAAGAGAGGCCCTAGAGTTTCTTACCCCAGGGCTGTGATCGCTCTCTACGACCCTTGTTAAGGAGCCACCATGCATGACCTGCAGTCTGTCCAAGGATCCCTCGAGAGTATTCTTATTTCCTACAGACCCATTGGTCACCAAAGTTTGGTTTCTCACAGCAAAAAAAAAAAAAACGATACCATCCTATGATTTAACGTCACCATCGACTCCAGCATCCGAGTTTCTATGACTCTCCATCAGAAACAGCTAAACCTATAATGACTGATCCGTGTAGTACACGTGACACTGTCAAGTACGAATGCATTCATAACATATTTCGCACGTGCGAGTAGTACATGGGGTCACCCTAGCGTCAAGTGGACTTACCATGCAAAAACAGTCGATTCACTCTGGCGTCAAGGGGAATTTAACATGGGAAATTTTAACATGGATGGAACTGTAGAGCGTCAAGGGGAATTGAACATGGAAATTGAACAGGACCGGTACTTTAACGTCAATGGGACTTTAACGTTAAAATATGGGGTTTGCACTTTGTCGTAAATGGAAATTGAACATGGGAATGTCACCTGGATGTCAGTGGGAATTGAACTTTGGGTGACGTCATGAGGTTTATAGGGTCAAAACATTTTATAGGGATTTTAATGTATTTGTAAGGACAAAGGGTAGATAGGGACAAACATACAAATACACATTTAAACACACAGAAAAGACGACAGAAATGTTCTAAAACAAACCTCACAGAGAGAATAGAGGCTCAAAAAAGAAAAGTCTATTGTATGGGTTCAAAACATTTATTCAAGTATATACATGGGCTCTCTGGCCTGTGCTTTGGTCTAAGCACTATCCATTTAATACATAAACATTTCTACATCAAACAAACCTATTTACTAGTTATTTAGTTCTTGGCTCTAGTAAACCTGTTTACATTTAATGTTCAGTTATAAGAAAAAGCTAACACAAAACAAGTAACATGCAATCAAATAGGACAAAGTTCATGTTTCTCTCTCTCTATTCGTCTCACACGTTGTTAAAAATCTGGTCAGCTAGCACTTGTGTCCCAGCGTAGATATTTCCCATCACTTAATCCGTTTCATTCATAAATCGGCTGTTATATCCATCGTGCTAGGTACACTTATCAGTAAGCAGATCAAGTGCAGTCATCGTCTTCTTCCCATGGAGGTACAATGTATACCATATGAATGGTTACTTTTCCTTCGTTGATGTCAAATTTTCCTCTCATCGACTGCACGTCTTCAATAGCCCTAAAAAGTTTGGACGAAGTTATTTCTGCAGGTGTGCTAAATCCGAGACATACAGGTGAGTTCAAACTGTCGCGATACATAGATAGGCTCAAACGACCTCGATCTTTGACTTGGCAATGACATTTGAGTTCCTCTAACAGTGAGTCAAGTAGGTCCGTAATGAAACCTGCAACTTCCTCGGCTGAAATGTCAGACGCGAAGTCTCTAAATTTCACCGTGTAGGTGTAAGTTGTCGTTCTAAATTTTCTTGAGGTCGCTGTCTGAGTCATTTGGATGCTAAAATACTCCTGTAGGGCTACTGAATCCTTTCCCTTCTTGGACGCACATTGCGGTGACGGTATGGTAGTGAAAGAGGTCAGTGATGTTTGTTTCTTCTCTTTTTTCATCTGCGTAGAGTGATTCATCTTTCTCGTTGCTTGTCCTCGCAATGAAGTGTCGTTCTTGGAAGTCGTCCCTTTTTATACTGGGTGATATCAGTAGTGAATGGGGACACTTTACGTACAATGGGAATTAGCATTAAAAACACCCTTGGGACACTTTACGTACAATGGAAATTTAACATGGAGAAAAATCGTGGGACACTTTACGTACAAGGGGAATTAACATGGGAATAAATCGTGGGATACTATACGTACAAGGGGAATTTAACATGGGATTATTTTTTTTTAAAAAGTTTTTTTTAAATTTAAATTTAAATTTAAATTTTAAAAAGGGGTAGGCAATTCAAAGACTATCTCTTTTCGAGAAATATGGCTGGCCCTGAAAAGGGCCTTTGGGTTTTCTTCTTCTTCTTCTTCTAATTTCTTCTTTTCCTCCACCAACTTCTTATTTTATCTCCAACACTCTTTCTCTTCTTTTTTTTCCCCTTCTCTTCCTCCTCTTCTTCTTTCTTCCTCTTCTCATTTTCCTCTTCTTTTTCAATTTTTTCGTTCCATGTTCTTATTCTTATCTTTTCCTCTTCATCCTCCTTCTCCTCCTTGATCTCTTTCATGACACCACTAATCTTGTCCTTTGCTTTCCTTAAATTGTTAATTTCCATCTTTACACGATGGGGACTATAGGAATAATGGTCTTCAACCAGTCTTAATAGCATCTGTTCCATTATTCCTAAGTTGTCTAAAACGTCTTGCAAGGTTTGTAATTTGTCCATTTGGTTTGACGCCATCTTCTTTGTATTCTTTGCAGAATGGTTTGAACGACGAATACTGTGGGTTCTTATACGAAAAGCGCGAACGTGAAGGAAAACATCCCCCTAAAACATAAAATGGATCTTACCTAGATGATGACCCAACATCGCGCGGACGTGAAGGAAAACATCCCCCCTACTTTCTCATTTCATATAATATAACCCTAACTATACTCTCCACATTTGCTAAAAAACCCATAATCTACTATTCACACAAACATACCTTAGCTCTTACAAACACATACACTTCCACTATTAATAAAGAGTTAGTGTTTATTTTCACACTACTCTACCTACTCACATTGGCAAATTAATAGTTATTTCTTTTCTAGAGTATTGGGTAGCCCTGAAAAGGGCTGTTTTTTTAAACTCCAGATGCACCTATCTAATGGTTGCACCTTCCTGGCCTGGCGCCGCACACGCATCTTCTTCCCCAGTCTTCTTTCACCTTTCTTCTGGGGAGCGCAGAGGGAGGATGATTCGCTTCAGCACCCCAATCCTCTGTTTCAGGAATATTAAACGACATCATCTCTTCTCTTTTCTTTTCCTCCTCTTCCCTCTGTCTTCTCTCCTCTTCTTCCTTCTTTATTCTTGCTTCTTCTACTATAGCCTCCGCTGATAGTTCGTTTACTATCCGCCTGGCATATTCCAGGTGCATCTGGAGTTCTAACAGTTTCACTATTCTGCTAGTCATTCTTCTGGCTGTGTTGATCAATCAACAAGGGTAGCTGGACTGCCGAACGAGTTTCAATTTATACTGAAAGCGCGGACGTGAAGGAAAACATCCCCCTAAAAACATAAAATTCATCTTACCTAGATCATGACCAAAAAACAACAACAACGCGCGGACCTAAAAGAAACACTCGCTCACTTTTTTATGCTATCCATCACTTCAATAGACTATCCACATACGCAAAGCAATCCAATCTAACCCCAAATATACACCTCAATCAGCCCAAAAAAAAAAAAAAAAAACCAAACAAACATCATTTTAATCTACTATCCACACCAACCTACTTTATCACTTACAAACACAAACACTCCAACACATACACTTCCACTATTAATAAAGAGTTAGTGTTTATTTTCACACTACTCTACTTACACACATTGGCAAATTAATAGTTATTTCTTTTCTAGAGTATTGGGTAGCCCTGAAAAGGGCTGTTTTTTTGTTTTTGCTATGGCATTCTTTTTTAGTTTCTAAGAATGCGATGTCCTCTGAGGATAGACTTTCTGGCGATAGGTCTGCTTCTTCGGAAAGAGAAGAAGAACTCTTTGGTGTCGATACGGCAATCGACAAAGCCTCTGTCAGGTTCAGGTTGCTGTTGTTGCTGTTGTTGCTGCTGTTGCTGCTGTTGTCTCTGAAGTCTGTACTTCTCTGTCCATTCTTCTTTTTCCCTGTTCACTTCTTCTCTGAAGAGCTCTTCTATTAGGTCTTCAGTGATTTTTAACATTCTCACATTCTCTATTTCTTCTGGCTTCGGTATCAG